>BSAI01000201.1:6419642-6454763 GCA_036245035.1 Adrianichthys oophorus | reverse complement strand
ATTCCAGCTAAAGATGTTCAGACTGGACATGACTACACTGACAGAGTTATGCTAAGTAATGCGCGTGCGTCTGTTCGTGTTTGTGAGTCCCGTGCGCGTGCCCGCTGACCAGTGCGCAGATGAGCGCTGTGTGTTGTGCGTGTGAATGTTTCCTGGCTGTGTGAGTTGCTTGTTGTATGTGTCCTATATGAGCCTATGTGAGATGTTTGCGGTATGTCGGCGAGTCCGTGCGGGATCGCGTGTACGTGCGCGCGCATGTCTCGTGCATGAGTAAATGGGTACTTACCAGGGATGTGTTGCCTTTGGTTGATTTAAATATGAGGAGGAGGAGAGAAGAGGGGGGGAATAAAAAGAGGAAAAGAGAAAAGAAAAACAAGAAAAAACAAACACAATAAAACAACATAAACATGAGAGGGGAGAGAAATAACTGATTTAACGAGATGTTGGTGTGGATGATTGATGAGCTGATTTTCCATTAATTTAAATAATTTTAGTCGGTTTCATCAGCGCATTATGGAGGTTCTGATCGCAGCATCTGAGGGTCTTCAGCGCAGCCACGGGGTGATCTCGGGGTCCCGAAAGAGCCGTCCATCAATGAAGAGTTTGTCCACTGAGACAACCGCTCGAGACCCGGCGGTGAGGTGCTTCCTCCTCAGCGGGAAAAGGATCTTCCTGCGCCGGAGGATCTCCGCCGGGAACTGGTCGTTGACGCTGAAGTGTGTTCCCTTCAGCTCCCGGCCGCGGCTCCTCACCAGCTCCTTCTGTTTGTAATGCTCGAACTTAGCCACTATGGGTCTCGGACGCTGGTTATCAGACCTCCTTCCTCCGAGTCGGTGCACTCTATGGAAGGAGATCTTCTGGACCTCCTCCTTGGGGAGCTTCAGCTGCACCTCCATGAAGGACTTCACCGTGGCCTCCGGGTCTTCTCCCGCCTCCTCTGGAATCCCAGAGATGACCAGGTTGTCCCTCATGCTCCTCGCCTGAAGATCCAGGAGGGTTTCCTTGATGGAGCGGTTCTCCTCAGAGAGACGAGCGGTGTCGCTGCTCAGAGTCTGGACGGTCTCTCTGAGGGCCTGGTTCTCCTGCAGCTCCTGCACCTGCTGCTGGCTGAACTCCAGGGACTCTCGCAGGCCTTGGAACTCCTTATGGAGGATCTCCAGCAGGTTCAGGCGGCAATCAAGGCTGGAGAGCTTTTTATCTATGGACTCCAGGATTTCACTGATGCCGCTGCCTGGAGAAGAAGCGGCCCCGGGAGAGTCTTCAGGACGGCCGCGTTTGGAGGAAGGAGTGGTGGTGTTTGTCTTCCCCATGACGAAGGTATTGTAACACTCGTCTATGAAGCTCTCCAGGTTGTCAAGAACTTAATTATCTTTTTATAGGTTTTGTGAATATTGTTATTATTATTACTTAAATATGGCGGAAAAAGAAAAGCAGAAAGAAATGTTTGTTCTATCAGTTTCGCGCCGCCAAGTTAACTCACCACGCACGTCTCGTCGACTCTCGCGATACTCACAGCATCTCACGCCCCTAGGTCGAAGGTACTTAACACGAATGCAAGGCTTCTAGTAGCTGTGAAACAGAAGGTTTGCTCTCAGGTAAGACAACAGCGGGGACAAGAATCATATGTGTCATCCTTAGATCAAAAGCAATGATGCGTACAAAAAAGATCATCTATGGCATCACAAAGGGTGATGACAAGTATGACATCACCAGCAAGTATGACATCATTAGTATCATGATGCATTCAATCCCCCCCCCCCCATATATCTTTAGCATGTGACATGCAACATTTCCCTACGCATCATAATCTTTGAGGGGAGGGGCTTATCTTCACTTTTGGTCAGACGCTCCATGGTGGGTCATTCAATCCTCTGTCTCCAATCCCTGAAGAAGAGCCGGAGGATGCCTTCCCTGAGTCTTTGTGGTAAGAACATGATTGGATGCCTCCTTCCCCCACAGATTTGCATCTTTAACATTGATATATATTACTGGATATGCCGTCAAGTGAAATATGAGCCCTTTGACATTTTTTTATTAGGAAAATGGCTTTGTTACTTTACTTTGTAAAGTTTGTTAACCATTCACGCCATTGAACTTCATCAATTTTCCCCCTTTTCTGGGCTTGAGTGACGAGTATCTACGAACTCAGTTATATGGATTCTAGTATACAAAAAAAATAATAAAAAAATCACAAATCACAGATATTTAGAAGCTGTTAATTTAACTGCAATGCATTACCTGTAACACTAGAAGGCCCAGTTCTTGCACCATTTACAGATTAATCTTTAGAGACAATAATCAAAAATACCACAATATCAATTTTCCAAGCTTTAATTTGAGCCATGTTTTGTGAAAATTGGTTAAAATATAAGGGAGCTAGCTTGATTTTTGTGGTTAATACCTGCCTATCTGCTGGAACAGCGGCATTTTGTTGACGTGACTCAATGCATAGCAACGACGCCTGTGTTGCATAGCAACAGCGCACCTCACTGTGTATAGTAGCGAAGAAGCGAAGGCCAATCCAGTAATATATCAATTATCTTTAACTACAACCTGACCCCTGCCCGGCTGCTTGTGAAGAATGCTCTCAGATGGATGGATGGAGGGAGGGAGGGAGATAGATAGATAGATAGATAGATAGATAGATAGATATATAGTACAATGTTATATAATATATTGCATACAATGGGGTTTTGGGGCTAATTCTAGCTTAAGCTAACATTTTAGCAACATGCTAACTTTTTCCGCTATTCTGTCATATTATAGACTTTTTTGGAGAGAGGAGCTTGTGCGAGGGCGGCGCATAGAGGCGGGCGGCGAGGGTGGCAGTGAGGCGACAGGTAACGCCTGTTTATGTGATGCTTAAGCTAGCTGTAGCTCACAAATCAGTTGCATTGATCTACAAACATGTTTACAGCTTGTATTTAGTTGAACTTTGTATTTTAGCAGATTTCCAAAGAGATTAAAATAAAATAGTTTTTGTTAAATATATTCTGTCACTTGTAATTTTTTTAGAGAAAATAAAAGGAGGAAGAAAAAAAATAATTTGGTGTGGGAAAAAAATTGGAGATTTTATTTTTCGACCACATTGCCCAGCTCTAGCTTCAACAACATGAAAGCATGGATCCATCCTGCTTTGTATCAACAGTTCAGGCTGCTGGTGGTGATGTAATGGTGTGGGGGATATTTTCTTGGCACACTTTGGGCCCCTCAGTACCAAAGGATCATGGTTACAGCACCACAGCTTACCTGAGTATCATACTGACCATGTCCATCCCTTTATCACCTCAGTGTACCATCTTCTGATGCTACTTCCAGCAGGATAAGGCTCCACGTCATAAAGTTGGAATCATCAGACTGGTTTCTTGAACATGACAATGAGTTCACTGGACTCAAATGACCACCACAGTCACCAACCCAATAGAACACCTTTGGGATGTGGTGGAACAGAGGATCGGCATCATGGATGTGCAGAAGACAAACCTGCAGCAACTGTGTCATGCCGTCATGTCAATATGGACCAAACTCTGAGGAATGTTTCCAGAACGTTGTTGAATATCTGCCACCAAGGATTAAGACAGTTCTGAAGGCAAAAGCGGTCCAACCTGGTATAAGCAAGACATAACTAAGTGCTGGCAAAAGTACATTTAATTAAAAAAAGGAAAAAAAGTGATAAAAATATAAAAGAAAATTTGATCAAAATCTTCACCTCAGGTCAGTTTTCTTCATTAGTGTCATAACTTCTAGAGCGTTTTAGCATATTGAGTGTTTTATTTCTACAAATTAATGCAGAGTAAACTTTTGGTATGAAAACATTTATCAACCTTTCATGAGGAAGAGTTGAGATATATTCTGGAATTTAAAAGGAAATTTAGATATTTGGTATACATGGTAAAATACAGTGGTGACAGTGTAATAATGAGGGGGCAGTTTCCCACATTGTGCGCAAGAAACTTCAGATTCAATCCCATGAAACATAATATTGGAAGGAATAATTTAAAGAAACCTGATTCAAGTTCTCTTATGTCTTTAATAATGAACACACAGCCAGTATAAATAACAAGATAAATCTTTATTTCCACACTTCTACTGTTTTATAAAATTATGTGTCCACAATTAATATCAACAAGGCAACACAGAGAATCCTCTTGTTTCTTAGAACTGGAAGTCAGGCTCTGAAGACAGTTCTCTAACCAGAGAGAAGGAAGGATTGGTTGGGTGTCAGTGGATCAGACTGCTCCGTCCTTGGTGGTCTTCGTTCTTCAGAGAGTGGAGGTCTTTCAAGTGCTGAGTTTTGTAACATTCCCAGCAGCAGAACCAGAAGGATGGTCCTGGATCTCAAGAGCCTGGGTTCCCACCAAGCCTCTCAGCGCACAGTCACAGAACTTCATATCCTAGGATTCATCACTACTTATTGTAAACCAGACACAGCTCAATCGTAACGCTTTCGCTCAAAGTAACCAAACGGATCTGTCATTGCCAATAGTTAACATAAGCGCTACTCTCGTCTATCCTAAACATGGAATATTATTTTTCCCTTTCAGTAAAAGACACAAAACCCCAGTAACTTTAAAAATCAAACTGAAAAATGAAGGAACAACGTTGTAATGTACACAAACACACACAGGAAAAACAAACAAATGGACAATAAGAGATCCTTGAATAGCTTCTGCTCCAAAAAGAACCAAAAACAAAAAGTTCCTCGCATGTCTGTCTGTTGTTGTATGACTCTAGTTTCCAAAAACTTAAATATTAGATACTGTATAGAGTAATATTACAGTAACAAAGTTTCATGCGATCAGATCCTCTGTCTGTTCAGAGATGAGGATTCAGTAGTAAATACATCTATACAGACCCATAGTGTCTGGTGAATGGAACGCCAGCTTATTACAGGGCTGTGGAGGACTGGGGGAGGTGGTGGGGGTGGTGGTGGTGGGGTGGGGGGGCAGCTGGTATGAGTCACAGAGAAGCCCCCCTTATAACGGCATCAAACTTTATTTCACATCAATCCAGCTTCTGCTCCTCAACAAAGTCCTGCTGACACACTAACTTAAGGATATTATTCAATCAGCATCAACAAGTTCTGCTTTAATGATGGAGTCACATTCCATCTGTGGATTACTGAGACTGATCCCAACAGCACGGAAAAATGCAAGCATCTGGAGAACATGTTCATGCGTGCGGGTTTGCCTCATTATGCCCCTTAAAAAAAATGTTTAAAAAAAAAGCACCAAGCATCACATCACAAGGAAGCAGTCTGTCCATTTTTGTAGAAATGGGATCCTTATTTGGAAGTTTTTGAGGGAAAAAGTAAATATATTTCCACCGTGTCAGTATTCAACAGTCTTTTCTGCGCTCAGAATAAAAAATTAACCAGCAAATCAAGAATTTAATAATAATTTGACAATCACATTAAATTGCTTAAGATGTTCAATATCCACAGTCAGATTGGATTTTAGATTCTGTATTTGCACAAACTCTAAGGTAAAGATCTCTGACTGACATCATGTAGAAATAAATTTTTTTTAATTTTTCTAACATGTGACCACAACTCAATCCACAATCCTCCACACCATAACAACCCCCCAAAAGAAACAAAAAACCTAAGACTTGAAGAAACATTTCACACCCTGCAGGGTCTTTCAGTCAAATTCATCATTCTCTAGAATATTCTAAAGCAAACATGCTGAAGCACAGAGAGCCAGAGGAGCTGAGGAGGGTGCACACAGGAAGCAGAGATGGTTGCACATTCATTTGGTTGTAGACAGACCCTGTGTGAGTGATGGGGGGCAGGGAGCTCATCGAGGGTCAGCAGTAAGACATTCATTCACGTCTCCGGGGTGGAGGTGCAGTGAGTTTTTTAAGGCATGGATGTTTGATGATACATCAAATCATTATCAAGAAAACAATTTAAGCAGTCGACTTCATCGATTAAACGGTACGATCATCTGCAAAAATATCAGTGATGGTTCAGGTTGGAAAATAAAAGCATGACTTAGCTTCATTATCCTGATCAGGGTCTTTGGCGTTCCGCCGGGTTTGTTTTCTCGTTTTTTGCTCAGTGTGCAAGCTCGCCTCAGCTCCTCCAATTAAGACCTGAGGAAAGCAGCCAAGCAGCATAGAGCTATTCACACCTTTGACTCCCAACTAAAAAAACTGGCGACGCCAACACACCAGGCACACAGCTGCCTCCTCACACAGAAAGGAGAGACGGAAAGACAGAGCACCACAGGCAAAAAGAGAGCAGTTCTGAACAAGTTTGTTAGTGGTGAGAGTGAATGTAAGCCAACCAGTGGAACCGTTCTCCTGTCGAGAGCTGCCTTGGAGGTCACCCTCGGTAGTGTGGGTAGCAGAAACTAGAATGAACGGCGACTCCAGATTTGAGAACAAAAATCTGTTGCCATGTCCGCCTCTCCTCACCAGATGCTCTCCCTTCGTTGATGCTGCAGGCTTCACCTGTGATTAAAAAAACCCAGCCCTCCCAACCCAGAAGGATTGCCGGTTCCACTGTTTTCCCCCTCCACAGTCCTTTTGTGCACGTCTATATTTGCACTCATAAAAGAGCCAATGAGCAGCAGCCTCTCTTTCTCTTTCTTACACACATTCATACAAAGCCATGCTGGCAGGAACACAAATGCTCTCGTTCTTGAAAGCCCCGCTCTTTTCTAGTGGTGGCTCGTTGGTCATGCAGGGGTGGGGGTACGAGGGCAGCGGGGAGAGAACGGTTCCTAGCTCATAAAGGGAAGAGGGTAGCTGCATGTTTCTAACTAAGGGAGTGTGTTGGGAGAGAGGTCTTAATTCAGCTGCCAACGCCTCCGGTATTTCCCCTCATCATTATCTGCAGCAAAAACACAGGAATAAACACACATTACTGAGAATCCCAGGTTATCCATTTAAAGCTTTCTGGTTCTAGTAGAGAGAAGGAGAAACAAAGAAGTTGGAGTACCTCTCGCTGAAGATAAAAAGAATTTTATGCTGCATTGGAAATGCAGGGGAAGAAAAGAGCAGATAAAATCTGATCAGCAGGAAGAAACAAGTAAATAGGAAAAGATGTGTTGTTAATGTTTGAGAGAAAGTGGAGCAATGACTTTCTCAATACCTTCTAGATGGTTTCTGGACATGTATTTGAGTGCTTCATCCAGGAGGATGACCGGGAAGGAAATCTTAAGGACCACAAGCCACTGAGACCAGTGCAAAGGCGTCACCTGGAAGATCAGCTGAGGAACAAGAAAAATGTTCAGTGACTAATCTGCTGACTGAAGGCCAAACACGTTTTTCTGTTACTAAGATGTTTGTGCTAAAAAAACAATTCCTGCAGTGACCTCAACAGCTCAGCAATAAAACTCCCAGACTGAAGCTCTTTTGAAACAAAACTGGAGCACAATGCAGTTCATGAAATGACCACTTGGAGCACACAAAAAAGGCAGTCCGGATTCATTTAAAAGTCAAATAGTCAGACCATCCATCCATCCATCCATCAATCCATCCATCCATCCATCCATCCATCCTCTTCAGCTCATCTGGAACTGGGTATAGGGGGCAGCAGTCTGTGCAAAGATTCCCAGACTTCCCACTGCCCGGCCACTACCTCCGGCTCCTCTGGGGGGAACGTGGGACCTCGAGGCTGGAGAAACATCGTCTCTCCAGCATGTCCCTGGGTCTTCCCCGGAGCCTCAGCCCAGTGGGACATGCACAGAACACCTCCTCCGGGAGGCGTCCAGGAGGCATCCGGACCAGATGTGAGGACTCACCGGCAAAGGCTCAACATAGAGGATTAAGAAGTGAAGAGACAGAGAGAGGACGATGGCCCCCAGCAGCCAAATATTGACCCATGGAGGCATTCTCAGCAGGGACTGGTTCTCAGATAAACTGTCAAAGAGAAAGATTTGAGCCATTAGAACACGAAGGCAGTTACAAAAAGTGACAGCAGTGACTTCCACTCAAGACTTCTGTTCATCTAAAGTCTTTTAGGGTAACAAGACATTAGAAAACAATGATGTCCTGATTTGCTTTAGAATGTCTTGATACTCAATAAATTCAAAATGCACAGCTGGGAAACAGCCCCAAATCATCACACTTCCATCACCGTGCTTGACATTTAAAAACTGAATGTCTCACATAAACATCAATTCCTAGTTTTGTCAAAAGTGAATTGAAGTCCCACTCCAATCATATTTTTTCTTTTGTAAAATTGTTCACAGTAGTCTTTTTATTTTGATTTTGCAGTTTTTAGTCAAAATCAAAAAGTCTTTGTAGTTTTTTAAGACATACTTTATGCCCAGCGGCACTAGCTCATAGCTCAGAAATACAATTCTGGCTAAAGCCAGATTCTGATTCTGCAATCTGATGGATCAGAGTGACGTCTACAATGCTCTGAAAAAAAGACAGTCGTCATGGCAATGAGCGGTGAAACACGTGTTTACTTCCATCTGTGTAAAAACAGAGATGCAGAGCCCAAATGCAGACTGTCAAGGAAATAAAGCATGTTTGGCACATTCAAGTGCTTTCCTTCACTCTGTCCCGCTGCTAACCATTACTGGCTAAAGCACATTTAATCTTAAGGTTTTTTTTCTTGGCTAAAAAACATTGTGTTGTGAAAATCTGACAACGTTGAGTGTTGAAAAAATATTTCCTACATTACCGAAATAAAAACGCCATGAATTTGCTTGGTTATAATCAACTTGTGAACAAGGGTGCAGTTATTAATGTTCTAATCATTAAGTAAAATGCATTTTACAATTGTATTTATATGAAAGGTATATTAATATTCAGACAAAGTTTTTTTAAATTTCATAATCGTAAAAAAAAAAAGAAGTGAAATATTGTCGCTGGGACTGTCTTGGGATATTTTAGGATATGTATCGTATTGAGACACGTGTATCGTGATGCTTATTGTATCCCCAGACTCTTGCCAATACACAGCCCTTCTACCAAACCATGTTTCATGAACTGTGGAAGGAAACTGGAGCGCCAGGAGAAAACCCACGCATGCACAAGGAGAACATGCAAACTCCACACACAAAGGACACAACCAGAAATCAAACCAGGGCCTTCTTGCTGTTTAGGCAAGACTGCTAACCACTGCGCCACCGTGTCCGAAATGTTACATAAAATGCAATTACAAATGGATTACTTGACTAATTAATGAATTTACTGATGAAAAAGTAATTTAAAAAGACTGATATGTAGGAAAACAGCCAATAAGACCAGTAAAAACATAACAGTCACATTTTTACTAGATGGCAGAAGGTAAAGACACTGTTGGGTTGCATCAGTCCACTTAAGCAGTAGTTGTATTGAAAACTCTGACTGCAGCTATTATCAAAGAAATCTTTGTAACAAAGTGAAATGATGTTTGAAAACTGTATTCAAAAAATGTTTACTGTGGTCCTACGGCGTGCAGACTGCTCTCTTACCAATGCCTTAGCTTGTACATACAAACCTGACCTTTTTTTAAAATCACATTTGGAGTCGACTGACCTGTTGAGTGCGTTGAACATTTCAATTGTGACCAGCACTGACAGTGCCATGGTGGTTGGGTAGCGGGATTCAAACACCTCGCAGTCAATATCCTTGAACATGGGGTTGTGCTCAGTGCACTGCATGAAGTGTCGCTGTGAAGAGAGACAGAAGGGAGTGAACGGATGTTTCTCCATCACGTCAGACGGGCAAACAGCTGCAGAGTCTTGGTATGGCCCCAGATTCTCTGCAATCCATCAACATGGGTCGAACAGTCTTCCCACCGCTTCATTGCTAGGATTATCACACATTGCTGTGGTTTATAGTAAACAAAAACAAGATGGAAACATTGTACAACAATGAAGGACTGAGGAGAACTCTCTGCTGCTCACCAGCTGAGTGAACGTCACTTGTGGACCCTCTTCATCGAACAGGAACCACCAAGCTGCAGCACTCACTGTTCCAAGTCCTACATATCCTGCAAAGGAAAAGCAAGATGCTTTAGTGAAGCACCTCAACCTACAACCACCTACAAGGAGAAGCACATGAAAAGTTACTGAAGGTGTAGAAAGAAAAACTTGTTTAGGGAAGTCTGAATTAATATTTTTCCAGAAATGTGATTTTCTTTATAATGAACAGATTTGTTTTTACAAGTGTGACAATAGTTAAGGCAGACATTCTCTTTATACAGTTTATCATGAATTCTGCCCCCAATTCATTTGATACTATAAAAACAATTATAATATCTATTATACATTTCAGGGCCAAAAATCCTTATTTTAAAGCATATACATGCTATATATTATTTCTGAAAGGACAGGGTGCAGAACATTATTGTTTGTTTTCTTTAATAGAGAAGCGCATGAATACCTCCGATCGTCAGGTATCTGAAGAAGAGCCAGCCAGAGATGAGTGGCTCCTTTGAGTTGCGCGGAGGCTTGTCCATGATGTCCAGGTCTGGAGGGTTGAAACCCAAGGCGGTGGCAGGAAGACCATCTGTGACCAGGTTAACCCACAGCAGCTGAACTGGAATCAAGGCCTCAGGAAGTCCCAAGATGGCCGTCAGAAAGATGCTGTTGCCAAACAGACAATGTCAAGTCAGTGGACAACAGAAAACAGGTGGAGGGGATGATGGGAAGGTGGGAATGTCTCACCAGACAACTTCCCCCACGTTAGAGGAAATGAGGTATCTGATGAACTGCTTCATGTTGTTGTAGATGGCTCGGCCCTCCTCCACCGCGGCCACAATGGTGGAGAAGTTATCGTCAGACAAGACCATTTCAGATGCCGACTTGGCCACGGCTGTACCAGAACCCATGGCGATGCCAATCTCCGCTTTCTTCAGTGCCGGAGCATCGTTTACTCCATCTCCTGTCTGGAATATTAGAACATTTAGAAAACGTAATCATTGATGAACTGAATTTTACTAATCTGTAAAACAACTGAAAAAGAAAGTGTTCAGAAAGAATAAAAAGAAGCATTTTTAGAGATGAAAAAACACTGAAAGTCCCACCCAAATCATCTTTTGATCTATTTTAAAAGTGTCCCTAGTGGTCTTTTAATTATGTTTGTAGCCCAAATCTAAAAACTGCTATTGCACGGCAGTAATTCTTTAGAAATTCACCTCTAGGTCGTGGGCGGGACCTCTGGCACGGAGCAACCTTGCTCTCCCCCCTTACCCTCCTGGTTGCTGAGAGCTCTCTGTAAGTGCAGCAGGGAGCTTTTGGCCCGCCCAGCTACAGGGACATGTAAAGTGTCCTTTTTCAAACGACATTTTTTCATCTGCTCCCGATTCACAACAATTTGAATAAGAAAATATTCAGAAATGCAATTTTAATTTTGAATTTTCTTAATGCATATCCCCCAATTCAGATAAATGCCAAAAAAACACATTTAAACACAGAAAACACAATTTTCAGTGGAGAGTGTCTTTAAAGAGAATATGAACAAAAAAGCTTAAACAATGCATTCCTCTGAATTACACTAGGGTGAATACTGGTCATTTAACAAGGGGGTTTAAGTCGTGATGTTTGAACTTCTGTCTCATTATGAGAAATCTGTGTTGTCAGAGGTCTGGACAGGATTAAGCTTAAACCGTAAAAATGTGTGATCTTTATCTGCTGCTCTGGACCAGTGGAGTGAGTCTGACAGGCAAACGGTGATACTGTCATCTCCGACTGTCCCGTCGCGCTCTCAGATCAACCTCCCTTCGGAGACGCATGTCAGATCGGAAGCGGCAGAGCAGACCGGAGATGACAGGTTTTGATAGCAGTGTCAGAGAGAGCAGGCTCAAAGAGATCCCAGGCATACCATGCCTCGCTGGCCTCTTCTCTTCTCACCCAGCCTTGAAATATTATCATCAAGAAGAACAGATGCAGAAAGGGGAAAAGCTGCTGCTCTGAGGTGAGTGTTTGTGTAGAGATCTACAGAACTTCTGTCTGAACGAAGGGGATTAAGTTTCGACTAGAAAGCTCTAAAGTTTGAGGATGTGCTGTAATCCTCACCATGGCGGTAATCTCATCAAAAGACTGCAGATATCCGACGATCTTGGACTTGTGAGCAGGCTCGACACGTGCAAAGCATCGCGCCCGTTTGACAGCTTCTCTCTGCTCCTCAGGAGGCAGATCGTCGAACTCGCGGCCGGTGTATGCCTTTCCTGCTACGTCCTCGTCCTCCCCAAAGATGCCGATCCTTCTGCAGATGGCCACAGCTGTGCCTTTGTTGTCTCCCGTGATCATGATGACTCTGATTCCGGCCTCGCTGCACAGCTTCACCGAGCCGATCACCTCCTTCCTGGGGGGGTCCAGCATTCCCACACAGCCAACAAATGTGAGCCCCATCTGAAAGGAGGACAAGAGAGTTCAGGAGCTTCCTGCTTTCCCAGGACCTAAATAGAGTTTAGCAACATCTATTTGAATTCCTGCTTGAATCTAACACTTTTATGACATCTTCATTTGAATTAAAAAAAAAAACATTTAAAGTAAAGCTTTTCATAAATGTTGACATTAATAGAATTAGAGTTGGAAATTTTCAGAATCTGTTGACTTTATTTCAGAATGGACACTTCAAATGGGTGTTGTTCAGCAGCTGGTCATAAAGTATGAGAAGTTAAATACTTTATTGATTTAAACAAATTACAGGGCAAGTGTAAAAAAAAACCTTTTAGCTGCAATAACTTTACAATGTTTTTGTCAATTCTCAAGTTACTTGTGTGAATTTTCAGCCTTTGTCTCTCAAGAGTTTGAAACATGTTCGAAAAATTGGAAAAAAAATGTATCATCGATTCATTCTGAGTATTCCAAACTTACACTGATGTTCTCAAGAAAGTTTCTGTGATCAGAAAGTTTAAACAAATGGAGCAACAGACTGGAAAAGAGAAGAAAGAGAACCGGATTGTCTAGACCCGCAAAGGACATGCAATGTAAATCTACGGACACGCCAGATATGTGCCGGATGTTCAAGAATGCGCAAACACAGGTTCTTCAGTGTCCATTTAGCCCGTAGTGTTCAAACCGGACAAGCAGGGAGGGACTCCTTCTTACTAGCGTAAACAATTGGAGGGAAATGTCAAAGCGGTGCAAATCATTATGAACCTTGCTCCAGGGTTTTTCTTTCACAGCTCCATTCCGATTTATGAAAGCCTTGGTGTCATAGAATTCCAGCCGGGCACAAACCACAATTATTAATTTCTCCTTGATGATTGATTTTCAAATGGTTGGCACTTGAATGAAAGGGGACGCCATCCATACATCTCTGCCAAGTCCCTGTTTGGTCAAAGTCTGACTTGTTTAACTCTCATTACACGGTCAATGGTCGCGCGTTCTGTACGTAGAGCCAAAATACGGTGTGTAGCTGCACACGAATGCGAGTTTTGAAATCGAAAGCCTGAAACGTGTTTACATGTTTACATAGACTTTTCAGTGTAGTGTGTGAATGCAGCTTGAGACTTTGTAAAAAAAAAAAAAAGTGACTGTTGCACAACAATGTCACTAATTTAGACCTTTTCTGAGTTTTTAGATAATGAATAAAAACAGGTTGGAGTTTGACTTTCTTCATTGTAACTGAAGTATTTGCATCCTGTAAAGGTTTTCCACACCAGTCCCCATCAGCTGACGTAATTATAGTTTGAATATTATGAGAAGACTACAGCATTAGGATAGAGGGAAGGCTGAGGCAGTATTAGACATAGAAGAATTTTGGAGGAGATGAAGAGGATATGCCTCTTTAACCCTGAAGCTAAACTTTTTTATTAATACAAAAGAATTGATCCATAAAAACTGTCACCCTGTTAAACAGAAAACATAACTAAATGTGCAGCATTTGAATATGGATTGTAATGACAGTCCTTTACCTCGTACTGTGCGAACTTGCTGGAATTCTCCAGATCCATGTCCTCTTTGTGTGGTGGGCTGTCATGAGTGGCCAGAGCGAGGCAGCGCAGGGTGTCCCTGCCTGTCCCCCACTCCCTGATTTTACACATCAGCTGCTCGCGCACAGCTGGAGTCAGAGCCACCTTTCCTGTTCCCACTCGGATGTACTGACACCTCTCCATCACACTTTCTGGAGCTCCCTGTCAACACAAAATACAATGGACAATATTATGATAACCACGCTGAAGTTGAGTGTTTGTGCATGAAGAAAATTACAAAATTCTGATGATGCATTTTATTAAAATAACCAAAGTTTACCACAGGACACAATTAAAACAGTCTTGAGCCACAGCAACTAACTTAACAGAACAGTGATTCCCTATGTTCTCATGGACATAGAACGTAGGATTGTAGTGCATGTGGTAAGTGTTTCATCAAGTATTTGGAAGTTGCATGCACTTATGATGTCTGTGATGCTATTGTACGGTGCACTTACACCACACTCTAGTTATTGGCAAGGTGCAAGTACAGGCTCTTTACTAAACAGGAGTAAATGCTAGCCACGCAGGGTGTGCACGTGATATGCAAGTCCCCAAAGAACACCAGAAGAGAAACCGGTTATTAAAATAATTGTGCATTTTGTGGGACAGGCACCAAATTTAGGAATGATGTACCTGAGAATCCAAGAGAAAATCCAAGATTTAAATGTTTATAATATATATAGTATTCTGCAGGTTGCCCTCAAGTTAAAAGACTGCAGCCTGTGCCTTAACAACACATACTGTTGAGATTGGAGCAAATAGAAATAAAATCTTTTTGTAACAATTGAGTGTGGCTTGTACAGGTTTGGCCTTTTTTGCCCGCAGACAGTCTGTAACTACCCATAAGGGCAGTTCTGAATAATGGTTTACATCCAAACAAGGAGCTTCAACATTAATTATAGGCTTTATGCTTAATGACTGCTAAAAGCAAACATTTAGTCTTTAGATTTGTTTTGCTTTAACAGCACAAACTTGTAGCTGAACAACATTGTCTTTATGGCAGTTTAATGTCACTGAAAGACACTTAACAAGCCAGAAAGAATATGTGGCTGTGGGGATTCAATATCTGACCCCTGATCTGGTCAAATAAAGATCGATTTTTCTTTCCTTTTTGGTGATGACAGTTACAGATGACTGCAAGCCTGAAAAAGCATTCCACAAAGATTGTTCTGCAAAGTGCTCAAGATGTCAAAATTGAACTTTGAAATAATAAATAGCTTCAAGTACAAAGTTACATTTGTTAAAATGTCATTTGTTTTATTCCTTGGCAGTGCTTGTCATTGATAAACAATGAAAAGATGATAATTGTTTCATACTTTGACAAACATCTTGCTCTGGGAGCCTGGCTTGACAGGCGTGCAGTACACAGACATTGACTTTCGGTCCCGCGAAAACTCCAGAGTGAACTCCTTTTTCATCAGCTGTCTGATCACCTAACAAACCAAAAGAATAAACACAAGTGAGAGATAAAGATGATGTGAAAGCAGAGTAAAAACAGTTCTACTTAAATGACAAACAGAAAAAAAAATATCCATCCGTTTCACCACCAGCAGAGGTCACTCTTGCTGAGATTCTGAAGGAATACCGGCACACCAGAGGCTGACTGGTTAACACAGATAGTGTTTTATCCACAGTTCCACCAATATCCTGAAGGTGTCCGACTGGACACATCCATTAAGCAAAGGGAAGCTTCACATTTCACCTCTAAGAGACTAACAGGAGGAAGATGGGAAATAAAACCTTAATTCTCTCTATAAGCTGGTAAAGATGATTGTTAATTAAAGGTGGGATCTTGGAGGTCAAATGGTTTTAAACTTTATCTGCAGATTCGAGAAATTTGAACTGAAATAATTAAATTAAATTAGTTAAAAAGTCAAACATGATCTGTCTAATTGCAGATTGTTCAAAAGTGACGTCAACTCAAAATAAAGCAGCCCTGGAGTTTCTAGCTGCAAAATATTTGTATGGGAGACGTTTAAAAGTCAAGAACAAACCATCACAGGATCACACCCTAAAGTTAAACAAGCCTGCCAATGCTAACATTAGAAAGTTCTGTGACAACACAGACGTGCTGGCCTCCTGTTGGTCCATTTGCATTAAAGACCCACTGCAAAGAAAAGGGTGGTTTTTATGTTTTTAACATGTTCTTGTGGCATTTTTCTGATGACAGAGGACATATATTGGCCAGGGAACACTTTTATAATAGATCAAAAGATAATTGTAGTGGGACTTTAAGAACCATCTAAATAAAAAAAAATGTGATGGTCTTTAGTTGTAATTTCTGTCAAAGATGGTATTTCCTCAAATTTATTGCCAGTTTTTGAAAGAATAATTTTTTTTTTCCAAACCTCTAAGTGATGGGAAAAAAGGAATGCATAGACTGAGATCCCCAATTGAATTTTGAGTTCTTATTGTCATTATACATCATCTTAAATATACAAATGTTGGTCAGAATTATGTTAATTGATATAATCAAATGTAACCAAGCAGTGGTTGTGCTTTTGCAGGCTGTTGCTTGTTGGCGTATTTACCGAGTTGCAGACGCTGGCACGTTCCACCTTGGTGAGTCCAGACAGGTCAGTCTTGAAGACGTTCATCTTTTCCACCAAGGTGGTAAGAGCCGTCTCGGTCGCCTCGCCCACTTTTTCATAAACCTTTTTGGCCTGAAAGAGGACAGAAGAATCGAAACCCGCAGTGGGATGATTTGGAGAAGCTTAACATGGTCTGACAATAGAAATGTGATTAACACATAAAAACACAAAAGGCAGACCCACGCAGAGTGTCAGTCTGCTGCTAAATGTGATTAAAACAGGGTAAAGTAGGAGAAGAATGACTCCTAAGCAAATATTCTGTGAGGTTTCATTCATGTCCTTCAGTTTTATTGCCCCCATAAAACATGTCAGACATGCAAAAGTGTTGCACCTTTGCCAGCTGCGATGTGGAGTGCTTGAGATGAGGCAGTAATGGTATACCACACATCATTTGCTAGTGTGACCAGCCGCAGACGGCCGTAAATCACCCTGTCCCCTATCCAGCATGCTCTCTGCTGTTCCAATTCTCCTCTAAAACCCAGCATCTTTTTCAAAGTACTGCTGGAAACAAAACAAAATAACAGCCTTTCACAAAAACAGCCTTAAGGGGGAACTCGGGAACCATAAAGTGCCTCATCTCGAGAGGATCTCCGCTCAGCGTGGTTACCATGACAACATGGTGATGACAAGGAGGTGAGAAAGTAATCCAAACTGAAGAACGCATCAGAATGGAAACTTTTTTTTCCTAGAATTCTGTTCTGCACAGCTCTGTATGTCTTATGCATAAATCTGTGCCTGGCAACTAAAAACAAGAGTGAGTTTGTGAGGACAACCTCATTGTAATCCAGGGACGAGTCGTTGCACATCGAGCACACTGTGGCCAACTCCAGGAGCCCATCGTAGTCTCCACACTGGATGGGTTTATCTTCTTTAAGTCTGGAAAACACAAACACCAAGCAGTGAAACTCTATAGAGAACACCTCAGACTTCCACAGACAGGAGCTGGAATCTCTACTTTATGATACTTCCTGAGTTGACTGGAGAGGCTGTGGCTGTTTGGTAGTACACTGTGCATAAAAGCATGTGCGTACATGTTTGGGACGAGAAGTGCATGACAAGCATGTGTCTCAACCCTGCAGAGAATGCAGCTGCTGCTAGCAAGGCTCCCACACAGTAACCCACACACTGCTGTTACGAAATGAGAGGTCCGTGCAGAGTCCCAACGCTGTACCCACTGAGCAGCAAAACAACATGCAAACACAATGGACTGCTGCTGAAAACGCCCTCGTCTAATGAGTGTCCACCTACATGCTCACCTCCACAAACACACTTTTACAGAGATACAACATAACTACACAATCAAAAAGCACTACACTGACTTTTTCTGCATACCTCAAAAAGGACAGTTACTGCAACTGAGGATTATGGGAGTTATGATAAACGCGTTTCAAAAAAGTTAACAGACTTAAGTTTTGGGCTAAGAAATGATCACAAAAGTTTTTTGATATCTTTTCTAACTGAAGTAATTAATCTGAGACACTCACATTTGACCCTCTGGTGCGTACGTGGAGCCTGTTATGGAGAACTCGTGCAGAGTGCCGCTTGAATCGTCCACTTTGTCTGCAATAAACATCTGGAGGGAAGACAGAGCAAAAGGAGTAGATGAGTTCCCCAATGAAGGAGAAGATGCAGCAGCTGCACCACACAATAAAAGGTTTAAGAGGGGGTCAGATGACAAAATGTGCACACCTCTTTCCATGTCTGAACTAAAGCAGGTGAAATACAAGCCTGTTCCTTTCAGTGATTGAGCAACAGGTTAGAGGCCCCATAATCATGTGTTGTGAAGCAGATCCAAGCCAAAAGGGACTGTTGTGTTCATATGTGATATCTGTTGTAAGGATTTAAAAGAATTAGATACATAGCGTAAAACTCGATAGAGCACTTGGAGTAACAGCAGTATTGGTTGAAAACCACACAAGATTAGATCACAAGATTATGTTGGTAAAAATGTATCAAATTAACCAGGAAGTAAATAATCAGCCTCTGTCAAATGTTAGTTTCTTTTCCTGTTGTCTATCTACTGTCTATACCTTTTTATGTTCCTGTGATGCAAACAAAAGGATGTCCAATCACAAGCTTGCTTCTATCATCGACTGTATAAAAGAACTGGACTAAGTGACTGTGACGTCCTCCATTAAAAATGCCTTACTTCCAGCTCCAGCAAAATGAAGCCAATTCAGTCACCATTTTTCCAAGACAATTGACGGTGACTGGTCAGAGTCGATCTAACTAAGCATTTCTATGGCAATCCTTGTCGCCAACATATCCCCCATAACCCTGTCACCAGAACGTTCAAATAGATGACGTAAAGCCCCAACCTTTTCAAACAAGTTTAAAGATCCTGGAGTTGGTGTTACTCCAGATTATGAACTTTTCTTTAACATCTGCTTTTTTCCCAGAACCACTGAAAACAGCTGTAATCAAACCCCTCTTAAAAAGGACACGAAGAGAACACAAATGAGCAAATACAGACATAATCAAATCTGCCATTTTTAGATAAGATAATTAAAAAAGCTGTTTTTCATCAGTTAAATGAATTCTTAATAAGAAACAACTGCTATGATGTCTTCCAGTCAGGCTTCAGACAGCACCACAGCACTGAGAAGGCTCTGACCAAAGTGACTAGTGATATACGTTTGAATACAGACGGTGGGAATACGTCAGTGCTAGTTTTATTGGATCTCAGTGCCGCATTTGATACAATTGACCACGCTATACTACTCAAACGACTGGAAAACTGGGTGGGTCTCACTGGGCCAGTACTAAACTAGTTCAAAACATACTTGGAAAACAGGAAATATTTTGTGTCAGTCGGTAACTTCACATCAGAGCCAACAGAAATGACATGTGGAGTTCCCCAAGGCTCTATCCTGGGGCCACTTCTATTTAATATCTACATGATCCCACTGGCCCAGGTTCTAAGGAACAACAACATTAGTTACTATAGCTTTACACTGGCTGCCTCTCTGCCAGAGAATAGACTTTAAGGTTATGTTACTGGTTTATAAAGCTTTGAATGGTTTATCACCAAAATACATGACTGACCTCCTGAGCCAGTATATACCACCCAGACCTCTCCACTCATCTGAATCCAGTCTTTTATCAGTTCCTAGAGTCAAAACTAAACATGGAGAATCTGCAGTCAGCTTCTATGCTTCACAGATCTGGAACAGACTTCCAGAAAACCTTAGATCAGCTGAAACACTTAGCTTATTTAAATCCTGGTTTCAGTCTGCATGAAACCACACAAGTGCAAAAAAGATTCTCCAAATACATTTCTTAAAAACACTTTGTTACTGAGTCATCAAGAGAAGAGTGGGATGCAGAAAAATTATTATCTGTAAATCTGCATACAGTTTTTATTAAAACACAAACATTTCTATTAAAATGATGCATCATTCTTTTTCTGCTGGACTTCTGACATACATTTCCCCAGCGGAGAGTCCATCAAATCTGACTGAAAGAACACAGACACTTCCTGTTTGCTTTTTTACGTCCCTCATTTTTCCGTGTTTGAGCCTCAGATCCATCTGAACACCTCAATTTACAGAAAACTAATCAGAATAAATGTATCACTACAAGAATGGCAAAATATGTATTTTTTTCTGTTCTGTCAAATAGGCAATTTCAGGGCTAAAAATTGCTCTAACATTTCTGAGAAAACTGCTACAATGAATTAATTTTTATCAATATAATTCAGCAGAAATCCAAAACAAATGAAACATGTAACTCATCTTTATTTTACTTCTCAAAAACACTGAGAAGATCACACGGCAGCGTCAACTGGAACTCGTCAGCGTGACTATTTATAAACTCAGTCTAAACATGAGATCAGATTTGTAGCTCAAAATCTAATGTGCAGACAAAATCGAGAGCTCTGCACTTCAGTCTAGAAAATGTTAAGACTCCTCCCATGCACAGTTTGAAAACTGTGCATGAAAAAAAAAAGTACTGCATCCAAAAATGTAGGTCGTATAATGAGGCTAAAGAAAGCATGTGTGCAGATCTGCTTCAGTCCAGTTTGCTTTCTTAACACTTTCTTCTCAGTTTTCAACTTTGATGATCTAAAGAATCTGTAAAGTCATTTTATTAACATTTTAATAATATTTTCTATGGCAACAATAATCGAGACAAAAAGCAAAAGAATGAGTACTTGCTTTTTATATACAGCACATTCTAACTGAATATTTTTAGTTAATTCTATTAATCGTATTTATTTCTATAAAATATTAAACTGTGTTATTATTTAAAACATTATGGATTTGTTTTTTTTGTTTTTTTACCTCTGAAAATTCTTCTAAAAGTGCAAGTAATTCTGTGTAGTAATGTTCAGACTTGAAAGCATGTCTGAATTCTAACACTCTGGACTGAATAAATGCATCACTAATTTTACAGCAGCAACAACCTGAATATCCAGTTTTCCAACAGTTTTTTTTTTTTGGGTCTACTCTGAAGGATAAAGTTTCATCTTCCAGGTCTAGACACAACTTGCCAACCACTCTCCAACCAATTCTGCGCCAAGAAGAAGAAGAGTTTTTATATTTCTATGCCACTTTAAAAATGAATGCATTTGAAGGCTTTTTATTAACCGTATTTTAACTACATTTATTTAATGTTTTTGAAGCCTTGCACAAAAGAAAACAGTGCAAAATATTGCATTAAAGGAGTCTCTTATTAGTTGGCAAACAAACAGTCTCTTTTACAATGAAGCATGGATGCAAAAAAACAAGAACACTGATGCCTTTTAGTCAGCCTCACAGGTCTTACTTTCCAGAAGACAAAGAGCATCATACTAGCTGTGATTAAGAAAATAATAATGATAATAATAATAGAACAGATAGTAAAAGAAAAAAAAATGGTTTGAACTTTTTGTGTAATAACAGTTTATGTTGGGATGTATTTCTGACCTGATTAATGCCATGAGTTTTTCTTGCGCTCACATCAAACTTATTGTGGGTCATTAAATGTGGCTGCACTTAAAGATTTGTTGACTTGGGTCACTTCTAGCTCTTATGTTAAATAAAAGCTACCGTATTTTTCGGACGATAAGTGGCACTGAACCGGAGTATAAATCCGACTTTTGGGAGAAATGTATTTAACAAATATGAGACAAAGAACTGACATTTCATCTCAAAAGGCAAAACACAACTGCATAGATAAACAATAATAGACTAAATATATTGTGTGTATATATATATATATATATATATATATATAAAAATATAAGTTGCATCTGAGTATTAGTTGCACACCTAACCAAACTATGCAAAAAACAAAAACACTCTGGAAAAAAATATGGTAATTTTCCTTGTTTTCATTCTTCATGTTGCAACATCATAATTTAAGTTACCATCATTCAAATCAGAAAAGTAAGCTCACATAATAAAAAAAACGTTTAAAGGCCTTTTTTAAGAAATAATTTACAGTTTTATGTTATTTTCTGAATGCTCTACGTTTACTTAGCTACATTTAAATTACCGTAGTAACAGAGTTAGGCTGAAACATACATTTTATCTATAATTGAGTAGATTTGTGATGGAGAACCATAACTTTCACTTTTTGCATTTTATTTAATTAAAATTATTCAGATGTAAAGGTACAAATAAAACTTTATTTAAACTATAATATGGCTAAAAATGGTTCTGATAACAGTTGAACCTCTGTAACTTAAATAATAGTTTGATCTTATTGTAATGCCTCCCTAAAGAACCTGTGACAGAAGAAAGCAACTCCTCTCAGTTTCAGATGTGAAGCATCATCAGTCAAATGAAGGCGTAAGTAATCGTTCACAGCTGCAGGAACAACTGCTCACCTGCAACCTCTTGCCAATGTAACTTTTATGCACTGCTTTGTTTGTTGAAAGGAAAACTCCTTTCCTGACGCCATGGAAAACGACCAACTGACCTAAAGCAACAATTCTGTTTGGCTTCTCTGTAAACGCAGCTGTATTTGTAATACAGCAGCTTAATGAGGATTTCCTGCCATTCGGATTGCTGGCATGTTGCAGCCGAAGACAAAAAAAAACAGATAGATCTAATCTGACTTTAACTTTGAAATGCTGCTCGTTCTGAAACTGTAAAGTCATTTTTTATATGGTATTTTTTGGATGTATTGACCTCAACTGGTCTTCTTGAATTCTAATCTGAGGAGTTTTAACTTAAATCTCTCAGCTGCTGGAGTTTCCAAGGCAACAAGAACAGTGTGAACAATGAGAGTCAGTGGTTGTGCAGAAGTTATTTTTCTTTCCTACTCGCTTCCCGTAAGGTTGTGTAGAGAAGAGAGATGAGTAATCCTTAAAAAAACAAAAACGAAAAAAACTCTGCATCTGTGCACGCTTCCAGGCAAGTTTGTGCACGAGTGAAAGTTGGAGATATGGTGTCAGAATGCAGAGGGGAATCCTGGGAAGTCCTGGCGACGTAGAGAGGCCGAACTACAGGTTGCACCATCAGGACTACAGGTGGGGGACCACGGAAGGCAAAGTCAGCACAAACAAAAACTACAAAAAAAAAACAAAACTGGTGGAAGTTATATGAATGAGTATGTTTTGCAAGCATCATAATGGAAAAAACATTGCATAATGGAAGTTGGATCTGCATTAGTGAAAAAGCAGTTTCTGCTCCACCACAGGTGGAAGCAGCTGGCCTGACTCCTGTACTTTCCTGTGTGGATGAGTTTCCATCATATTTCCACAACACTCCTCCTGCCTCATGGAGTTCCCTGTTGTTACGTAAATATCACATAACTGCACATATACACCTCCTCATCTTAGATTGAAGCAAAATATGACAATAAGCTGCAGAACTACAGGAGCAGAGATCCTAGAACTACTCAGAAATCACCTAAAGAAAAAAGGACCAAATAAGATCCCATGTTTGCATAAAAAGGAACTTGCTTTAACTGGACAAGAAGAAAAAACTTTGTTTTTTTTACAAACTTCATATTCAACACAATTATGGCTTCTGTTCAAACACTTCAAAATTGGGTCTTAGTTTGACTTAGATTCATGTTTTCATTTATTATACATCTTTTAGGGCTGAGTGTCCAATTATTATTAGAAATGTTAAATTCTGTTAAAATTCTGCAACCTTTGTGTCCAACATTGACTTAAGCAACAACAGGTGCAACAGAGAACAACCAGAGAACGATCATCCTAAACGAGATCCTACAACGAGCACAACCCTATTGGCTACTTTGCAACAGATAATGCCAAGAAAATGTAATATACATAAGAATAATGTATGAAATAATAAAACATCTGTAGTTTTTGTGTAAAAAGTGTTGGCAAAATGTTGAAGATGCAAAAGCTGTTTCAATTATGTGGAATTTAGTGACTTAAGGACAGTCTTTCTGAACCTCTACTGCAAAAATGTTAAACTTCTTTGAATAAGCCAAGTATGTAGGGGTTTTTTGTCAAAGAGCCACTGCCATCACGGACATGAAAGCTCATGAAACAAAAATGAAAACACTTTTAACAGAGAGCCAACTATGACATGACAAAAAAAGAAAAACAGATGAAAACGCTCTAAAGAACTACTAGCACGCAATATGACAACAAAAGAAGCAAGGCATGATGACCACACCTTAACCCAAACAATACCATCTATCTTCCAATAGTGGCCGGTCTCTAATTTACGCTGATCTCCAATAAATTCCGGGTCTAACAGGTGTTTATTGCTTTAAACGCCGGTTTCTAAATGCAGCCGGTCTCTTAAGATCCCCACCTCCCAAACCCCACCAGTGCTAATCATAACATAATACAATGCTCTCATTATTTCAATAAATCCTAAAATGTTTATCTGGTCTTACTGTTTGCATTTTGGGATCAAATTTAAAGTGAACCCATTGGCCATCACCAGACAGGAGTCTGTGATGGAATAAACACCAGTCTTCATTTACCGCCGATTTCTAATAAACGCTGGGCCGGCTAACACATTTTTACTCTACTATTGGAAGATATATATGTATAGTACACCCAAAAAAACAGAAATAGATGCTTCCCTGCACCCCAGTGTGGAAAGTATTGGATTGATCACAAAATATTCATTAAAGGCCTTGCTTAAAAACATGCTTACAAAATGCGTACAAAATGCTTAAAAAAATTAGAACACCACACACTGCAAAAATTCCAAACAGATGGTAGGACTCAAAAATAACCAATGAGAAACTGAAAATCCTCATCTCACATGACATCAACTCACCATTTACTAAGACGGAAGTCATAATGAAAAACTTCCCCCCAAAATTAAAAATAAATGTGACACAACCTTTACAGGTCATATGGAATAGCTTACAAAAGATATACTATACCTTCAAAAAAAAAAGAAGAAAAAAACAAAAATAAATGTGAGAAGGAAAAAACAGAAAGACAATCTTGTGAAGCTTCACAGGCTCAACAAAAAGAACAACCAGAGAAACAACGCCTCAAGTTAGCAACATCAGATCACTGCAAGTTAATCACATCATGGACCGGTATAACCCAAACGTTGGGAAGTTAAACCAAAGACGTCAGAAATCAAGTAACATGGAACACTTAAACCAGGATGAAGAGGCACTCATGTAATTGCGCCTTTCTCATTTTATTTGAAGATTATGAACAGCCAAAGGGTTACAAATGCACCATGGTGGGCGCACAACCTTCTGGGGAAAACTGCAGCCCAGCATTTGAAATGTGTCAAGCTAAACCACAAGGTATATTTGTCAGTGAAAATGGAAGAAAAAAACGTACGCGTTTAGATGGAGGATCAAAAGGTTCCTTAAATAAATATGTTTCACAACATTTGTGCCATCCAAAGTCTAAGTCTACTTTTTGTGTTCAGTCACAATTTAGCTTCCTCGGTAGCCAACTTTATGCAGTTGTTTTATATTTCTGAAACTTTCCAATTCACAAAAACGGAATTCTGAACAACTCTACTTTAACTCTTAGTCACAACTGCTCTTCCGGGTGGATACAGGCTTTCTACAGGCAAAAAATAGGCAAACCTGTATAGAATCCAGACAAAATACCAAGGTTGTAGACCACTAGATGAGCCCTTTTCATGCACGCATACTGTGGGCGACAGGTCGTGGTGAATACTTCAACAGCACATAAAGGTAAGTAAGAGTGAAGTACATATGGTAAGGCGCAGGAAAGTCGTTTCAGCCTCCACCAAACTCTATGAACTTCGCAAGGGGCCCGAAAGTGCTGTTCAAGTTCAACTGTTGCACACTCCTGACAGCCTGGCTCTTAGAAATGAGGAAATTAGACAAGCAGAGTGTAGTTTGTGTAGGCATCACCTGCACACCTCATGCGTGCTGCATTTGTGTGAAAGGAGCCAGTACGGGCGCCTTATTAGTGACATAGTGGTAAAAGGACACCGAACAATAGCATCACCTATACATGATAAGAGCAAGTAACTTTCATCATCCTTGCAAGTATTTCACGACACAATTAGCACACACACGACAATGGTACATTTCATTCATAATGTTCCGAGGGTGCCCTCAAATGAACTACAAGACACACCATCGCTCCCCTTCAAATGTGGCCCCTCCTCTCTATGACCTTCCACAGAAAACCCTGCAGCACCAGTGCAGGTCAAACTCTCGTATGAGTGCACGTGACTATGGCTTTACTCTTCAAGAGCAATGAAAACATTTAGTGAGGTCTGACTTGTAAGGGGTTTTGAAATGATTTAGAAAAGAACATTTTGAAAATCAAAATGCAAATTGTTGCAGCCAAAATACAAAATGTTACTTTCAGACACAAAAAACTGTGCAAAGAAATGCTTAAGTCATCTGACCCACTATGTTGATTAAGGTCAGCACACAACTTTCAGAATTGTAATTTTCCCCCCAAAACTGTAACTTGTTAAAGCTCATTGCAGATTACATTGTATGCCCTCCAGCTTTCGATTAAACTCCACCATTCAGTCACCACATTTCAGTATTTGTATCACTGACTGTCTTTTGATTAAAAGTCCCGTTCCGTGGCCGTCCTGTTCGAGCGTGGCTCTGGTGCTACCCTGCTCATGCGGGCCGCTCACTCCTCTGTCTCTGAGGTGAGAGGGCAACCACAGGCTGAAGGCAAAAGTGCTGCTAACTGAGAGCGAGGTGTGTGCAGAGACCTTAATGGAGCCAAGACAAACAGCAGCGCTGGTATTTGCACTGCACTCAGAGCAAAGTCAGTTAACAAGCGACACACACAGTCACACATAGACAAACAAAAGAAAAGGGTGAGGCCATGTACCACTTACAAACATTTGCGGGAAGGGTTTTTCACTTGTCTAATGTAATTATATATGGAGTATTTCTTTGGGGAAGTGTTCAGGACACAGCTCCCTGTATTATGTTTGTTCGGGTACTGTGACATTTTAGAAGCCGTCACCACGCCTGTGTGTAAACTGATTCACTGATACACAGCACTGGAGCACTTTGGGAGCTGCTTGGTCTCTGCCAGCTTGTATCAGTCCACCAGAGGCTGTCACAAAACTGGCAGGTGGAGATAAACGTAACATCAACATAATGACCTCAATGCTCTCGAAGCACTGGAAGAATTCACCCAGATAAGCATTTTAGTGGGAATTCCCACATGTATTTTTGGTACCACGATAAGACATGAACAATAAAGCGTCAGAGGAAAAACAACCATTAGAAGCACCTCTGTGAATGTATGCTAACCAAATCCTGGAGCTTCTTATGACCACTTACTCTGCAGACGGACATCTGATTGGTGGTGAGGGTGCCTGTCTTGTCAGAGCAGATCACAGAGGTGCAGCCCAGGGTCTCCACAGAGGGCAGGCTGCGGACGATTGCGTTTTTCTTGGCCATGCGGCGAGTACCGAGGGCTAGGCAGGTGGTGATGACAGCAGGGAGGCCCTCAGGGATGGCAGCAACAGCAAGTGCAACAGCAATTTTAAAGTAATAGATAGCGCCCTTGACCCATGAGCCACCATGGACCGGGTCCCCAAAGTGGCCGATGTTGATGACCCAGACAGCCACGCAGATCAGGGAGATGACCTTTGAGAGCTGCTGGCCAAACTCATCCAGCTTCTGCTGCAGCGGCGTCTTCTCCTGCTCTGTGGACACCATCTGATTCCGGATCTTGCCAATCTCAGTCTTGACACCCGTGGCGACAACAATACCTATGGCACGGCCTGCAGCAATGTTTGTGCCCTAAGAACAGAAATAGTGGACAGACATCAATAGGGCTTGAAAACTAGAATAACTACATTAATGATGCTTGAATGTCCAAATATGGCTAAGGCTGCATATTAAAACCACAAGTGAATGTGCACTTACAGAGAAAAGCATGTTTTTCTTGTCCTGGTTGACAGCGCGGGGATCAGGAACAGGGTCAGTGTGTTTGATCACAGAGACGGACTCCCCTAATACAACAACACATTTTCAACAATTTCAAGATTTCAAGGAGTAACTGCCTGTTGTTTACAATGTTCCCTAGTTTTAAATTAAAATGTGTTAAATACACTGAGTACAAACTGGCTTTAGTGTTAGAGAACTTTACACCAATGTAAAATTTATTGGATTGACTGGAAAGAGAAAGAGACCTGTTAGGATGGACTGGTCCACTCTCAGGGTGGTGGACTTGATGGACGTCACTCTGATATCAGCTGGAACCTTGTCACCAACTAACAAGAAGACAGCAGAATCAAAGCTAAGTAAGCTTGGATTACAAAAGAGAAACTGAATAAAATGCATCAAGGAGCAAAGTATTTTTGGTTCAGACTCAGTCTTCAGGCTCTGGTAAACAGCTCAATACAACTTTGATGGAGTCACTTGGTCATTTCACAATGATCAATTATTTGTCCTCACTTCTGTTCTCTTTGTTGCCCTTTGTCTCACATTTGTATTTTTATTGTGTATCCTCAGCTTTATAGGTAGAGAATTTTAACATCTGTCCGGGAACGACAGATGACAAATAGCCGCTGGGCTAATTCTAGTTGATTGCATGTGATGCTTTTAATGCACGCTGTCCCAGAGAAATAAATAACATTGAAGTTGAACTTTCAAAGGCCACAACAAAACACATAATCACAGATGATTTGTGATGCCTGTATTTGTAAGTTATTTTTGTTGCATAAATTCAAAAGTCTGCCTGATGCTTCGCATTAAAACCAAAATGATGATCAGTAGAAAACCAGATTCTGTTTTCAAGGAAACTGCCTAAAAAACATTGTTTCACCCACCTGACAAAATGCTTGAGCTCTTTAGTATACCCAAGAGTGAGACTGAAAACCTAAAACATGCATTAAAACCAAATTAATTGGTCTGAACATCTCACCAATAGCAGTGCAAATAAAAACTGTGAGGTATTTATTAGAGTTACCAAGGACACAATATCTCAATTCATGAAAAAAGCTAAGCATAAACCTGGCAAAAAGATCAATTTACCCTGGTTAAATGACAACAACATACAAGGAGATTGCAACAGCACTTAATATGTACTTGATTAATTCTGCAATGCATCTAACAAAGAGATCCGGTAATTCAGATTCTAATCACACTGAAGCTCCAGTCTTTGACATACGAATAGTGTCCCAATCACAGGTTGATAAGGTGATCTGTGGCTTCAAAGCTCTAGAACTAAAGACACACATGGCTTAGATACATTATTTCTTAAAACTCACAACCAACCTCTCCTTCCACCAATTACAGACATCACTAATGAGTCTATAAACGAAGGAGTATTTCCAGACTGTTGGGAAACTATGGTTATCACACCAATCCTCAAATCTGGAAACCCAACAATAACAATTATCGATCACTTTGAACCACAAGAACTGTCGGGACACTGTTTCCTGCAATGCACTGGTTTGTAGTCATCAGGGTGGCTCACAGTCAGCTCAGTACCAAATTTCCAGCTGCACCCGCCCCCCTCTCGCTACACTTTTGAACGGCGCACATGTGACGTCAGAGGAAAAAACTAACCAGCATACACCAGCGTGCACCAGTTGATCTGCGCGGCGCTGCGTCCGCTTGGGTCATCTCAAACACGCTTGTTTGTCCTAAACCTCGGGGAAGTTTTGATCTTTCTCCTGATGGGACATAGTTTGAGAATTTTTGTGTAGCTTAAGAACCAGCTTAAGCGTTTCTCCAAACACTGAAGGTGCAACACCCCTCAGGTCTGTGAGCAAGAGAATGGGAGCGAGGAGTTTGTCTGTGTGGGAGTAGGGCTGGGGGGCCTCAGCTTCACTGCAGCAGAACTGGCTGAGGGCTGATTTCAAACGCCTACCTGCAGACTCCCTCAGATGCTCTTCATGTGGGAGATAATTTCAAGGAAACAGAGTTTTTAAAGATTATAAAAGACTACAAAGATGTGCTTGCACTGGTTCTGGCTTTTCTGGGGTGAAACCCGGGACTATTTGGCCTCTTAACCCATCAGAACCCAGAACCATTTTTCCTTAAAGGATAATGAGATGAGATATACCACAGACCAAGTGGGTCGCAGAACACATTTCTGATGCTTTTTGTTACATGGATGTCACCATGGGTTCTTATGTTCTTTTTGCAATAATAAAAAAGAACTATAAAGCAGAGAGAGAAACGTCAACTGTATCACAGAACTGCATCACAGTCATGGCCTCTGGCAGCCACTTGACCACCACAGTTAAACTATATAGAAAAACAAGAGGATTGTTCCAGAGAAACAGCAAACCACTACAGTTTTGTAACCATGCCTGGCACTGGTGGCGGAGGAGGAGGAAGCTGGAGTAAACATATTTACAACTCTTCTCAAAAAAGTGTTTTTTTTTAGAAACCTCTGACCAGTTTATATCAACCAAAAGTAGCAAGATTCCATGAAAGGGCTATACTGGAATGTTTAAAAGTGTTTTCTATGTACTGGAAACTGCTTACATTACAAAGTGAAACAAACATCTCGCTAAACTCTTTGTTTATACCCGTTTAAAAATGCTTAGCAACCTTTGCACGAGAAACCTGTCCAGCTTAGCAATGGGCCCTTTTTAACTGACTGACTTTTTTCCAGTTTTGGTCTTCAACAGAGAGCAAGATTTCACCTTTCACATAGTTTAGGTTTGGCTCATGAGCTGCCATTTTAACATTTGATCTCACAATGTTTTCAACAAAGAATGGCCAGAAAAAAGATGTTTGCATGTAACTACAGACACACTGGGCATATAATGCAAGCCCTGGTTATTGAACATGCATTTAGCTCATGATGTTTTCATTAAACAAGCAGAGAGGGGCTTCTTCTTCTTTTTCTATTGTTTACATGTCAGTCATCTACAGTTGGAAGAGGCTTGGTGCAAAATGTCAACATGGTGGAAATCTGGTGAATCTTGTTCTAGGCTTGTTTGTTCACAGCTCAAAACCAAAATGATTAATTTCTACTTCATGAACAACTTTCAAACAGTTAGCTCTTTCGTGAATTAAAGAAAAATCCAGCCATACCTCACTACCAAATCCAAGTCTATGATTGGTTTCAAACTGGTTTAACTTTCAACAGCCTTGCATGTAGAATGATATTAAGGAAATGCGAGAATTTTGAACACGTATGCCACGTGCACGTACTGCTGCTAATGTGCAATAATCTGAAGCATTTAAACAGATTTTTTGAACCAACAAAAAAAAAAGCACCCATACCGAACCGTAATGCCTCAAAGAGGATCCAAGAAGATAGGCTGGTGTCGTAATGGAGAAGCAGCTGGTGCAGATGGTGATGGGACCTTATATTAGGGTGGGCTGACTGGTGTCAGTCTTGTAAATGTCACTTGTGTGCCTTCAGAAAATTGTGTGCACACTTATGTGCAATAAGACAAGTTCTAAGAAAGAGTAATCTGTCACAGAAAATGCAAAAAAACCACACGGTTTTAATGATGTAGACTCTGCAGAGAGAAAGTGAAAGAATTTATTCCTGTAACCGCCGGCTTGCTTGAGGGGAATTGTGTGCCCTCATCAATCGTTATTTGAACAGATTGCCTAATATTCCCTTCTGAAGGCTTGTGCTGAAACCCAAGGAGTTATGGCAGCTTCTCTGTGCTGTGATTATGAATGAACACGCTCACACTCATAAACACGGAGAGCTTCCCCTGCCTTCCCAACTGGGGGAGCTGGAGACAAATGAGGAGCGCCAGAATTACTCTCCCAGAACCAAGCGAGCGTGTTGACTGGGATCCCATGTCTTCGGGGCAGACTGCGTGTCTGGCATACACAGATGTTCTGGAGCCAGAGTGACAACAAGACTATTTTTAGCCCGGGCTGCCCACACATGGACGATTTTTCAGCAGGGGAATTGTAAGTATGTGCATGAAACGCGGGAATGGCGTGAGTGAGGAGTTGAGAAACATCCAGCTGCATCCAGGTGGTGTACTCAGAGAACGGAAAACCACCCTGGAGCTGAAATACGAGGAATTAGTCATCACTACTCACACATGAAGGAACCCCTGCATTGGGGATGAAGCTGCAATGTTTCTTCATTCATGAATAGAAAGCAAAGGCACATCCCACTCACCTGCCACCTCCACTATGTCTCCTGGGACTATGTCTCTGGCTTTGATCATCTGGACGGCCTTGCGGTTCATGCGGTACACCTTTCCCATCTCTGGCTCATACTCCTTCAAGGCTTCAATGGCGTTCTCTGCATTCCTCTCCTGAGCAAACAGAAGAAGAAAAAGATCATCAGTTCTCTAAATAAATCGATGTATCGAGACATCACTTAAATACTTTAAGTGAGCTAAAGTGTAGAAGCTTCATTAACAACAGACATTTTGATTTGAGTTTCTGAGCTTCGTGTTAGTGAAAGATCAAAAAAGCAGGGGACTTTTTCATTGTTTGCTTTTCTTGATCTGCTCTTCTTCAAATTACAATAATGGTTACCCTTTTTTTCCAATTGAAAAGGTGACATTTGAATAAAGCCAATGTTTGGGTCTGCACGTTAACCTGAAGAGCCTTAAGAGACAAGAGGAGCTGTAAATCACGTTTGAGCAGTTATGTCAAGGTGTGATTCTGCATGTCGGCCTTATATACAGTAGGTCATAAAAAGTCAATCTTTTTACATCCCAACATATGACACATGACAAAACCTTATAAACAAACATTTTTTTATAATCTTCTGGTTACCTGACAACAATCTATTTTAGATGAGGATTTGTGAAGTATTTGACCAAAGGGTTTTGTTTTGGTACGTTTCTGAGTACCGGTAAGTTTATATTGTTTTTCTCTCTAAATCTATGAGACATCATTGTGATTTCAAAATGTCACCACTGCTTTGAATTTTGAATATTCTCCTGGTATATTGAGTCATTATGTGAGCAAATAGTAACTCACTAGAGGCACAATCTGCTTCAGAAACTGTTGATAGACTCCCTGACTGAGCACAAAATCAAAGACTTGCATTTTCTTAAAGACCCATTCCAATGAAAATGGTGTTGCTGGTGTTTTTAACATGTTCTCATGGCATTTTTCTAATAACAGAGGAGAAATGTATCGCTCCGATCTGATGGATCCACTTGAAGACAAATAGATCCATGTAGGTCTTCATTTCCCTCATCTGAGCTCAGATCTGGATCAAAACTGAACGGCTGGATAGCTCCAATATTGCTCGCCATTTTTGTTGCACTGCGAATTGTTAGCTTGGGGGTGTGAGGGGCTGTGACCTAACAGGAGAGAGTGTAAACAGTTCTCAACAACAGGGGGGGGTGAGGTTTCTCTGTGCCAATGGTCCTGCCCACAACCCAGAGGCAAATTTCTAATGAACTACTGCCCCTCTACAGAAACTAAGTCCTAGAAAACTACAAGTTTTTTTATTTATATCATTGATAAATAAAAGACCACTGGTAATTCTTTTACAATATCAGAAGATGATCAGAGCGGGACTTTATTGCCAAACACACTCCTGTCTTACTTGCTCACAGTAAATAGCTGGAGCATTCACAGCCTTATCCCACAGAACAAAGTGATTCACGAGTAGAGTCGTTGCATCCCGGAACAGCTAGGGAGCAGGACTCGACTGTTGTCAAACTTTAACTGAACAAACATGTGTAACACTTTTTGAGGTGGAAAAGCACATCTTACCTGCCAGACCCCGACAACGGCATTGGCAATGAGGATAAGAAGGATGACAAGAGGCTCTACAAACGCAGTGGTGGTCTCCTCTCCCTCCTCAAAAAGAGCCAACACCTGCATGAACAAAGACCACATCGTACCTTAGTCAGGGTATTATATCCTCACTTTGATGGCATCTGTTGCATCGATGGAAAGGAAGTAAAGCAAATAAGTACTAAGACCAGCAGTTAAATAACTGATTCTGTAAAGGGAAAGAAAGAAAAAGAGATCTTTTGAAAGAGCAGTTAGTGATTGGGTTATCACTTAACAAAAAGCTCTTAAAGTTTTCTGTCCCATCAGATAATCATTAGGTGAGACAGGAGATCATTTTGCCTTGTTTTCCATGTATGCTCAGTCAGCACACATAGGTTGGTTAATCATTTCACTTTCTGTCCTTCGGTTCACTGTTAGATGAGTATTAACCACATGTCCAAGCTTTAAATCCCTTAATTTCTTAGTTTCTTGCACACTGAAATCAGACTGAAGGTTGCATTCTTACATCACTTGTACTGACACTATTACAGTCTTTTTTTTTCTTTCACAAATTATTCTTATTTTGAATCAGGGTGGCCTCACTATCCAGTCTCTCACTGCAGATGCAGAAAGCAAAGTGACTGAGGCATAAAAGCAATGCAGCCGCAGAAGTGGATAAAGTGGATCTAGGTTTTGATGATGAGATGAGAACTATCAAGTAACAGGAGAGTATATTCACTGCAGGGTTATTGAGCAGCAGAGAGTACGTCACGGCAGCCTGAGCATGGTCGATAGCTCATCATTCCCGCTCATTTGGACCAGTAAATCTCCTTTCTGACCGAGCAGAAACAAGGGGGCAACAAAGGCAGCTCTCTGAGTAAGAACGTTTAAAAAGGTCCTTCAATATATCATTGCACTTTCAGAGAGTGATCTGAATACTTATTTACTTTTTTCCTCACTGAATGGAAGCCCAAATGGAGAGGAGGGTAAGATTTCACATGAACTGAAGTTTTTCTGTCTGCATTGGGAATCTGACTCCAAACTTCCCTCATCTTCATAGTTTAATTTGAAAACGAAGCTCACATTGACAATTTTCAACAACAGCTAGTAAAACTATTTGTAATCCTTTGAGTTTTCTTATTTTTGAAGTATTTTTACTTTGTTTTTATTTTATAGCTCAATTTTATATACAGCTCAACTCAACTGCACTCAACCTAGGAGAACTAGGTCATGACTATTTAGCAAACTTAAATAAAGCTCAACAACAAAATGTGTAAAAATATCCATTAGATAGGAATCATCTTCTTGGTTCGATAGCTTTTAGATCCACCTTTTAGTTGTTGCTTTAATAAGCAGTTTTCTGTACGCCTCCATTAGCCTCTCAACCCGTAGTTAAAGAGTTTGAGCACATTCCTCCTCACACTGCTTTGGCTCTTATGAAGTTTATGTCCACTTACTTATGCTCAACCCTCAAAAGGTTGTTCCAGAACATTTCATTTGGGTTACGGTCTGGACTTTGACTCTGATGCAGATTTGCTGCTGTGCTTCAGATCACGACCCAATTTCATCTTCAGCTGACAGACAGCTGGTCTCTAGAAAACTGCTTCAAGTAGATTTGACCACTTCAAA
>BSAI01000201.1:6396717-6419632 GCA_036245035.1 Adrianichthys oophorus | reverse complement strand
AAAAAAAAAAAAAAGAGCTCAAGGTCAACCTAACATGCACATTCACAAATCTACCCAGGTCAGAGGGAGTTTATTATGAACTACAGTGAGGTCTTTAATGTTAATCTCACCTGCATACGTGGTCTGATGTTTTATGTGGTTGGTGTGGCTTTTGTGATGCTCGGCTCTACTAAACTCTCTGTTGGTCTCTGTGGAACATGAGGGCTTATCAAAGCCACACTCCCCAAAGGAAAAACAGATCTTAAACACTTAATTGAGGTCAACTAAATAATATTTAAAGGACATGAAATTGTAGATTAAATAAGATTTGATTCTGTAAAAGTAAAACGTGTTTAAAGTCTGCAGCTTACACCTTTTTTTGCCTTTATTTTCTGTGGGAAACTTTCGTTTGTGTTTTACGCAATAGTCCAGTCTTCATTTGACTAAATTCAAAATTACAACCAAATGAGTAGCAAGTTAGGGTTAAACTTTAACTAAGCTTCATTCAGCTGTTGCCACTCCCTGAGTACAGTGGAAACATACAAAACAGCAAAGCAAATAGAGGGATAAAGAAACTATAAAAATACAAAGTAAAATGAATGCCTTAGGATGAGCTTCTCTTCAATTTCAATGAATAATAAGACATATCAGATTACCCACTTCTCCCAGATAATACTTAGAGAGCTCTGTGGTCTGAACAGTGGCGCTGTTCAACCCCAGAGTGTGAGGAAATGCCAGCCCAAGTCCAGTCATGGAGTTACAGCCTCCATCTGCACTTCAGCCATCGCCCTGACATGATGAGCAAATAGATATATCTTTGCCATACTCTCTTAGAGGATATTTTCTCAATTTCTAAAATAGTAACAGCAATTTTATCCAAAGGCACTGAGGAAGTGCTGGAACAGATGGAAAATGTTATTATGCAGGCAGGATTCCCTCACTCCACCCTTCAACGGCCTTTTCTAATCTCAGGCTGCAGTCTGTTTAACAGCATGAGGCTCCACAGGATGGGGAGTTCTGATTGATGGTTTTGTTTTCAGTTCAGCAGAAAACCCATGCCTGTTCCCAACAGAGAAATCCCATCAACACAAGAGTGGAAAAGCATATTTTGTACTACTCTCCACATAAAAAAATAAAGATCAATATTGATGCTTCCTTGAATCCGAACAGCAATGAAGGTGCTCCAGGGTATTAGATGGCATTTCATCTGCCAATTATTCAAGAAAGGTGTCATATCCCGTAGGGGTAATATTTGAGAATCAAGACATATGAATAGATTGTAATTAGTCGGTTCATACTCACAAAGGAGACACAGGCAGCCAGAAGCAGAATCCTGACCAGGAGGTCTTCAAATTGCTCCACCACCAGCTCCCATAGAGACTTGCCTAAAATATGTCAATGCACAGCTGTTTGGAACACTTAGTGTAGCATTGGCACTCTTTCATCGTAAAAGACTCAAAAAGGTGTCCATGTGAATGAACTGAAAAGACACTGAGGATGTGCTGATATTAGCTCTATGATAGCAAAAACAGAAGTAAAATGGGACCTAATGGGTGTTAACAAAAGACAAAGTGTGCATACTTATTGATAGAAAAGCAGTGTAGTGTAGAACCCTGAAGTTTACCCATGCTGCTATTTAAAAAGAAAAGATCTAGAGACAAGACACTTGATCAAGTAGTAAAGGGAGGTGGATCGCAGCTCATTAGAAAAATCAATATTTACCTTCTTCAGCTGGGAGCTCTGCGGATGTCACGCCGTGCCCGTTGCAGAGGAATAAATTTGGCAAAAACAAAGAGGGAGGTAAAAGAGAAAGACAGAAAGGAGTTAATGCATTGGATTAACTTAGCACAACTTTGAAACACACACACATATGGCTCCACATATCTGTTGGGCTCATTTTTGATCAAACGCTTCTTGTAGAGGCAGTTCAGAAATACTGGTCCCTGTCAAATCGAGGATTATAACTTGTGGTGGTGTGGCGAACATCAGAACTATTAAATACCAATAATATAACTAGGGATTCTCATTCAGTATTCCATCTTCAGCTTTTTGCTTCAGCCACAGACCAATGTAGCAGATGGTACATGTAGCATGCTAATGAGAATTGTTATTTCATAATTTAAAAATATTTGTACACATTAAATGAAGTTGCCTCAACTGTAAAGTACCTCATCTCATCACTAGAGTTAAAAAGTTGGTCATTAACAAAAAAAAAAAAAAAGAGAGAGAGAGTAGCACTGACATATTTTAGACTTAATGATTAAGCTAGCAATTAGCTAAATGCTAAAAGGGCTGACTAAGTGGAAAATCGGATTACAGGGACAGTACTTGTTGGCTCTCTTATCACAGCATGTTCCACAACAGTATTTTTTGGTTTCCCCTAAGTATTGTTTATTTGGTTCATATGATCACTGTGGTACAACAGTCTCTTGGCCTGCTTGCAGGGGTGTCCAAAGCACGTTTACCAAACCTGAAAGCATGATTGTGCTGTGAGGGTACACCTGACTTACTTCAATCATTAGTTCTATTGGTCCTACAAATAAATGAAAAAGTTGACACTATTCTGATTGAGATATTTACTTTCCAAAGGTGACAAAGAGCTCTGTTTGTTCTACAGCCAACTGCTGGGAATTTGCTGTCAACTAGACAATGAAAGTCAGGAGCTTGGAAAGTTTGGATTCATTCATTCATTTGTATTCATTGTATTTCTTGCAAGAAAATCAAGAGTGAATTAAATATGTGTACAAAAAAAACAAGTAAACACGAATTAATGGCAAATCCTTTCACATTTTAGTTTCATACAGTTCAGTCCACTGTTGTTTTTCCACATCAAAATATCCAAATTATTAGAACATTCTGCCACACTGTATGATCACATGCTTTTGCTGAATCCAAAGTGTTTCTACACATTGGACTGTAATGATGGTTGATCATTTTTTGTTGCATCATGTGTGTGTTGTCTGCTGTGATGGACTTTTGTCATTTTTACATTATAGTAAAATAAACTTATTGTACCTCAAAACGTCTCCTCAATATATATGTTCTAATATTGATAATAATCGATTTATTTCATTATTAAACCATTCATAATGGTATATCTCGATTTGATTAAAACTTGCCTCAGATAGGTTGATCTGGTGGGATTGTAGAAATATAAATAGATTATTAATTACACCCCTGATCCCAAGTAATATTTTTTAGAGTAAAATCCACTAGGAAGGAGACTGCGGCTGTTGGTCCAATAGTGTCCAAATTCAAAATATGTCTGAATACTGGTAATCCAACTTAGACAAACTACTTAAGCTATGTCCATATTCCTTCACTACTCACTATTTAGTGCGTTTGTAGTGCTGTCTAAATCTACAATTCAAAAACAAGACCCTAGAAATTTCCCAGAATTCTCTGTGAAAAACCAGTGTGCATCAATGCTCACTAGATTGGGGCATATGGACCACAATGTATTGCGTTTGAACAATCCCAGCAAAAAAAGGTATTTGAATGTATTTTTTTAGTACCCATCATCTTTTTCCTCATCAGAACGCAGTAGACTCAGTCTTCGTAAAATTCTAGTAAGGTTTGAATGTGAGTGTGAATGGGTGTGTGATTGTGGCCCCTAAGACAGACTGGCGACCAGTCCAGGGGAGTCCCCTGCCTTCGCCCATGAGTAGCCGGGTTAGGCTCCGGCAACCCCTTGACCCCAAAAGGGAAAAAGCGGATTGGAAAATAAATGAATGAATGAAAAATTCTTGTATTGATTAAGTTTTTACTTCGTGAATTTGGTGACATTATATTTGCATATATTGAGCATGGTATCTGAATTCTTTTCAAAATCCAGGTCAGTATATCGTTTCTTAGTAGTTAGGGAGTAGGGAGGGAATTCAAAAATAGCCTTTTAGTGTCGAGATATGCTCAGGCCAACTGTATTGTAATATGTCCAATTGCAATCTAACACGATCATGAGGCCATTGTGCAGCCAAACAAATTTTGCAACATCATCACTACCCGCAAGCCCCCGTACTGATCTGACAGGCCGAACACAAACGGTGCCTACACCAGCCTTCTGAATGTGTTGGGAATTTTTGTATTGAGTCTGAGAAATTGCCATTATTTTTTCCAAACTTATCAAAGTAGTACATAGTAGTGCCAGGGTTCTAAAACCAAGTTCAATTGAGTCTCTGTGGTTCAAAGAAAGTTAGACATATAAGTATTTAGTTACCAGACACACAAACTTATAAAAATAGTAAAAAAAGAAAAAAATAATTTGCTCTAATAAACAAAAGGGGAAAAAATTCCCACAAATTCCCGTTGAAATCACACTGGCACCAAATCTGCCTTACTCAATAACCTTCCTTTATAGAAATAGACTGTTTTGGCATTAAGCAAATAGTGATGACAACAACAGTCGTGAGAAAATTAGCTGTGGAAATCTTTGGGAGTTCACTGTAGATTTGACACATAACCTGGCAAACAATACATATTAAGCCAAGGTCTTAACGTCATCACATTTTTTCCATACAGTTTAGGTATGTTATCATCTATGATTTAGGATCCAAGTTTGGCAACAAATCATAGAAAAAGTTAAAAAAAATGTTCCATGAGATGATAAAAAGCTTTTAAACGTCTACTTTTGATTGTAGAATAGTGTTTGCTACAGGACGATAGCGACTAGAAAATCTATCACTTCCCTTTTTATGTTCTAATCCTCTTTTCATGTTTTTTTTTCTGTCAAGAGTTATTTAGCTTTTTGTGAAGTTTTGGCCGCTTAAAACAAGTTGAGCATCTTTCTGCGCAACAGAACCGAACTCCCACTGCACATGAGTCACAAGTGTGAGCAGAAAACACATCAGTCATGATGGTCTAAAAACATTTCACTGACAAGTGCTGTTGATCAGTGTCACCACAGCGGGGCTGGCCGTTGCTGAGTCACTGCATTTGTCAAGTTCTGACTGAAAAGTGCAGCAAACAGCCACCACTGTCATCAGACAGACATAGTGAGAGTTTGTCTAATGTCCCTCGTTTGTTTCAGTTGGATTTAGGTTTTCTGTGATTAAAATATGAATTCTTATCACATTACTGTAACCTTTCAGAAGCTCCTTAAATCCTTCAATTGCTACCTTTCTTTCAAATCAAGGAGTGGAGCAAAGCAGCTATATTTAGAAAGTAGTGGGGCAGTATTCCCCTTAAAGCAGTGGAAATCCTCTGTGTGTTTTCATCACAGTATGCTGCATGAGTAACAAATGTGACCCTGTGCAGAGAGGAGACGGAGAGAGGAAAGCCTGTGACGTCAGCCCTCAACCATCTTACAAAAACAGAGTCTTCATGCACCACTGGAGAAAGGAGAAACAGTTCAGGAAAACTACTCAAATAAAAGCTTTACTTTGGCTGACCAAAAGGAGAATCTGAAGAATGTGAAGTGTCATTATGGTTTGCATAATGGGGTGGTTTTAGGAATATGTAGCAATCTGCAGAAACACCGCAAAAGCAAACATAAACACTTCTTCCTGACAACCACTCCAGTGTATATAGTGACATTTTAGAACTGCATTATCTTTTAGTAAACAATCTTTATGCACAGAGGTCCTTCTGAAGACTACCCTGAGCCAGTGCAATAATAGCTGATGACTCACTGCGAGTAGACCCACAAACCTGCTGTCTGGAGTGTTTTTTTATTCAGAGCACAGATTGGACAAGGTAGAGCTCACAGGGGGCGTTTGACTGCAGCCTGCCAGCAGCAACAGAAATATAGAGAAGTGGGTTTTGCTGTTTTCCATGCTCCTTCAGCCTAAAATAAGACCGTTTCCACATTAATGTGCCTCCGTAGGTGAATAAAGCCTTCATAGCTGACGGGTGCTCGGGAAACAAGGATATACTGACTGAGAGGACAAGACAAGAGAAGGGCAGCGGTTCAGAGAGGGGAAGAGGAGCGGGGTTCCCCGGCTTCCCCCTGTTGAGGATTCCCTCCCAGTCATCAGGGCTGTGTCCACCCGGGGCTTGCCCAGGCACATTCCTGAATACTGACTTCAGCTTGCTCCGGCTGCATATCCCCACAGCACCTCCCCACCTCCTCCCTCGCAGTTCAGACAATGAATAAAAGAGGCTGTTTACACTGAGCAGAAAAAGTTGAGCAGTGCCAAGCAAAGGGGAGACACTTCCTGGAGATGGTTGCCAACAACAGAACCCCGGAGATGGGTTCTGCAACCACTGAGTCAGGAAGAAAAGCAGGAAACTGTCCATCAATTGATCCAAGCTAAAAATAAGCTCATTTAAAGGTGCTAAAAAAAAAGCTTCTTCACATATCTGAGAAATAAGAAAAAAAAGAAAGAACACAAAGAAAAAACTGTCAAAATAGTCTGATATGCTAATTAGTTTAACACTCAAAAGTTCAGTCTGACTTGTGAAAACTACAACTCAAAATTTGACAGTTGCCATGACAACATGTCCCAGAAAAGTGTCTTGACAACAAACTAAAGTATACCAGAATTTGTTTAAAAATTACTATTAATAAAAAAATATAATGAAATTAACAAGGCATCTTATGAACCTGTTCTTTTTTGGATATGTTATTGTTAAATATGGAGGAGGAAACAAAACAGAAAGCATGTAGGCGTGGAGAAAACCCTCCAACTTCAATTTAAAACTGATCTATAAATGTGATGATCGTAACCCCTAATGGGGGCTTCCTACATCCACTCAATTACATAATGTGTTTTCCAGTGGTACATCTGAATGCATTAACCAAATCAAATGCTATGGTCTTCTGTCTCTGCACTTAACATCATTAGCCTCAGAAATGCATTCCAGGTACAGGCAACAAATTCAATCCTTTCTTTTAATTTATGCAGGCAAATGGCAAGAATGATTGAACCTGACCAAATAACAGAATCTTTAATATACTAAATAAATTCAAACAATCGTACATTCTTTTTTTTAAGCTAAAACCTGAAATGCATGTTTCTAGTAAGAGTTAAAGTTGATTTTTATTTAAAAACCTGTCAGCTGCTGACCCTGCATCTAAACAGGCCCCAACTGTGAGGCCACAACTGTACCCAAGTCATGAATGTTTCACCGTTACCCATCAATTTTTAGTTTTGACGTAACAAATAAATGCCAACCGACAGCATCAACAAAATGGCTGCAAACCAAAGGGTAGCCTAATAAGTCATTTTTGGCATCTTGAAATACCAGTTTAGCGGCTCTTAATGTGATCAAGGATGTTTCAACAGTGATGCGTAGGCAGTCAAGTATGCGGAACAGAAGCCACAAAAACAAGTGGTTAAAAAGAGAAAATCAAACCAAGAAAATGTTTGCAAAAATAAAAGCCTGTCCCTGGAGTGAATTAGGGCAAAAATGCTAGTAAAATATAAATAAAGAAAAATATTTGTTGCAATTGTAGTAAAATGACTGCTTTCATGTTGTGCGCTTTTGTTTGACTTGTTCTCAAATGCAAGACTTGTAAGTTTTAAACTAGTTCATGTTTTTAGCTAATACCAGTTTTTCCCCAAAAAACAACAAAGTAGGGTCTCTGAATGAATCAAAAACTTTCCGCCTTCATGGATCTTGGCAATGCGCCAATTCAGGTGGTCTTTGTGTGAAGACTGAAAGACTACAATTCAAATGAGCTCATCAGAAGCTCGCACAAACCAGCACAAAAGCCTGATTGTGGTATGTTCTTTTCTTTTTTTTTAGAAGAAGAAACCTGTGCTAATGCAACAACTTCTACTTCATTTCTGGGTTGAGGTTTGGTCTGTCATGCTCTCCATTTACCATAGTTTTTGAATTCTCACTACTTCCTCTTATCTTCTGACACCACTTCCTGTTTCCCACTGTCAATTCTATTTTGTCTGTAGGCATTTGGGTTGGTAATACAATACTCACCTACATCCAAGTTTGACTAGCTACCTTCTAACGTGATTGAGCAACCGAAACTAAAAGTAGGTCAGGTCTGCTTACAAACTATGCTAAATGTCTTAAAATCTTGAAACATGCCTACTAGAGATTTGATCAAATATTGTTGCAGTCAACATCCATCCATTAGGAAAAGTTCATCCAAGCAGAACTTTTCCTAATAAATATTTTCTTTAAAAGATGAAAGTTTTCACTTGTGCACAAAGAAAAAGTGTTCTCAGCGTTGTGTTAAAAAGTGTTATGTTTGACCCAACTAACAAGACTGGCGTCATTATATTGGTGTAAAAAAATGATTTCTGCAAGAAAACAAAAACTCCTGACTGGCTTTGAGTTTGTCCCAGCTTACAACAGGATAATATTCAAAACTTGCTGATGCAACGACAGAAAATGGAAAAGAATGGAAGAACCTGAAGGAAAAACTATGGAAATGATGTCCGCCTTAATGCAGTTACATAGAGTGTTGAATTTACAAATCTGTTTGAATGTAATTGTGTTTGTGCTGGACACAGGAAGGAAAACAACTGTCACTGCTGTGTGATGTTTACATTTAAAAAAAGATGGATTTGAATGTTTAAACTTGAGCAAAGAAGCTTGATGATCTTGTGTTGGATGCATATTAGTGAGATTCAGTCAAAACACTAACATTTGACATTTAAAGGACATTTTCTGTTATATCACCATTTTTGGCAAGTTACAAAGGAAAAGCATCTGTCAGCTGAGCAGGACATGCATGAGATGATTAGCACCGAGCTGATATCTTGTCAGGCCTTCAGAGCTTCCTCTTCAAGGTCACAGCTGCACAAAGAGAGATTTTTTATGTCTAAACAAACTCCAAAGATGGCACTTGGCCACCTTGCAGGCAAATAGTCACTGAAGGCAGTGAAAAATAGACAGCAATCCCTAAAGCAACGTATCAAAATATATCTGTGCTAACAACCAGATATTTATAGATGCTATTCTGGGTTTAGAAACCAGAGCAACACTTCTATCAAATCCAGTGCCTGATGCAGTACAACTTTTCTTTAAGAAACAGTTAGAACCACTTTAGATTTCAGAATTGTACTTTATAAAGAGCAACTCTGCCACAAAAAATTGGATGGATTTCTAAAGATGATGAACCCTAAACATGAAAGGTTCTTGATGAAAATCCAAAAAAAGTCTGATGAGAGATTCCTTACAGCTTGAAACTTTAGCACACTTTTTTTTCCTGTGGAGTTGACTGAGCTGCAGAGCAGCATCCAGGCTCTCTGCTAAAGCCCGGTCACTCAACATCATCTTAACATAAGGCCATTACGATGACAAGCAGAGGTGGGAGGAAAGAAGGCAAGTGATGAGCGAGAACAGGATCACAGCTCCTTTGAAGGCAGCTGAGCTAGTACCTGCAGAGCCCAGTGGAGCAAGGAAGTGGCTCAACCCTCCAAGGACTCCTGCACAGCTCAAAAAAAAAAAAACCAAAAAATGCCAGAACTGAGGCAGATGTTTACAGAAACTCTTGAACAAATGGTTTTTAAAATAGCAGAAGACAGGCCCTGACTGAAAAGTATGCTCACTCTTGATGGTGTGAAGGAGGAGCAGGAAGTAGCTCAATGTCTTGCATGTTTCAAACCCTGGAGCAAGCATAGTGGGCTGCTTTAATGTTGCTGAACAGGAAGAGAAACATCAAGGCTGAGGTCTCAATAGAGGAAGTTTTATTGTTATTTGTGACAAAGCCCAAAGTGAAGTTAGAGCAGTCGTATCTCACTACTCAACAAGGACTGCATCCTGTAAATATCCTCAACAAAGGCTCATGCATAATAATTTTTGCAAGAACAAATAAAGAGCTTTTCATTTTCGTTCACCGTTAGTGAACACAGTTATATAAAGACGAGAAGAGAAATGCACAACCAGGTAGAAGAACCTGAATTTGTTGCGCAATGACTCTCCTTGAGGGAGTGCCTCGTGGCATTTGACAGCACGAGCAGTTTCTGAGAGATCTCCAGATCTGCAAAAAACCCTAAACGTTGATATCCACAAATATTAGGGCCGTAATGATTCATTTTAACAATGCTTAGATTCATGTTATAATTTGTTTGCTGATGTGTTTCATAGTTAATTTTCGTTCATTTTGAACGATCTGATTCACTGACCTAAAATGGATCCAGGTCATCTATAGACTAAAATTCAGCCAGTGTGATTCATTTTACTTCTTACATGATAATCAAGTGGAAATTAAATATGTGAACAAACAAATAGGTAAACAAGAATTAATGTCAAATCCATTCACATTTTAGCTTGATACAGTTCAGCCCACAGTTGTTTTTCCTCATCAAAAGGGAACATTATTAGAACATTCTACCACACTGTATGGTCACGTCTTTGCTAAATTCAAAGTGTTTCCACACATTGGACTGGAATGATGGTTGATCATTTTGCTGCATCACATGTGTTGTCCGCTGTGACGGTTCTTGGTCTTTTTTTTTTGTTAAAGTAAAATAAACCCTCTGTGTTTCAATCCAAATGGTATTTTATAGTCCAGATTATAATCAACTTATTTCATTTGAATACCATTTTATAATGGTATAGGTCGATTTAATTAACAACTTGTCTCAGACATATCGATTGGTTGGATCCAAAAAATCAATTAATCAGTTATGTCGATTAATCGTTACACTCAGACTTTAAAATATGTCTGAGAATTATACTAAGTTTTAAAAAAGAACAAATCAACTGAGCTTCATTGATTTTCTTCTCCAAAAAGTTGATTGCATCAAGGACAAAGTGCACTTTTATTGACACGTACATTAAAGACATGCAGCAACCTTGAGGAGATGAGGTTGAGTGGACACAAGCTGCTGCCACTGAAACCTTTTTCATCTAGTAACATTGAGGAGAGAAGTGATTTTACTTGGCTTCATAATTTCACAATAAAGGAAATGAACTGAACGAGTTAGCATTATAAAACCATCAAACAAGAGCTGCAGAAAGAAAACCGTCCACCTTCTCTCTGCAGAATAAATGAGGTGCACACGTGGCAACAACGGTTTCCCTACATTTCAAAGAGGATCAGAGACTTTCACTTCGATCAATAGGGGGAGGAGTTTTCTTTCAAAAGCACAGAACACTGAGTGTACAAATACTTTAGGGTTCATGGTAGGCCAGCACAATAATTCTAAAGTGTATCGACATCTCAATTTCAGCTTGTGCAATGCATATCGCAAAAGACGGCAAAAACTGCAATAAATGGTTACCTTAAATGTTTACACTCGTGCATGGACAGAGCAACATGACTTCTGTTTATTTAAATAGAACTGTTGCAGCGAAATGGAAATGATATATTACTTGTTTCTTATTTTGCTTATACTTTATGTATCGAAAGTCTGAATTGTGATCAATATTTGGGATAAAAACATGACTTACTCATTGTTGATGTATTCCAAGTCATGTGGTCATCAACATCAGTATCATGCAACCCAAGTTCATCAGTTTATCCTGGGTGAAACCACCTTCATCCTCACAGAAGGGAAATCTTTCTGGAAGATGAAACCTCATCCTATGTTTGAGGTAGTACTAGTTCAGTCAAGGAGGGGAGGCTATGAGTGTTCAGACGATCCCGTAAATGTAAAAAATTCCCATCCTAGAAAAATTAAAAATCCAGAAACAGTTTTGAGAGGGTCAATAGCCTTTTAGAAAAGTTTAAACCACGACAAAAGCCATCATAGTCGTCTTGCAGACATGCAGCACCATGAGAAAACTTTGATGCAATTGTCTTAGGTCCAAACTCAGCTCATAGAAGATCTGATTTGTGGAGGTGTCTGGTTATACTATATGATGATCCCATTAACTAGACAATGAATAAACATCAAGGTCAGTTCTCCACCCGCAAACGGCTTCAGATGCTCCCCGACACAAAATGCAGAAGGTCATAGAGGAAGCCCTTGAACATTTACAAAGTCTGTGGTTTTGTAGCGGAGCGGAAAGAGTCATTTAGCAGCCACACATCACCCTGTACTGACAGGCGCCAAAAACAACAAGCACATCTAAGCTTCTCTGCTCCAGCTTTCAACATTTCACGTTCACAGGGAGACTGAATGGACCCAGAGGCTGAATGAGCCCAGCAATGGGGACAAGGGTTTTCCCTCTTTTTAGCATGCGTCTACAATGTGCTCGCTCGCACAAGGCAGGAAGTTCACTGCTAAAAGTGAAAGAGATATTATCTGTGGCAAGACGTTGCTATTTTCCATGAAGTCATCATGAGCCCCCAGGCAGAGCAACCGGCTTGCAACAAAAGGGCTCTTGTTTAGCTGGCACAATGTGGCACTTGATTCCACGGGTTGGCGCACATGCAAATGGCAGGACTCAAAAGGTGTGCTGATGTCAGGCTGGAATCAAAGGATGAGACACCCCATGTGTTTTTGAAATGAATGGGATGGGGGGGTGGGGTGGCTGAGTGACAACTGCTGCTGAAGGAATCCATCTACTCAACAAGTTTGTAGTTTTGGCGACAAATGTTGTAATCGTCCTCACTATATGACTGAAATAGTTAAAAATGTTCTGAAATGATGAAAAAGTTAAAGAACATCTGAGGTTTAGCTGGTCGGTCTTCATGTATGCCATTATCATGACTCATTTATCATATTCCACCCCCACCTGCTTTGCACTTCCTGATCTGTGCATGACATCAGGGATGTCTGTCAAAAACTGCTTTTCCACGAGGTCAGTGCTTCTCACTTTTCCTTTTGACCCCAGTCAGACCTGATGGGGGGGAAGATTGCTCCACCAATGAATGGATGATGGAGCAGATCTGAGACGCTCCGGAGTTTTTACTCAAGTCGGACTACAGTCTTCTAGGAGTTCAGTGGGTGCGTGCGCATCAATGAACGCTCGCAGGAGTGCGCGGTTTTCATGTTTGCCTCAGCTTGATGACATCTGCCTGCGGAATGAAAGCGCTCCGGGGTGCCATGCGCACTCACGACCTGAAACGTGTCATACCTACAGGAGGCAGGAAAGTACTCACCGTTCAGACCGTATTTCTCCAAATGGACTTTGACCTGCTCCAGAGTCAGCCCGGTGTTCTCGTTCACACCGAAGTAGTCTAAAACTTCTGTCGCAGACTTGGTGTGCGCATTTTCCATGGTGGTGGGTTTAGATGACCTGCTCCAGATGCATGTAGTTCAGTCAAATCAATTGAGGCTGTCGGGAGGGGTGCGAAGGCTGGGTGTGTGTGTGCGTGTGTGGGAGGAGGTGAGCAGCGGCTGAACAGCAGTAATCTCCGGTGAAGGACTCTTTCTGCTACCTGGCCCCCCTGAAGAAAAACCTCCGGATCCTCCGCGGCTCTGACTCGGTTGTCGTTCTGTAGCTCCGCTGCTGCTGCTACTTCATCCCCACCTGAAGGTGTTCTGTGTCTGTGCCGGAGCAGACCGCCTCCTCTCTGTTGAGCACTCCCTCCTGCGCGCTGATTGGCTGCGCGTACCTGAGCGCAAGGGTCTCTGCCTCCTGCAGCCGCTTCAAGGAAGGGACTTTACGCGCACAATGATGACTCGCACTTCTCTTCTAGTATATAAAAGAGTAGTCTGCGGGATTTGGTGTTTGACAGCTGCGGGGGTGCTGGTGTGCATTTCTGAGGACGCCTTCAGAAACCACCCCCACCGGCAGACAAGGCTGCTGCTGCTGCTGTGTAGTTAGTTCCTGTTGCACGCAGGATGCATCCTCATTGCCACCCCGAGGCCATCTGTGCACAGATGCTGTTATTCTGATGCAGAAATACGTAATGGGTCTCCAACTGGAAGCTCACATGTGGCTCCTTTATCCTCCATAGTGACCTCCAAAATGCAAACATTTCAAATACTAAACAAAACTTCGAATAAACTTTCTGATTGCTTGGTTTGTTTCATGAGTTTTAAGCACATATTATCTTATGCTGCACAACAAAGATTGGAAGCTATCCTGAGGGGAGTTGCTTAAAGATACATATAAAATAATGAATTATTTTTTATGTTCAGACTAAGAGCAGTAATAGGTAGGAAAAAGGATGATGGCTCATCAAAGTAGACCTAAGGTATAACCAGAGAAAATGCAATTTTCCCTGTTTAGTACAGGAAGTCTTTCATTTAAAAAAGAAGACATATGAGCTTTTATCAAAAGTTTAAAAATGGCAGAATAAAACTGCTATAGATTTTGAACTTTGCTGCTGCACAAACCTCTGTCCAAACTTTTCCTGAGGGTCACAAATGAGCAACATCTGTTAAAAAGTGAAAAAAAGGGCTGATCAAAAGATGAGTGGCCGTCATGTTCAGAATCTTCTTTTTGTCTTAAACATTTTGCTCTTTGTCCTCCCTAAAACAAATCTAGAAAGAAAGTCCTTCCCTAGTCCAGGCTTGGCTGCCCCACTGTTAAAAAACACTTTCTGAATGCAAAGGACCAAGGTTAAAAGGTTTTAAAGGGGGTTTTGTCCAGCCTAAATTTAAAATGTAAACTGTCAGGAGTCAGAGCTCTGTCTCTCCGTTTGGTCACCAGCAGGAGCCATCTCCTGATTGTTGACTCCCAGCCACCTCGGCGCGTAGTCCCCATGCCGCTCACTTGGGTCCCATTGACAATCACCCACCTGAGACTTAAACAGTGCATTGAGCCTCGCTCAGTGTGAAGTATTACTTGTCATTCCATTGTTCACATCCGGACCTGTTCTTCTGTGTTCCTGCCTCTGATTCTGCTTCGACCCTGTTTGTCTACCACTTGACCCAACCCACGTCTGAACCACAATAACCAAAGCCTGACCCCCGAAACTTCTATTCTAGTGTTTGACCTCTGCCTGCCTGACCCTGCCTTAGTGCTACAGATATATAGTTGTGTCTGACTCCTGTTCTGTCAACACGTCTGTTCAATAAACCTGCTGCACATGGATCCGGCTGTCTGCCTGTCTGTTTGTAACATAGATGAAAAAATTAAGTTTATCTCCCTAATACATGATATGTCGTAATCTTACAAATAAATTATATTTATTGCCTTGCAGACAGCTCTAGTGAATTAAAAGTAAAGCAGTTAACTTTTAATCAGAGGATTGCAAGTTCGATTCCCCCTCTGCCTGCACATGCGTATCTAAGTATCCTTGGGTGAGACAATGAACCCCACCTTGACCCATGTGGTTTGGCTAGCACCAATGCCAGTATATCTGAATGGCATTGAGACCGTAAGGAACCTTGGACCTTGAAAAATATAGAAAACTACAGGTACTTGTCATTTGTTGTTGGATTTTTTACATTTTTATTTTTAAAATCGTATTTACATTAGTATCAATTAATAATAACACCCACTTTTAAAGATTCATACTGATGAAAATTGTGTTTTTAACATTTATATTCTTATGCCATTTTTGTTATGATGGAGGACAGATATAAAAATTCAGCCTAAACTTGCATTTCTAAGTTTATTAAGTTTTATTAAAATTGTTGTGAGTTATGAGCAGACAAAAAATGCAGTTGAAAAAGCTTGGAGGTGTGATGTAGAAGTTCATACGCCAAGCCACAAGGTCCCTGCCACTCTCTCCCCGCTCAATGTATGTCTTTGTTTTCCTCATCTGAGCTGCCATCTGGTTCAAAACTGTTTGGATTGGTAGCTTCAATGTTGCTTGCCATTTTTTTTGCACCACTAATGTTAGGTTGGGGGTGTGAGGGGGAAGTAGGGGCAGGCTTACTCTGTGCCAATGGTCCCCAAGAGGGCCTGGTGACACACAGGATGGTGGCTGACGGTCACGACATTCGCGAAGGACGTCAAGAACCGAAACATCCCCCTCTCCCTCTGGAGCGCTGCAAATTTCGGTATAAAAATACTCTTGTTTTTGATCAGAAAAGGCTAATGTAATCGGGGACCCTAGCAGTTAACCCAGCAGCTTTGAACCTTTAACACCTGAGGTGTGTTTGTTAAAACCTACAATGCTCTTTAACATACTGTAACTCTATACGCGATCAACATAAATTAGCTGATCTCCAGAGAAAAGCGGCTTTGCGCTGGTAAAGCAAGACTTAAAATCGTCTTTTTACCAAAACATATTACTAATTTAAAGTGTTAGAAAGCGGTGCAAAGCCGCTTTTCTCTGCGACAGAATGAGTAAATTAACGTTGATCACGCAGTAGAGGGTTGAAGTTAACTGCGGTCAAATGTAAACACTGGTCTGGAGTTTGGCAATTTCCATTGCTGGCTAATGACTTTCAGCCGCCAGTGCGGCGCACGCAGAGGGGGGGTTTCCAGTTCTTGACTTCCTTCCGGCTAATGATTTTCATCTTGTCTGCCACCAGGTCTCTCTCGTAGTCCCGCCCACAACTCAGAGGCAAATTTCTAGTGAACTACTGCCACTCTGCAGAAACTATGTCCTAGAAAACAACAGGCTTTTTAAAAATGTGGTTAAAAATGTCATACTCATAATTAACTGGCAGTGGGGACACTTTTAAAACACTTTAAAAGATGATCGGAGCGGGACTTTAACACATTTTGGTAAAGATGGTTCTGTAGAAGTGTTCCACTGACCTCCAATTATTTTTTTAATACCCTTATCCAAAATAGATGATGTCTAACCTGAACCCTAACATTCATCTTAAACTTGGTTTTGTGTTTTCCCAAATGAATTAGTCCTGGGAAGTGAGTAAAAGCAAGGACACACAAACACCCACCCACACACACAAACACCCACACACACAAACACCCACACACACACACACACACACACACACACACACACAGAGAAAGTCATCTTTCCAAACCAATCAGGTAAACATATAATTTCCTGCACTGACACAAACTCTACGTTATCTTTGATAAAAATAAAGGGGTGGATTGTTTACTGGTCTAAAAGAGATTTCAGCATAATGCCAATGAAGTTTTCTTTCAACATAACAGTTCATTCCAGGATAATAACAGATATAACACTTGTAAATGAGTAACATTTTGATGTCGGTGTGCTGATGTGTATTGTGCTTTGCACAGTTTGGGTTGTCCTTGTCATGGTCGGTCGTAGAGCAAACGTGACCCACTTGGATGATGTTGAACCCAAACTCTCCTGGGTTACAGGTTACATTCACTGTGTTGATGGCATCTTCTGAATAACATGGAACATGCATGCTCACATTCTCTCATAACTGTTGAAGCACAAAATGAGGAACTATTCTACATACGCACACAAAGAGAGTATTTTTGCATATCATTTACTGCCCCCCCCCTCTTGGGACTTTAAGTTCCTATAAAACAGTAAAAGTGACTTTGAATTACAGAAGCAGAGTGGAGCTTAAATATCTTCATGTTCCACCATAAAATAGCACTTACAGCTGTTATTATTGTCAAAGCTAAATACAAATGTTGCACTTTTATTGCAGAGCTAAAAGTTCCATTGTTTTCCAAATTAGGGAAGTGTGCTGCAGGTATAGGGAAAAAGCTGCTCTAGATTTCCCTGCTCTTACTTCATCCTAGATTATGTATAAGATTACTGCAGCACAATCTCCTCAGTGCGTGACTTTGAAATGGGTCCACTGTTGGACAACACAAGTACTGGACTGTGCCTTTTAAATGCACAAAGGAACAGGGTGCTCCAGATCTGTCCTGGTTCACAGCTGGTCTCTTTCTTCACTGCAGAAAAAAAGGTAATTATTTCTGTAGCTTATATAACTTTCAAAACTGCTGTCTGGAGGATTGTAGTTGGCTATATGAACTTGGATGCTAAATGCATACAAGTGTCCTCTCTTTGGAAGTTCTGTATTTTTCAAAAGTCAAATCCATTTCTATTTTAAGAACTAGACGTCATGGGAGCTATCCACAGCCCCCACACCACAGAGAAGTGTGGCTGTGACCATATTTTGCTCATGCTGCTGGCTGTCCTGTCAAACATATAGCTGGCATGAAAATCATCAGCAGGATCAGATCATTATGTGAAGTATTCTTTTTTTGTATTTATCTGCCTGCTTTAGCTGAAATCTTTGCATCAGTCGTGGTGGTGACATAAACGTTGAGAAAACCACATTAATGCCAAAGCTTTTGGGAAAGGATTTCCCCACCGGAACCCCCTCCTTTGGTTTATTCAATTTTTCCTGTCAGTGGCACACTCCGGAAGACTGTGCTGGTCTCAGCTCCAGTCCCACAACATTTTCCACTCAACATTGTCAGGCATCCAGCAGCATTTTCCTTTCTCTTGGGTCTGCAGCAATAATTTAATTGAGGAAACTTAGCTTCATCCTTCCACGCGTGTAAAAAAGCCTTGTCTATGATGTTTCACAGAACCATTGTGTGTTTTCTGCTTTGATGTTCTTTTAATTAGCTTTCCCCATCAGGATGGCTTTTCAATAGAGCTGAGCTGTCCATGCATCAGACGGACAAACAAAGCTGCTGTGAATCAAAGAGGTGATGTTTATGTGAGCTGACCAAAGTCTGAGCAGCTGTACCTGACAAGCAGCCCAAGTGAGAAGTCTTCCCTGCCCAGACCTGCTGCCATTATCCTCTTTGCCTCTTTGCCATCTGGGGCTCCACACATCTGTGACAAAGGCATAATTTCGCAGTTTGGCGCAGCAGGACACCATGCTGCTGTCAGCTCCAGAAGACGCAGGGAAGCGTCTACAGGCTCTGTCTTCCAGTCACGATCGCAGTTCATTATTTCTGCAAGACGATTCTGATAGGATCTGTTAAATAGCAAATTAAAGGCTGCAAAATAAAGTGAATGGCCATTGCTTCTCTTGATGCTTCAAATACAACCACAATTAACAAAGTGCTAACCTAAACTGATGTACAGTATGTAACCAAAGAAGCTCAATGTTACTGTTCTAACAGAGCAAGAAAGCAGCCTCAAAAGGCAAAGGTGTGTGGCTTTAACACTATTTCCTGTTTGTGGATTTTGAGAAGAACTTTAATCCAACATTTCTGCCCCCAAAAATGCATTTTTTATAATAATTTTCATTAATGTTTATATTTTAGTAGCTTCTTTATAAATCTAAAGCAGCATTTCATCTGTTTAAAAAAATAAGCATTTAAAAAATTGGTGTGAATTTTATTGTATTCTCCTAAAGAAAAGGAACTCATACCAAGAAATAGATCTGAGGTTACAAAGTCAAGTTTGGTGTACTTCAATACAGGTGCATACTGTTGCAAATGAATGTTTTTTACTTCAAGTCCTTAAGTGAGCTAGGCTTTACACCCATGTTTCATAATTTATGTAGTTGCCTCCAAACAGAGCTGGTGAGAAATGGTAAAATTCAGATGTGCAGCGGTAATTCTATCATCGTGATCAAAATGGATCATGTTTGATTAAACTTATAACAAAACTTTCTCATTTTCTTTCCAAAGCCAGCTAGTCTGTATGTGCTAAACATGCACACACTCATTCTCACCACTTTCACGACAGCCACAGTGTTTGCTGAGCCACTCATCGCTAAGTCACTGTGTGATGAGGGGGCTCATCCCGCCAATCAGTCCGTCTGTATCGGAACCAAACGTGACACATGAAGCTATTATTATTCAAGCCACTGTCAGCTCCATGCACTATCATTGCTGAGCCAAACATGCAAACTGATAAGCTGTACCAATTAAGAACAATAAGGACAAATTAGAAACAAAACTCTCTTATCTGTGGAATTAGGTCACGTTACCCTCAGGTTTCAAAGTAATATTGGTCGAACAGTTCATCTCAAGATAAAATTAAATTCATGATGATTTTGGCTAGAAAGATTAAATAAATGTTTTTCTGTGTAGAATTTTGTAAGACAGTTCCTCACATAGAACTGCATGGTGGTTTAGAGGCCTTGGTTCAGATCATCGTGTAATATTTCCAAGTTCTAAAATAAGTAAAAAGCTTGTCAAAAGCCCTTTGCTGTTCCAGCATGACTGAAGACACCCTCCAGAAATGCCAGGATCCTGATCAAAACATTCTGATATGGAAGGTCTCAACACATCCACCACTTTAAGCATAAACTGGAACAGAAGTTAAAGGCCAAAACCAACACGACAGTATCCCTTTAAATCTTCAACACAAGATTGGTCATAAAAGATCTCCCACAAATATTCTCAATTTATTTAAAGCAGTTTGTATGGGCTGCTTTCACACAAGCTTGGCTTAGTTTGAATTGTTGATGAATGCCACTTATTTTTCACACCTTCATTTGGTTAGGTTTGCTTTCACACACGCCATTGTCAAAAGTGAGGTAGAGACTGAGACAGACCAAAAAACTGCCTGAAAAAAAATCCAGCAGTTCCAGCAGCTGCTCAATTGGTGGAAGTAAACAAACTCTGACCAGTAAGTAAAAGAAAGGACGAATGAGAAGCTAGTTGTTCTGACTCTTGAATAGTCAAATATTAAAACACAGCCAAACCTTCTCTTCTTATACTAACCACATATTTTTAAACTTTTTCATTATTCACACTATTTTAGACTTGTGAGGTAGGCTGTTTTGCTCATTGATCATAAATACAGAGTGCTAATCTCTTTTACTACATTTGGGTTAGTTTTTTTTTTGGTCCAGGATTCATTCATTCATTCATTCATTCATGTGGTCCTGCATTCACACTTAGGCGTAGTGTGCCCAAGTCTATTTACAAGTGAACTAAGCCTCTTGTTAAGCACTGTAAGTTTTAGAGGACATGAAAATGGTGTTTCTTCTCATTCATTATTAGTAACATCAAAGGAAACTTTTAGCTGTTTCAATAAAATTCAGCGCAAATTGAAAAAGCACTAAATAACAAAAGCCCAAACTTAGTTTGCTTCTCATTTGGCTCAACAATTTAAATCATTAGATGAAATTTAACCCTTTCTTAGGCTTTAATCTAATCTTTTTTGAAAGAGGTTTGAGTTTTTGGACTTGTCATCCACAGTTAACTCACAGGCTGACTACTAAAGCGCAGATTTAATAACCATCCAAACATTATAGATGCCCAATGTTGCCTTAGAGAGGGTTCCCTCATCTGTTCAGGTTATGAAACAAAAACAATCTCAATCAAGGCGCAACAGTTTGCACAATTAAGCCCTCCTCAGAAGGATCTATTCTCTTGTGTTGGTCCCCTGTCTCTTCTACTCATTTTTTCCCACTGATCACTGTCAAGAATGGATTAAAGAAAATGAAGTGCCAGGTCGTTCATTCCCCCAAAGACTTCTTATGTAAATCAGCAATGAACAACATTACAGCGTATGCTAAAACAACAAAGGCTGTTAATTCCTGTCAAAAAGCTCCAATTACCATTCAGTGACCTGGGAAATGGAAGATGAGGTGGAGGGAGACAGAGAGACTCAGAGGAGCAGGTGGTTCAGAGTTTAATTGTGAAAAAAAACCTCAGTGGAGGAATGTGCTGTGGGCTGCAGATGTGTGAGTGGCTTATCTTTACATGCCGACACAGCAGTGATGACATTTTAAAGCCTGTAGGGCAAATATCTTTAAATCCCTAAGTGAGGACGAGTTAATTTGAATAATAATCCCATCAGCAGACTAAAAAGAGAATAAGGCTGATACTAATTTAAGTCTTTTATATGTGGTAAAGAACAATACTATGTGTTTTTAAAATCTTCAAATATCGGCTGATGCACTCCTTAATTCACATTACTGGGTCATATTATCTGACCAACACTTAATATAAAAATGTTAGTAAAAGTAATTTATTTATTTAGTTGGAACCCCATCAGCTTCCACAAAGTGGTTGCTGGTCTTCCTCGCGGCTATAAACATAAAATTCACAAAATTTAAAAGGATTTCACAAAATTCACAAACTAATTAATCATATTTACATTATAAGCTATACACATTGAAATAAGTTCAAAACAACTTCATTCTGTGTCTGTTTTTTTTTTTTTAACCAAGTAGAGTCTGTTGAGATCAAGATCTCTTTTACAAGGGTGATCTGGAGGCATGAGGGTTGAGTGCCTTGCCCAAGGATACAATGACAGTTGGCTGGAGGAAGAGGGAATTGAACTGCCAATGCGTCAATCATTGGCTGACCTGGTCAACCATCTGAGCTACTGCTGCCCCGTTTTAGTCACGTGTTCAACCAAACTATTGTCAATACTCAAATTTAGCTGACATTCGACAAATATTTCGTACCAAAAACAATGCATTTTGTTTTGGATGTATTAAGAATCCATTTATTCAACTTAACCCAATTGGTAATTGAATTAAGTTGATTCTGTAGGGTAGTGTTGAGATCTGAGATAGTTGCAGATGCACAAAATAAAAGTTACATCATCTGCATACAACACCACTTCTGCATTTCTCATCTCATGGGACGGATCATTTACAAACACTGAAAATAAAAGTGGACCCAAACAGCTGCCTTGTGGAATACCACATGAGGTTTATCTTTAGGATATAGCCATTAGGATAATTTCTCATCAATGAAAAGACAACCGTGACAATCCACAACATTTGATCTTTGCCAACAGAATATCATGGTCGATTACATCAAATGCAGCTGGGAAGTCTAAAAGTACAACACCCACAAGTTATTTTTAATCCACATTTGTTAACCACTGGTCAACCATGTGTACTCTTGCAGTATTGGTTGAATGGCCTGTTCTGTAAGCCTGCTGGGCACTAGTAAGCAGATCATTTGAGATAAAATAATGTAGCATTTGATTAAATATTAACCTTTCAAATATTTTACTTAAAACAGGAAGAACATGAACAGGTCTGCAATTTGAAGCAGTAAACCCTGACTTTTCATCCTTAGTTAGAGGCAGAATCTTAGATTGTTTCCGTTGTTCAGGAAACACTTGATTGATCAATGCTCTATTAAAAATATAACACATTGGTTTGTCCAAAACATTTGCAACTATTTTACAGATTTTGCCATCAATATAACCAATACCCGTTGTTTTGTCATTAGGAAGACAGAAAAGTTACTTTTGACCATTATACTCACTAACAGTGAATACCAGAGAGCAGGTTTTTTCCCCATTGTCAATCGAATATTTTGACAAGGAGAATTTTTATCTTTAATTCTCATACAGGATCTCAGCTTTTTAACTTTGCTAATGAAGAAGTCGTTCAAATGATTGGTGTTAGGTTCACAACCCAAACATTAGTAAATCTGCAAAGAAACACAA
>BSAI01000201.1:6317180-6396707 GCA_036245035.1 Adrianichthys oophorus | reverse complement strand
AACCCAAACATTAGTAAATCTGCAAAGAAACACAAGAGAGTTGAGTATGGCTTTCACCTGCAGGGAGAGTGCCAGAGATCGCTCAGTTACAAGCTCCTCCAAACACTCTGCAGACCTCAGTCTCCCCCTGCTTTTTATTGAAAGGGAACACCCTAGTTACATGCTGATTCAGCCACTAAGGGAGGGGAAAAAAAGGGAGGCTGGCTGAAGCAGTATTTCAGCATGACACTTCTTGGAGGGCTCAACAGTATAATGAGAGAAAAAGGAGGGGTAAACCGTGCCCCTTCCTGAGATAAGGGTCACAACAAGACCTTGAGGTTTGATAGTGTGCAACTCTGGTATGTAAGACCTTGAGGTTTGATAGTGTGCAGTTCTGGTATGTCAAAACAAGAAGAAAACAGAATAATAAAAATCATAAAATCTCTAACAATTGGCAATATCAAATGGTTCACTGACGATAAGACCATCAGCTTCCAGATACAAATTCAAAGTCTTTGTTTTTGCAGATCAGTTCCAGTAACACTTTCCACAATCGTTTACAGTCATTCATGGAGTCACTGATTTTTTATCCATAACATTTTTTCTTTTTAAAAAAAATACATTTTGTAACTTTAGTCCTCAATGCGTCAAAGTTTGTTTGATCCTTTACACATTTAGATTTGGAAGCCACCATTTTTGCATCGTCTCTCTGCCTCATGAGTCATCATATATCCTTATCTAACCATGGAACACTCTTGTTTTTTACTGCTTTTTTCCAAAGTGGAGCATGTTTCTCAACAATCTTTTGTAAAAAATTACACAGAAAATGGTCAAAGAAGCATTTACATCCATTTCCTGCAAAACTGTAGACCAATTAGAGATTTTGAAATCATCAACAAATAGATTGGGATTAATAATGATCTGCGATGAATAATTCTTCCACCGGGTTTAAGCATTTTTGTTTGCTTTGTAATGGCAATCAAACTATGATCAGAACATCCTACTCCAGTAGAAAATGCCTGGAAGCATAAATCACATTTTTTGTGGCTCATTTACAGTTAAAAGTAACATATTTACATTAATAAAACAAATGCAAAGGTACATTACAATACAAGGGTCTCATGATCATTTAATCAGATTATTGTCTTTGTCCATTTGCAGGCCAGGTAACTAGTTTGTCGTACCTGAAGTCCGTTTTTTTTTTCTTTTCTCTAGCTGCAATCAGCTGGGGCAGCAATTCCTTTCTCCTCTGCTGCACCACAGCTGAAAAGTCTTCATTAATGTATATACAGTACTTGTTCCCTTTAACTTTTTTCGTTGAAAAAAGGATACACTGGCGGTCTTTAAACCTGAGAAGCTTGAAAACAGTCTTTCTGAGCCTTCGTCCTTCATCGATATGCCCTCTCAATTTCAACGTTTGAGCCATCTAGACCCAATTTTTCAGACAGCATTTGTTGAATCTTGATTTCTAATCCACTTGTAGTTTCTCCGTTTTCCTCTGAAATCCCATCATTTAGAAGATTAGATCTCCTTGAGTGGTTTTCAATATAGAATCAACCTATGAAACAAGTCATCCAACTCCTTCTTGAACTTTGCCTTTATATGTAGATTCCATATCTTCCATGATGCCCTGGGTGAATTGTTGGCTTGTTTTAAGTTTATGGATGTCTTTGATAACAGCATCCAAACTTTTTGTATTTCCATCATGATCAGAATACAATTCTTGAAGTTTTCTTTTTGCTGTTGTAGCATTTCCTCCTGCTGATCCAGTAACTGGGTCAGTGTCCTCATGGTCAGGGCAAATGTTTTACTTGATTTAGGAGGCATTATTTCTCATTCACTCTTACCACAATGTACCAAGGAAAGGTGAGGACGGTGGTTTAGGCCTTGAGGCTTAGAACATAACGCCCCAACATAAAAAGTTGCAAATTTCAGAGTTTCATACAATCTTATTGTAGTCAGAATCTCCAATATGCAATCTCAACAAAGATATTATTCAAATATCAACTTAAAACAATAAGTTAATAATTGAAAGAAATTACATTAGATTATGAGAGGCCAAGGCGGCCGAGAAAAGCCATGGCAGCCATCTTAAGTCAGCTGATTATTAGATGTGAAATTGAAATTAATCTAAATGCATTTTTAAACCTAGAATAACACAATAAAACATTGGACATTTACTTTTGCATAAAAAGTGTGTCTTGCAATAAGCTTTGCAGACAGATTGCAGCAAGACACTTTATGTTCATCCCCACAAGTGAAATCTGAGGCTCATCTTTCTATGTGCACTGTTCAAAACTCCTTACAAAGAGGTGGTTGCTATCAATCCATCACTAAACGTTGCCATGGCAGATAGTCATCTTTGATCCATCGTTCTGGTAGGCCATCTCTATTTCATGGTGTGTTTGTACGGCCTTAAGCCTGTATGAGTTGGAGCTACAGCGTTGTTATTATCTGTCTTGTCTTTGATTGTTTAATGAAGTACAGACATCTGGTCTCTATCAACAGCCTCTCATGTTTATCTCACCAATGGTCTGTCATTTAGCAAAGCAAATTGGATTGGAGCCACTGTGGCTTATTAACAGCAAACATTTCGGAGTATTTCTTTTATGCTAATTATGGTAAATCAAGAGCAGAGAAAAAAAATGCTGTTTAAAAAGTTTTCAGTTGTAACATAGAAACCACGAGGAGCGGGTCAAAGTTTCACTGCTCTGCTCCATTCCAATACATTCACTTGAGACAAATAATGCAGATCCATGTACGACTTCATTTTTCTCGTCTGAGCTGGCGTCTGGCTCAAAACTGTATGGTTGCAAAGCTCCGACATTGCTCGCCATTTTTTGTTGTACTGCTAATGTTAGCTTGGGGTTGTAAGCTAACGAGTGTAAACAAAGGGATTGTGGAAAATAAGCAGAGGCTTACCTCTGTGCCAACAGTCCCACCCACAACTCAGAGCTCTATCCATCCACTTTCTGAAATCTTTTTATCTCTCACGGGGTCACAGAGCCCAACGCAACTACTATTGGATAAAGCCACGTTACACCCTGGACAGATGGTTAGTCTGTCACAGGGTCACGATCATGGTCAATTTAGAGTCAACAATAGACCTATGGAACATGTTTTTGGACTATGCATGCACAGGGCTAACATGCAAACTCCACAGAGAAGAGTCCCAGTTGGGACTTAAACCAGGGCCTTCTTGCTGTGAGGTAAGTGTAACCATGTAATCCTCTCCTCAGAGGTAAGTTTCTGATTAACTCCTGCCACTGTGCAGAAATTATGTCCTAGAAAAACAACACTGGCTATTTTTATTTTGACTAAAAATGGCATAATCATAATTTAAAAATCACTGGGAACGCTTTTAGTAGAGATCAAAAGATGATTGGAGTGGGACTTTAAAAGCCCTTATGGGATATTTGTAAACAGATAAGCTAACTATCATAAAGTTATTACATTAATTTTTGATCTGTATAGAGTAAGAAATGTAGTTACAAGATACACTCACACATGTCCCAACACTGTTACAAAGAGATGCAACACTCAGATACTCAGATCTTTTCAGGAGACTCCTGGTCATTCCAAACTCTTGCTGAATTAAGAAGATTAGTGGAAAATTCATTTGCATGTTAGTCTGGTTTATTAAACAAGCTGCCATGATGGAAGTTGCACTAACAATAAAAAAAAAATTCAAAAAAACACTTCATCATTTTTATTTTAGTTAACTGCTTCCACTGCTGCCTATCATTTAAATTTTAGTAAACTTTGGAATCCAAGCCAAAAACAAACTTCTAGAACATTTTTTTGTAACTTTAGGGTGTGTAGAGACTGGGAAAATTGTTTCGGATTGAGTCCTGAACTTTGCTTTTGGTCTGTATTCACACTACTGTCAAGCTGACTTTCCTTTTTCAAACTAAAGCTTGTGAACAAAACCATGTGACTAAAGATCTCTTCACTCGTTGGCCAGGGTGGGATGAAATATGAGGGTGGGGCAAAGCAACTAGAGGCGGAAATTATGGAAGTCCTGCGCTTCACAATCCTTTTCGAAATCGTTCACTGATTCAAAATTTCGTTGACCAATTTTGAACGTCTGTATCAAAAGTGAGGTACAACATTGTTTACTGCTACTTTGGTACAGCGGGGGCCATGCTGTAAGGCAGTTCCTGGCAAGACAGTGGTTTTGAAGGTAGGATGATAAGTGTTAATGACATATAGACTGTTGGTAAAACAGTGAGAAGCAATGTGTTAAAGGTTGTTTTAATAAGCCTGCATTCATCTGACTGCATTTTAATGAGTTGCTGTGTCTCATCGTTGTGATGTTATGGTAATGTTTTTAAGACAATACTGTTGAGGAACTACAAAGTGGCTTTTGGGACAACGTTAGCATGCAGCGCGTGTCATGTAACAAGACACAGAAAAACACGTAAGAAGCATTTTTGGCGGTGTTAAAAAAAACATTCTGATAAGCAGTGTTGGGGGTAACAACTTACAAAGTATTGTAATTTAATTACTCTTGTCCGCAACTGAGTTAAACACCAAATTGCAGTTCAATTTTTGGTAAGTAGTCGCATTTACTGGACTATAGAAACCCTCGTTGCTTCGTTTCTTAGGCTTTGTAGGCTCCGACATTTTCTCTCACTTTGATTAAACAAAAACGCAGATTAATTTAAAACAAAATTGAGCAATTAGCGCATACGTGCATGCATGTGCGCGCAGAGTTGGGGGTGGGAAAAGTACAGATATGCCCTCATTGTATCAGTCACAGTGATTTCCAAACTGGTTCAAAGATGAGACAAAAAGAAATGCTGCCCTGCAAAGAGTCCTGTCATCTCCACGGAACAGCAGAGCAGAGATCCGCCCCGTAAACTGATGTGTCAGTTTCGAATGAAACGACTCTAAAACCGCTCTTTAGTGTGAAAGACAAGAGTCCGCTCCTTTCTGGGACTCAGAGCTCATTTTTTCTATATGAATTTACCCATTCTTTCTTTCTTTTTCCCTCTAAGCTGCACGCGACTGGAAACATAAGAGTAAGTTCTCGCGATCAGCGGGGGCGGGGTGGAGGGTGCATAGTTTGGTAGATTCGCAGCCGTGCAGAACTGTGCACAAAAGGCTGATTTGAAGGAGAGCATTGGGTGCAACTCATTGTAATGGAATGCAAAAAGTTGTCCAGAATGAACATGGAGGCATTTAATAGTTCTCTGTGTTTAAAAAAAAAACTGGCTTGATAGAAGATTTGATAGAGATGACTATGACATAAGAGTATTTTCCACATCCGACTTTCCGAATTCAAATGAAGCCAGATTTTGTCTTGAACCATGTTCATACCTTGCACAAGGTTATTGCTTTAAAATATATATTTTTATTATTTTGTTTTGTTTTATTTATTTCCTTTATTTAACCTGATAAGCCATATCAAGATTAAAAATGTATTCTTCAAAGGAGCCCTGTTAAATGAAAACTAGAGGATCTTGTTTGTAAGAAGCTGTTTCCCTCAAGAATTTGTATATGAGTAGAAATAAAGTAAAGTAACGAGTAGTGAATTACTTTTTCAAATAGGTAATGAGTAAAGTAATTTATTTACAATTTTGATTCAGTAACTAACTAAAGTAATCACTTACTTTTTAGAGGTAACTCACCCAACACTGATTATAAAGTAAGGAGTTGGACCCATTTTTTCTGTCTGATAACACAACAATCATTGCTTTACATTTGTCAGCGGCTCATCCGTCTGTTATTCCTACTCCACACGTGACTATTGGCGACGGTGGCCGTTTTGGTCCAGTTATTCTGCTCCGGGAATGAATTGTATTGAGACGGAGGAATCTCAGACCAAAACCAAAGCTCAGTCCGATTGGAAACAAACCGAGACGCCTCAAAAGTTGGATCCTAAAACAGTTCCTGGTCCTGGGTGTATTCAGACTGAAATTTTGTTCCAGATTATCAGGGGAAACAAACTCTGGTTAACTTTAAATGAACCAACTGTGTCCAGTCGGAATACACCCTGGTATCCCTCTCTCCAAGCAGCACAGCAGACACAACTATCACCAGGTAAGACAGCCATTTGTGCTGCTGTTCCACTTTCTGTGGCCCTTTTGTCCCATCACAGTCTGAAATGTGCTGACTTTAGGGGTTTGATTGTTCTCTGCAAGAAACATACCAACATGACCTCAATGATATTCAACCCCCCCATCAAACCTCACCATAACTTTTAGAATATTTCCTCTGCGTGTTAAATAGCTATTAGTGTTAAATAGCTCTTTAATCTGGTATTTGAATGTCCAAGAAAGAGAGGCGACGGAGGAATCCAAACTACAAGGAAGAGTGACAGATAAGCATGTGAAAAATGTTAGCGGTAGATACATTCCAGAAAAGTATGCTCACTTAGAGTAGAGAGCTGTCATTAGATATGACACCACATCAGGGTACAGTAGAGAGCTCACGAAAATAAAACTGTCCTCAATAGTCACAGCATCTTGTTCTTATATCTTTAAGAATCACTAAAAAATCTGTTGCTAAAACAAAATCAGAATGGTAAGCAATGGGACACAGCTTTAAAGTCACTCACAGTTTGATCAAGACAAGAGTGTTTGTTTGAAGACTCTACTCTTGCAGGTTTTGCAATGTAAAAACTCATCAAAAGTCTGGTGCAATGCAAACAACATTAAAAAACTTAATTCTTTCGGAAACATTGAACTTTGAAGCAACAAAGGTAACAAAAGAGAACGATAGAACTTAACTCTTTAACATTTCTGGGGAAAGAAGCCAACAGTATGCAGAGTTTTAAGACTGGTATTATATTGACAATACAAATTTTTGTCTTTGTGCTCAGTCTTGTCTTCTTAGTTAGTCATTGGCCTTGGGCAATACCAGACAGATTATTACCTTTAAAAATCCAATCGAAACTATTTCCATGTTTGAGCACGCACCTGCTGTTAAAATGAGTATGACAGACTGCTCCTTTCTGAATTTGCTTTAAATTATGACTGATCAAAAACACAAAGTTCACCATGTAGCTGTAGTTCAAGACACCAAACCCTTGAGGAAATGTTTGACTCATTTTTGTTAACTTAAAAGGAACATTACAAATACTAGTAGACTTTGTCTAAACTCTGGTGTTGGGAATGTTACGCAAGAATGCTGAAAAGTCCTGTTGTTAACATCAGTATATGGCACAATAAAAAGGACAAAATGTCCTGCTAGGAGTGTATTTTATAAACTGAACAGGGTTCACACTATACCTGCTTCAAGACCTCACCAGTTTTATTACAAACAAAACTAAAAGCCGTAAACGCTCAAATAGTTTTTAAAAGAAAATCAAACTCCATCCCAGGCTAATACTAACTACAAAGACACAATGAAGCTGTGTTTTCATCCTGTAGATTGTTCCCTTCCAGTCATGGTTCGTCAGTTTTACAGTAAAAGAAAGAATAACAGGAAGAGGAGGAAAAAGACATAAAGACTCAGGTCCAAATGCTGTTGGCATCACAGCAGCACAATGAAGATGAAAATGGCTTTAGCCTTCAGTGATATGAGACTTTTTTTTCATAATAAAATAATTCTAACAAAGCTTTGAGGCAAAAACACGCAAAACTTGAACATCTGCTTTTGTCATTTGTGTGTTTTATTCTGGTTCTGGGAGGTAAAATGACGAATGCCCTTGTGTTGGATCAGAACCCTTGTAGGTTTAAATCTCCAGAAAAGAACACCTCCCACCTCACCCCATTGCATCACAGTCTCATCATGCACTGGAAACATGTCATTTGGGTGGTTTCTTTCCCCCTGTACACACGATGTCTATTAGTCATCAAATAGACATCAAGTCTATTAGAGGACTAATAAACATCTATATTAGAAGTCTCCTGGACATGTTTATTTTGTTACTCTATTAGGTGTCTACCAAAAGTGTTCTGCATATAGAGGTCTTCTTCACATCTATTTATAGACATCTAATCTTTGGATATTTTTAGATGTCTATTCGAGTACTTTTTTAAACTTGTATTAGATATAAAACAGAAAAGCCAAGTCTAACATGTTTCTGTCGTTGTGATTTTGATGTGCCGTCATCCTTTTTTTTTTTTTACTCTCATAGAAAAACACGACAACATTAGTGTAGAGTCCACTTTTTTCCTAATCTAAACATGTAAATGCAAGTCTATACTTTTAGAACTTTGCCCCTCCCGGGGCCTCCTCCCAGTGGGACATGCCTGGAACACCTCCCTAGGGAGGCGTCCAGGGGGCATCCGAACTAAATGCCCGAGCCACCTCAACTGGCTCCTCTCGATTTGGAGGAGAAGTGGCTCGACTCCGAGCTCCTCCCGGGTAACCGAGCTTCTCACCCTATCTCTAAGTGAGCGCCCAGCCACCCTACGGAGGAAGCTCATTTCAGCCGCCTGGATCCGGGACCTCGTTCTTTCGGTCATGACCCAGAGCTCATGACCATAGGTGAGTATTGGGGCGTAGATCGACCGGTAAATTGAGAGCCTTGCTTTCTGGCTTAGCTCTCTCTTCACCACGACGGACCGGTACAGCGACCGCATAACGGTGGACGCAGCACCAATCCGCCTGTCGATCTCACGCTCCGATCTTCCCTCACTCGTGAACAAGACCCCAAGATACTTAAACTCCTCCACTTGGGGAAGGAGCACTCCACCCATCCAGAGAGGGCAAACTACCTTTCTCTGGTCTTTAAGCTCATTCTAATAATAATAATCCACTCTGACAGTAGATTAAACCTTTTACCATTATTATGCTCATTTGACAAGATAAAAATATAAACAGAAATATTTCTGTTGGATTGTTGTTTTGATGCAAGTTTCTGAGACCTTTAACCTCAGGTACATTTCAGTAGAAATGTTTGTACTTCTTGGAATGTAGAACTTTATGATTACTAGTTTTCTGTGAAGACTGAGGTTGCATGGTGGTGTAGTGGTTAGCTCTTTCACCTCACAGCAAGAAGAATCAGGTTCAAATCCCAGCTGTGACCTTTCTGTGTCATGTTTGCATGTTCTCCCTCTGCAGGTGAGGATGTTCTCCTGCTTCCTCCCACAGTCCAATAGCATGTTTCACAGGTTAACTGCTGTCTGCAAACTGCTCCTGTGTGTTTGTGCAGCCCTGTGACAAACTGGTGACCTGATTAGGGTGAACTCCACCTTCAACAGGAACTGAATCAGAACCAGCAAACATGTAACCCAAAAGGGACTCAGTTGGTTCTGAAGATGGATGTAAATTTGCTGTATGTTTTTTAAACTAGAAAATGTGTTTTTTTTAAGTTCTCTAATAAACGTCTGAAAATATCCTGAGATTAGATGATTACTAGTAGATGTGAAGTAGACCTCTGTATGCAGATATCTTTCAGAACACTACTGGAGGACATCTAATAGAGGAACAAAATAGAGATGTCATATAGACATCTACAGTAGACGTATTTTAGGGATCTACTAGGGATCTAATAGACTAATAGACTAGTGGGCTACAGCAAGACACAAGCTCCCTGCTCCGCTCTGCTCTGATGCATCCACTTGTAGACGACTAGATCCACGTACGTGTAACTGTACAGCTAGATATTTCCAAACTTATTCCATTTTTGTTGAATCGGTAATGTTAGCTTGGGGTTGTGATGGACTGTAAGCTAGTAGGAGTGAAAAACAAAGGGATGTTAAAAACAGGGGGTGGTCTTGCATCTAACCAACAGTCCAGCCCTCAATTCAGAGGTGAATTTCGAATGAAATACTGCCACTCTGCAGAAGCTATGTCCTAGAAAATGACACTGTTTTTTTATTTTGGGTAAAAACGGCACAATCAGAATTATAAGGCCACTGGGAACACTTTGAAAATAGATCAAAAGAAGATTGGGGTGGGACTTTAAAACTGATTTTTTTACATTGTTTTTTGCAAAATGTATTTAAGTTCTAAACACTAGAAAAACCACGTGTTTGTTGTTTTGAGCAAAGCTTTTTGTCTCCGAAGCTGGATGCATATGATCCACAGAGCAACATTTTTCCATTTTATCTTTTCTTACTGTGTGGGAAATGACATTGGTAGAGAGTTCTTCCAACCAGGTTTTGCTCTTCACTGTTGAGACGTGAGTGCACGCTGTGTCAGGGATGTGAGCTTCTACCTGCTTTACTTCTCGACCTTGCCTGTCTGCCTATGCTCTGCTCGTCTTCCCTGGGATGTTTCCTCTCGTCACAGATCTGGCAACCCTTGCTAAATTTAAAGAGAGAAAGAGGGAGGAGGGAGGGCAGTTCAGCCTTGTATAGTCTTAATGAGTTGCCACGCCGTTATATTCAGACACATAATTAATCTTGATAATTCTACATGTTGCAGTATTGATGGAGGGAACCTCGCTGGCTTTCTGTGGACTCGAATGGGATTTTCAGCTCAAATGCAATCATCTCTGAGGCTGCAGGGATAAGGAAATGAGGCAGAAGAGTGGAATGATAGTGATGGAGGTCAGAGATGAGGCCAGCGGATGTTGATATCTCAGAGTGCTTTTTTTAGATCTCATACAGAGTGGCTGACACATCATTTCTTTCCCTTCTTTTACCTTTTTTCAGGGAAGCCAGTATCACACTCCTACTCCCAAGCTTTTTCCCTTCGAAAAGATTGTTAATATACATAATATACACTATATAGCTTTGTCAGTTGGTGTTCTGCTCCTTGCAGGAGTTGGTGTCCCAGGAGAGAGGCTGTTTATTTCATTCTTATCTGACGATTGAGATTTTTGTAGCGAGGAACACATCAGAAGAAACTCTGAAGGAGGAGGGATGTGTGCTCATTGCTTATGTAAGGTGAGGAGAAGGAACAAGGCATGCTTGCAAGCACCAACATGAATGTGTGCATACTATACAAACACACAGGCAACACACTGCACAAACTACGAGAACAGTGAGAGGCTGCATCTTGACTGTGGGTGGTTTGTGATGATCAGACAGTCCAGTTTAACAAGCTGTGAGTTCAGCTGGAGCTTTCTGAGCTCCGGCCGAGCTCTGAGGAACAACTGCGGGGAGTTGTCACAGGTTTGCAGTTGACTCCTGTTTTTCTCTCCGTCCTCATTTTCCGTCACTCACACATCCATAAACACAGAGGACTCCCATCAGGCCTGGTGACTCCCTCCACTTATTAGCCCAAAGTGTCTGGTTCACTACACTGTTGGAAATAGAAGTCACTGCTTTCATTTCTAGACTGGGTCACATGATTTAATTTTTTTCTTTTGCATTTTCTACTTTGTGACTTCTGAAAGTCTTTCTAAAGAAGATGCTCCACCCTGATTGGTGGCTGTAACTATGTACTTTAGCTCAGGTGCTCTAAAGAATGTTTACCTTCTTTACCACTAGTTTCAATCTGCTCCCTCTCTGCTTTATTCAAGTAATCAATTATTTTTACATCAAGTTTTTTTAAACTCTGTGTCCACATTGTTTCATGTTGATGTCCTACTCCAACTCATTTTTTTTCCATTATAAAATCGTTCCCGGTGGTCTTTTAATCATGATTAAGCTGTTTTTAGCCAAAATAATAAAGAAAGAAAAATCGGTGTTGTTTTTAAGACAGTTTCTGCAGAGCGGCTCGTGTTCATTAGAAATTTCCCTCTGAGCTGTGAGGACTGTTGGCACAGAAGCAATCCTCTGCTAGTATCCCATCATCCCTTTGCTTACACTCTCTCCCCCTAGCTTACAGCCTCTCACAACCCAAAGCTAACAGTAGTATAGAAAAAAAGGCAAGAAATATTGGAGCCATCCAGCTGTAGAGATCTGATCCAGATTCCAGCTCAGACGAGCAAAATTAAGACTTTAATGGATTTATTTGTCTTTAAGTGGACACATCAGAATGGAGTGGAGCAGGGAGACATTGGCACACCCATTTCAATTTCTGCATCATTCTTTATTCTTTTTTTTAATGAATATGTCAGAAATGCTGCAAGAACATGTTCAAAACACCAGAAACACCATTTTCATTGGAGCAGGTCTTGAATGAGTTCTTGGGATCAAATGTATCTTTGTTGCTCCGTTGCTCTGAAGAAATCAAAGTGTTAGCCATCCATGTTGCACCATATAAAAGCCATCAAATGGGTAAAGAACTGAATAAAGCAGTGATGTAGATCTGTTTCATTGATTAATTATGTCTTTTGTCCAGATGTATAGACAAACCAAATGTTTTGATAAAAATTTCATGCCCAACTAGAAAATGCTTGTGTTTTAAAACGTAAATGTAACACTTTATTTGTATTGATTTAACTCAAATGTAACTATTTCATCAGTAAATTGTATTTCTACAAAACAAACTGAATGATCCGGGTTCAGCAGATGTACAGACTTTTCTATTTAAATAAATTCAAACTATTGTTCTGAAACAAATTTATACAAAATATTGCATCATAACCCATTTGGAAAAGAACTGCAAAAAGCATCTAAGAAATGTACATCACCTGCAGCACTAATCTCTGTTTTACATGTATTGTGAATCTTATAAGATTTATTAGTCCAATATGATGAAAAACTCTTGAAAGTGGCCACTTTCTCATTCTTTTCATGAATGACATTCAAAAGAATTATATATTTAACTTTTAAAAATGTCTATGTGGAATATAAGACATATGAAATATGGAAACTATGTTTTCCATACACGGGTCATATAACTTTTATACTTATTTCTTACTTGTCCCTTTTCTAGACATTTGCTTTTCATATACGAAAATAAAACATTACATGAAGGTTTTCTGCGAGTAAAATATACATTCTTTAGAGGGAAACTATGTTTTCTTTATATACTGTTTTTACTTTTATTATATGTGAGGCTTAGGGGTTAGGTTTGAGTTTCCAAAAGGAGACATTTCTGTCTCAAGTTTTACCATTGTAACTAAAATAAAATATCCCCTTTCAGGGCAAAGATAAATCGCACATGTACAGTATTCTTATGTAAGACATTTTGAACTTCATGTTAGAATAGTCTTGTACAAAAATAAAGAAGTCTTTCTCCAGCAGGACTTGAAAGAATGTGTGAGTCTTCTATGTTGATCTTCATGATGATTACTTCCCATGTGTATTTGGAATATCTGCTCTGTGGATACAATATCATGTTGCCATTTTCATCAGGATTAGTTGGTCCTAAAGAACTCTAAGGAAAAGTCTCCAGCTTGATTTTATCTGATCGAACAACAAAAGATTCCTCAACTCTTTTGTCAGACTTTGGCTGAAAAAAGTGTCCTCTTTAGAAACGGCATTATGACTTTAGTGTGCAACTCACTAGATTTCAATCAATAAATCCTGTTAGTGATCATATTTCACTTAAATCTCAGCTTTGTTTCTCTTAAATATTCATTAGAATTTTCCTTATTTTGTTGATTAAACTAAATTCATTGATATGCAAATGTGTACGTGCCGACTTTGCAAGTTTCTGGATGATAGATGCCGTCACAAATCATGTTGAGTGTGTAAGTACCCCTTCAGTTTATGAGTATGACTGCAGCCCTTTGCTGCACATGGTGTACATGATCATTCACAGAGCAGAATAAACATTCAGGACAAGTAACAGCCGGAACAACACATTCTGGGTGCAGTGGAACTTCATGTGGGACAGAGCGCTTCCTTCTGCGTTAACTCTCTAGGGATATGATGCTGAGAACAAGCAGCAAGAAAGTTGGCACATCCACTTGTAAAATCCCACAACCCAACCAACTGTGTTTGAAGAATTGGGTTTCTGAAATCCCTGTGAGTCAAAACATTTGTTTTTGATCTGCAGGCAATGTGAAGCCTCAACTGAAATGACAAAGTTATTAAAAAATCACTATCCATTTTCTTTCACATGTTAATAAAGGAATCAAAGGACAACATCTGAAATGATTGTTTATGTGTTAATGTGTACTACTGTAAATATGAAAACCACAAAGCATGATCCAACTTGTTCCACAAAGGGGATCATCTAAAACAAAAGAAGAATTGCCCTCTAAGTCAAATGCATAAATAAATAAAGTTATGAAATATGGGAATTTCTTTTTTGGTGTGGGTTTTTTTTTGCTTTGGCTTCAAATAAAAAATTCTATTAAAACAATTCTGCAGGAATATATATATATGTATATATCCCCTGCGACAGACTGGCGACCAGTCCAGGGGTGTACCCTGCCTTCGCCCATGAGTAGCCGGGTTAGGCTCCGGAAACCCCGTGACCCCGAAAGGGATAAAGCGGATTGGAAAATGAATGAATGAATATATATATATATATATATATAAATTTAAAAAATGTACAAGATAGGAAAACAAGATAGGAGCAGAAAGAAGCTGTTTTTACTTTTAGAGCAGACGCAGCATGTTTGCTATCAAAGCTTTAGTCACATGTATTCATACGGAAGTTGACGCGTACGAGTCATGCAGGTTTTTGGGTTGGCCGGGTCTGTAAAAGATCATACAGAGAAATGTTTGCATCTTAGAGGGAGTCTAGGTTAGTCTTGCAGTCATGAAAATTGAATGTACTTTTGGCACTGTTGGGGGTAAAGTATTACAAAGTAACATATTACTCTAATTAAATTACTTTTGTCAGTAACGTAACAAATTACATTTTAAAAAGAAGTACTTCAATTACAATTACTGGACTACAGAAACCCTCATCACTCAAATTTTGATGCAGTGAAACTATCGGTGTCCGATAACAGAAATAAATGGGTTAAATGAAACAAAACAGATACTAATTTTAAAAAAAGAGTTACTGACACATGTTCACACAAATGTGCACTAATGCAGCGTTTTAGAGATTGGTCAAAGTAAGATGAAGAGAGCCGAAATACGGACGTAGACACATTTTTAGGGGCATTCAGCAACTGGAGATATTCAAACAAGTCAAAAACAGTTACACTGCCCCAGTGTCAAAGAGCAACCTGTCTCTACACTATGTAGGCTACTATAAAATGTACATTTTCTCATGTTCATGTGGTGAAAATAATGAAGTGGTGCTAAAAAAAGCTGATTGTATCGCCTGTTTTATTCTGGGGATTTTACAAGGGGATCTTGTTTGTGCTAGCTTTATTCCATTGAGAATTTATATGTGAGTAGAAAAAAGTAAAGTCATGAGTAGTAAATTACTTTTTAAATTGGGGAATGAGCCAAGTCATTTAATTACAATTTCATCAACAGTACTAATGAGCCCCTTGCTCAGCCTCCAGGGTTTGAAAAAAAATCCAAATAGCATGCCTGCATCTCACCTACTTCTCCTCACTTACCCTTATGAGTTGTTTTAGTGTTCGCTACAACCCACTGCCGGCAGCATGCCTTTGGAACAAAATGCCCACGAACATTTTGGCTCTGTGGGCTCACCAAGCAGTCTGTGACCTTACCGTTTTGTATGGGTCACCAGTCTGCCCTATACCGGTTTGCCCATTTTTCGCCTGCTGACAGCCCATATTCACTCATGAGAGCAGCTGTTACCAAAGCCTAATAACCCTGGAAGCATGACCCTTATCCCCTCTTCAAGTATAATGTAAAGTAAAACAAAAAAACAGATTATCTGCAGTTCTCTGACCAAAAAAAAACTCTTTAATGAATGTCCAATAACTTCACTTGGCTGAATGAAAGTCACGTTATACATCGATTTTCCTAATTTCTCTTCTCATGTTTCAATAAAAAGCTTTTGTTCCAGAAAATGAAACGACATTCACTCCAGTTTCCTTATCTGCTGCACTCTTGAAGGAATCACGGAACCACACAGTTCTGAAGCATCATTGCAGGATTATTTAAGCCATTTCCGTTCATCTGTGCTCCCCTGCCAGTTATAATTATTAGAGCTGGTAAAGTGATATTTGCACCGTTTTCTTGAAAATTCATCATGCTGAAACGACGAAAGCGTTGCTTTTCTTCTCTCCTGACATTTGTACAACAGCTGCTATCCTGCATGCAGCCCTGCTGTTGGCTGTGGAGAGCTGTTTCAGATCTGAATTCTGACTCAATGAGCAATCATTGAAGTGTGTAAAAATCTCTCTTCCTGGTTTCCCAATATCTCTGTCCTCAAAACTTTGCAGTCTTACAGAAAAGTCTCATAATGTCATTTGCTGATATAAATATGGCGGTGTCTATAACTTTAATCTCAATTGTTCTTTATGTCCCACACCAATCATCTTCTGATCTATTTTCAAAGCGTTCCCAGGGGTCTTTTGATTATGATTCTGCTGTTTGTAGCCAAAATCATGAAACCTGTGATGTTTTCCAGGACATAGTTTCTGCAAAGCGGCAGCAGTTCATTGGAAATTCACCTCTTAATTGTGGGCAGGGCTGTTGATGGGGAGGACTCTTCTATATATATGTCTCCCGTCATCAGAAAAATGCCACAAGAACATTTGAAAACACCAAAAATATAACTTCCATCGGAGTGGGTCCTTTAATGCGCACTTTCTGCAAGTGGCACCATCATGTCTACCACATGTGGCATGCTAAACCCAGATCTCTGACTTACGTTTCCCATTTCATGTGACCTTCAGGTGTAGAACACAAAAATGGTGTCCTGGTTCAGTTTCTACTAACTCTGTAGCAGTTCTTAAAGGGGGTGCATTCAGGGAATATGTACACCCCTGTCCCGCACAGGAAAAAGAACATGCTACACTCATTCACCCACATGTTTACCACGGACACAAGTAGAGTCACTGGTCATGTGCACAGCCTATATTATTGTTCAGAGACCTGCTGTCCAGCCTCAAGATGCTCCAAAGTTCTGGAAGTAAAAAGGCTGAGGTGTTGAAAGTTAGTAGGTCCTATCACCTCTATGAGAGCTTGGCTGTGAAGCCTCAAACCCCCCATGAGGACTGCTGCTGCCCACGTTGCAGCCTTTAAATAAAACACTGTCCTGATTACACTGCGCTCATCCCAGCTCAGGGTTCCATTTCAGAAACATGCAGCAGAAGGCAGATTGCCCTCATGGCCTACATGCAAAGCCTGGCGCAGTACAGCACACAGAATCAAGGCAGCATCTTTGCTATGAACTCACTGCTCTTGTTTTCCATTAGAAAAATTGACTCTACTTACAGTTAAAGCGCTTTTGGGTACAGTCGGATCATTTAGAGCTCTTGAAAATAGAAAACTCTACTTGATGAACTTGATGAACTTTGTTGGCAACAGTTATTTGTCCATTTAGGACAGCAAGAACAGGTATTAGTGGTGTGGCTCCTACCAGTGATGGACGGTCAACCTGAAGCCTGCACAGAATTTGCCTGTCAAATCCTGCAGAGCAGGGATGCAAAGAAGGGTGAGATAAAGGAGGCTGAGCTGGATTTCCATGACTCGACTCTTTGTTTCATGTTTGCTGGACTCTGCCATGAGAGAAAGGGATCAACCCCGAATCCACAGGGACTGCTTTCTAGAACATGAATGACAGTTTTTCTAATTGTGTCTTTGAACTAAACGTGAGCTCCTGCTCTTACCAAAATGGTGCAAAGTTCTTTTGCTCTCCAGCTCTGCTTATATTTTAAGATCCACCCCAATGAAAATGAGGTTCTTTGGTGTTTTTAACTTGTTATTGAAGCATTTTTCTCATGATGGAGAACATATATAAAGAAAATTAAGATTAAAATAGCATCTCTGAGTACTTCTTCATTGAAATTGTGCTGAATCAGAAGCAGATGAAAAAATGTTTGAAAAAGATTGCTGTTGTTTCGCACAAACTACAATCAACAGACCTCAAGCTCCGTGCTCTGCTCCATTCTGATGCATCTACTTGCAGACAAACAGAGTCATGTATGTCTTTGTTTTCCTTATCCGAGCTGGTATTTGGCTTATCTGTATGGCTGGACAGATCTTCACCACTGGTCCCGCCCACAATTCAGGAGGCGATTTTTGATGATCTGCTGCCGCTCTGGACTGGACTTTAAGCAGCAGCTGAATATTAAGGGAGTGTGACAAAGCTTTGGTGTTATCAGACTTTAACCTACATGTTCACGACTTGGAGAGCACATACGTCTGTTAAACCATTTACATGAAAAGCTCTCAGATTAAGCAATGTGATTGATGTTAAACCCATCCAGTAGCAAGGATATGAACCAAAGCTGACTGATGATGTACTGAACTCAACAATAGACATAGAAATGTAACATTACTCCATCACCTGCTCCACTCATTCTCTGACTACATTACAGTGGGTATCATAAAAATGTTACCATACAGTGCAAGCTGTCGCATTACACTCTCCCAGCAGACGGGCTGGAAGCCTGCAGGCTGGCATGTCAGGGCATTTACTCTGTTTTTCTTTGCAGTAGAAGTGACAGCAGAGACGTGATGGTGGTGGAGGGGTGGGGGGAATCCAATAGAAACTATCTTCTGTTTTCAGATTCGTAGCTGCAGGCACTTCCATTTCCAGTCATTTTAAGCTGCAACAGTTCACGACATCTGACGTATTTTCGATCAAGTTCTGCCAGCAAAGACCTTTTGGCTCTCGTTGTTTTTCTCCACATCTGAGCATTGATATTCTGATGCATGCAGGCTGAGTTTCTGCAGGGTAAAATAATAACAAAGATGCTCATGAAGAATTAAGCAGCTCATTCATGCAGGACCCTCTCTGTCTGTCAAGGCCATTTGTTGAGACAGGACACTGAAGCAGGAGGGCTCGATAAACACGAGGGAATTAAAATATCATCTTTCATCTCAGTGACTCCACCAAAGTCTCCACACTCACCCTGAATGAGTTCCTGCATGCTGACCTACAGTGAACTTCAGAAGGCATTTCCAGGTAGTCTTACAAGCGTTGGAGCGTATTGCTGTGCATTGAAGTGTGACCTACAAAAGGAAAAAGACATTTTTAAAAATACTACAACTTCAATATAATGTTACTTAGGATTAGGTTTAATTTTTCCGTCTAGTCCATAAAAAATGTGTCAGAATATGATTGAAATAAAAAAAGTTTAGCCTCAAATACAAAAGGGGTTTTTACAAATGTACACCTTGTGTGTCCAAAGATTTGTAACCTCCCATCTGTCCAACACAAGAGGCCTTCAGCACATATCTGTTTGCTCAACTGCTGGATATAACAAGTTATTAATGATTCTAGGATCTGTAGGTTTCATAAAAAAATGATCATTTTTAAGCCTAAATCTCACAGCAAAAGGGGGAACAGGTACTAAAATGAAGCTGTTTGATAACACCTGATGAGGAATCTTTTTTTTCAGTATTTTCTGGTTTAAATCGTATCACCAAGTGTTGGTGATGCCATGCTTGGTGATTCCCTCAGTTAATTCTATTTCTAACAAAAAGAGAACAAATAGTGTTCAAGTTTCAACAACATATTTTAAACTTCATGATTTATTTAGTATCTTGCCATTTCAAATTAAACCAACAACCAGAGATGGGCGGGCAACAAGCTCCCTGCTCCGCTCCTTTCTGATGCATCTTTGTTTTCCTCATCTGAGCTGGGATCTGGATCAAACTGTATGGCTGGATACTTTTACTTATCGTTTATGTGTTGTTTATTGTTTTTGGTGGGGTATAACTCTTAACAACCCCCCAGAAAAAAAAAATAAAAAAATCAATGTTTCTTTTTTTCATTTCTTATTGCATTGGATAAAAAACACACATGTATGGCGTCACATCTCTGCCAGTAATTGAACAGCGCATATTTGATAACTGAGCGAGCGTATCTTACAACTGCACCATGCAGTCCTAACTGAGCGCGTGTAGAGCTCTCACCGCGCAGGCGCGGTGTTCTGACCGTGCTCGCAGAGCTCTGACTGCACGCTCACTCCGTTTTTTTTTTTGCTAGTTCAGTTTCAGAGGGTGTTTTATCACTCAGGGGGCAGTGACCTTTCTGGTTGATCTGATTGGCCGAAATTTCAGGTCAAATCTGGTGAGGCAGTGGCGTGTCAGACGTTTTTATGACGTTCATTAAGATCATGGTTATCGGCAGCTGGCCCCGTTGCTTTTTCATAGTGGTCTCCTTCCTCCTTTTTTTATGTAAAGCACGGTGCTCTCGTTAAGCCCGTAAGGACCCTCAACCGACGGTACCTAAAGTTTACATGTATGTTTTCGTAATAAAGTGATTTACACATGAGCCAAACTTAAAGCACAAAAAACCCGCTGCACTTTCTATCCGCCGTTTTTTTTCTATTAAAGCAGATAAAAAAAATGAAAGTCCCGCCTTGCCAGATTTTACCTGAAATTTCGTCCACTCAGATCAACCAGAAAGGTTACCGCCCCCTGAGTGACAAAGCACCCCCTGAAACTGAACGAGCGAAAAGAAAACCGAGCGAGCGTGCAGAGCTCTGCGAGCACGGTCAGAACTCGGCGCGCGCAGTGAGAGTTCTGCGCTTGCTCAGTTTGGGCTGCACGGTACAGTTGTAAGATACGCTCGCTCAGTTATCAAATACACGCAATTAATGGCAGAGATGTGACGCCATACACATGATTCATGAATTTGAAATGTTTGCAAAATGTTCTTTTAAACTGTATTTTTGCTAATAAAGGATTTTACAGTAAAATAAAATAAAATAAAAAAAAATAGGAATTTGCCACAGCCTGATAATGTGTGCAGCAAATTGAGGAACCTAAATAATCAAAAGGTCAACGGGAGAACTGATCAGTCAGACCTACCTATGAACTCACTGCTGGGTCGTCTCATAGTGGAATAGTCAAGTTTGTGTTTAGTGGCTGAACAAGTAGAATTCTTTTTTGTTTTTTCCAGAAGAGCTTGGTTGTAGAAATGGGTAAAGAAGTTTGTTTAGAAGCTGCATGTGTCTTAGTAAAGTTTCCACATGCTTCAGAACTAAGACCATTGTTACCCAAACAAAGTCTGTCTCTTTGTTTGTGTTGTCAGTTTCTTTGAGATCAGGCTGCTGGAACACAAACAAAGTTCACTGGTGAGGAAAGTAATAATGAGGTGTCAGAACATTCAGTCTCCAGGTTTGATGTAAAAGGGGTCTAACAGTTTTCTCAGAGCCTTTGGGGCGGTACAATCAACGACAATCTGTCCACACTTGCATCTCGTTAAAATGAAAACCTGAAGCTAGTTCAAGAAGTGTAGACCAGATTGAAACAAGACTTTAGTTTAATCAGAACTTTGTGCAGTTATAACTTTTGTGAATGTTTCAACATCATTGAGTTGGGTTCATTTGTTTACTCTGTATTGTTGCTAAAACTTAAGTTACAACTATGGGTGGATACGTACTATGTATAGGTGAATAATGGTCAAATCATTATGGAGGATGCAGGTGACCCACACGAAATTTTAAGAACATAGACGGCTCAGTGAATCTGTAGAGCTGAAATGTTTCTTTCTACAGGCATGCTGTGAGGAACAGGTCGTAGTGAACGCTTCAACAACACGCAGTGGTGTGTAAGGATAAAGGAAACTGTGCATGAGACCCGTTAGTGCTGTTTAAGTGCTAATTGCACATCCACTGTGTGCTGCTTGCATGCAGCTTGACTGTTAGACTTTATGAAATTTGACAATTAGAGTGTAGTTTGTGTGGACATCTGCGGGGGTACTAGGTATGACGGGCACGCCTCATGCGAGCAGCATTGCATTGCAGTCAGTAAGGATCAACTACTTGCACCTTACCAATGACTGGAGGACACCGTATGACAGCATCACCTGTACGCCATAAGTGTGTGAGACTTACTTTATCCTTAGAATACTTCATGATACACTTACCACACCCACAACAATGGTACGTTCCATTGACGTGACCTCCCTTAAGGTGGCCGTATTAGCCTTAAGGGAGGTGCAAGACACATCTGAGCTCCCCTTAAGATGCAGATGCTCCTCTCTCTGACCCTCCACGGACAACCCAAAAACCTGCAGGTTAACCCCCGTGTAGTGTGTGTGACTAAAGCCTTTGCTTTTTTTCTGCAGTTCTTGAATCTGTCTTGCTCACTTTAGTCTTCTGACTTTTATTTCTGTCCAGTCCAGTGTCTGTGTTCACACCTGCAGTCTGCAGGCAGCAGCTGCTTCAAGTGTTATTATCCTTGCTGCGTATTCTACCAGGTTCCCTCGTTAGTTTGGTGACCTGTTTGTTCAGCTTTGCTGATGGTTGTTCAGTGTTTCTTGTTATTCCTCTCAGCCTTGTGCTTTCTGTTTGTTTCTGTCCTTTTTGAATAAGTATCTGAATCTGGGCGTCTGGCTGCATTTCCTCTGCGTCTTACATGTCCATCCTCCCACTGTGCCCCCTTCCCTGACCGACTGAATGAGTCTCACAGGACAAAGGTTCCCATGTCTTGAGTGACCCTTTGAGATGTGACGTCAGAGATCTCCCTCAGAATAAACACACAGCCTTTTCCAAACATCAGCAGCAGATTTTTTATTGGTCCTGTGACATCATTTATTCAGTGATCATTCACAAAGTATTCAGTGAGTATTCAAAGAAAGACCTAGAGATCCAGCTGTACATCGTGTGGATTATGAATCAACAAGTTAGATGTACTTTTGTGTCATTGGTAATGCACTGTAACTTTGGTGCAGTCTTTTTATAACAAATATTAAAGATAAACCAGGTTAGAAAGTTACCCTACCATCAATCCAATCAATCATTAATGAAGCAACTAAGTAAAATCCTTTTGACAAACTTAATATTTAATAGTCTCATTGTGTCACGTTCTTTGTGCATACGAGTTAATGTGTCTATTTATTATTAAGAGTTGAATTAATTACAAGTGTATGTGGATGTATGTGTTTGTGCTTGTATTCTCCAATCAATGTCAAGACTAATTATTCTTAGTTTGATATATCTGTGTATATTGTTGTTTGTTTAGATACTTTTTTTGTGTATTGATTGCTTGAAATAAACCATTTCCAAATCCAAACTGAATCATTTTTCTTCTTTTTGCTTGAGATGAACAATTGAGAATGAGAAAGAAAAAAGCAGGTTTTGGGTGAAAGGACAGAAAGACAGAAGTCTCCCTGCAGGTTGATCAGGTGTGGGCAGCTGGAGTGGAGGCACACAAGTAGGACTAATGCAGGATCAATGCATTATTCAGAAATCTCTCAACACCTTGAAGCCTCCTACAAGGAGCTGCTTGACAACAAGGAGGCTCAAGTATCACAGATAAACAGCAAACAGGAACGACACAAAGAAGACGGAGGATAATTCTCACTTCATCTTTGCTGCTATTTTTTTAACCACACTTGAAAATGTCCCTGTTCAGAAGCAGAAAACAGCTCTGACTGATGCTTGTTTGGAAGGCAAAAGGAGAAGTCGCTGATGGCCCACTTGAGGTTAGGGAGTCCCAAGCTTCATTTCTGAAACAAAGTTGATCCTCTAGCTGGAGTCAGAAATTTCACTCTCCAGGAGATTACCATTCTTTTTGACTCCATATTGAGATGTGAACTTTAGAAAAATATCACAATGATATATTAGCATCACTGTGATCGCTGTAAAATGCATGAAAGGGCTTTCTCACTGGGAGTTTGATGAGAAACCTACTGGCACTTATCTACCCGTGATCTGAACTGTAAGCAAAGAAGCTCAGCCAAGATTTGAATAAACTTTGATTTAAAGGCACAGAAGTCTCAACAAACAAAACCTGAGACAATCTGTCTGAAATAAAGACGTTTCTGAGGAGTCACTCTAAAGCAAAGGTACCTTCTTCATACATTTACAGGATTAAGAAGTGATAATATGGGGACTTGGTAACAATTAAAGTAGATATTTGGACTGAATTTTTTTTTACATACATTTTTACAATAACAGTAAAGGAAAAACAGAAGGTTGACCCAGTGACTGCAAGGCCAACTTTGTGAAAATTCTCTCCATCATTAATACCCATTAATCCTAATGTCGAGGAAAGCTGCTCACCTCTGGTCTTCCAGATCCATCACCCGGCCAGCTTTACAGTTCTCTCTGCACTGCTTTTTACTGATGGTGTGACTCAGGCTTGGGATCGGCTCGGAATGAAACCCTGAGTTGTGGAGATAATGGACAGGTCCCTGGTACATTTCAGGCCCACATACCTGTGGATAAAGAAAAATCCACACAAATACTCCCTCACTCATTTTGAGAAAGTGATGCTATGTTCACACAGCCCTTGGCAACATGCAAGCAGCCATTTCCAATGAAAAGTATATGTGAACGGGCGTTTCGGACTTTTGCGTTCAAAACTCTGGCGTTCACTTGTCTCTTCGCAAGTTTTTAAGTCAGTATTCAAGCTCTATGTAAAAAATGTATGGTCACTGAACGTGGGTTAAGTAAACCAGTTCAAACTTTGACCAATCATTAACTGGGATGGTAGTGACATTTGTATGGCGTTTCTTTTAATACATTGAAGCTTGAGCACACATCACAGGCGAATAACATTATTGTCCGCAGTTAACCTATTACCCATATTTTTTGGAACACTAGACATGCACAAATGCAGAAATGTTGCCAGAAGCCTTCCCTTTTTCTTCTTTTGTAATTGATTTTTTATTAGGTTTTCAGGAAACTTTAGATTATGATCAATTTTACAAAGTTAGTTTTTCACAAATGGAATGAAAAAGGAAGAAAATAAAGTAAGACTCTCATAGGAATAATTGGTCCATGTAAAATATACATGTTAACACAGGTATTAAAATACAAAAATAAGAAAAGAAAAGAAATCAAACAAAGAAATTGAAAATATAGCTTAGAATCGGGGTGTGAGTTCTCGTTTTCTATCACGGTAACAGGTCTGTCAGATCTCTATTTACAATCTTTTTTGTATTTATGCAGTGCTTAAACAACACATACATTCAGCGATCTCCTACACTACACGTGTCCTACACAAAGTCAGATCTCAAATGCCTAATGTATTGTAGCCATCCTTTCCAAATAGAATTAAAATGATCACATTCTTGTCCAGTGTAGTGTTGCAGTTTGAGATATCCATGGGAATCCTGGTTATCCATCCCAAACAAGTTTATAATTCCTGAAAACTCGTAACCCCTTTACTTTTTATTGATCTCCTAATGCATCTTTGGGCCATTTTCCACAGTTTTTATTTATCTGATTTATTTGACATTCAGTCAACATCACATGCAATCCATCTCAAAATCCTACACTGTCCTGTTCTGTTGTTTTTCTTTGTGACATTGTTCCATATTGAAGAGGAACTTCAAGCCAAGGATTTTCTTTTCTTCATTTCTTAGAATCTTATTCTAATTATGATCAAACATAAATGCCGGTAGGGGGAATCCTTCCGTTGATCTCAATTCTATGTCTTTCCATTCAGCCAAAAAATCCAGATCGCATCCATTCAGCAATACTTTTAACTGTGTGGATCGATAGTAACTTTTTAGTCAGGGTAAAGCTTGGCCTCCTTTCCCTTTTGGCAGTTGTAATGTTCTATATTTGGTTCTTGGCCTTGCTAAACAAATCTGGATATCATTTTATCCCATCCCTTAAACTCTGTGTCCGTCACCTCAACAGGAAGATTTTGAAATCTTGATAACAGCCGGGGAAGCATAATCCTCTTAATTTTCTCAACTCATGGAGTTATATTTAAAAATGAAATTCAACTCCTTTTCTCAAAAAAAAGATTTGATCTTAGATGCAATTTCTTCTTAGATTTTAATTTTTCCAACTCAACTTAATACCTAAGTACTTCATTGATTTTTGACCCCCCTTCATTTTCTAGTTTTGTTGTATATGTTGGTTTGTTTCAGTATCAAAAGTTATAAAGTGAGGTTTTCCAATGTTCATTTGTTCCCTGAAATTTGACCAAACTCTGTAAAGGTTGTCCTATTAGGCAATGATAAATTGGGGGTTTTCCTCGTGTGAGAACCCGCTCAGGGGCTGGTGCTGGGTTTGGAGTGCAGGGTCTTAGAGGAATACTCAGATATGAACAGAGTAAAATACCACTTTGGGGTTGTTTTTCGTGAGGAATTACCAACATAATACACTTAGTCAATTTTGCACAATACAGACTCTTTAAACACATTTATAAATGTGGATTATTAGATAGAGTCATAAAAAGGGACAAACATTTTTCTTTATCAAATATATGAGCAATTTATATAGAAAAATATGTTATTTGTAAATCTGTTAAGCCTGAATAATGCTTCAAACTGTGAATATTGGCCAAAAACCAAGTTTTTAGTGGTCAGATGAAAAATACTTGTAATGTAATGTGAACTCCTGGCCAGTGGTGGCACCGCTGCAGCCAAAACCAGTGCAATAATGCTGAAAGTAAACAATGCTTTAATTGCCAAATTATTTTATCCGTTCAGGCTATTCATTTTGCATTCTTTTCATTGAAATACTTCAGTTTTATTGTAACTAACTGCATTAGTGGCATTGATTTTAACGCGTTCACAGCTGTTCAGTGTTTTTTGCTCATCGCTGCTCCTGTTCGTCGTTCTGGACTCCAGCTTTACCTTTAAACACACGTAAAGAGAGGTAGACAGTCAAAGTAAATCTGGCAGATTTAAGAGAAATAACAGCCTGAATGCATGAGCTGCAGACTCATTTTACAATGCAATGGTATAATGAACACTTTCAGCACTGTCATCAGCTGGTCACTGGGCTGTGAAACAGCAATACCCCCTACACATTCTGTTTACAGGCGAGCATTAAAAGTTTTAAATGGGAACATTTATTTTTGCTATCATAGCTGCGGTCGGGAAAGTGTGCAGTGCTATCTTGGGAAATTTCACTTCAATTTTCTGATGCCAACTACAGTTTTCCTCCACCAGCATTTTCCACGTTTTCTAACCCGAGTAGCAAACTCACTAGATGTGTTCCTGTGGCTAACCCCTGAGAAAAAAAAAGTGTCTTTAGTCTGTCTGTATTTAAAACACTAGAACCCGCTTACACATTCACAATGCTGTTAACACAACTCCTAAAAACACTCTAAAAGTGGTTACAAGGAAATGAACCCTGGATTCAGGCTTCTGTCCTTTGTTTTCATGTTGTGTTGCTGCTTTGATACTGCATGAACAGTGAATGTCTGTCTGCTGAAAGTTCATCTCATGAATGATTAATATTAATGTGTATAAAAGGTGTTATGAAGCCTATCCTTACAATCTTAATATTTCTATTTTTATGCAACAACACACCGTTGCTTCATAACCCACGTCACCTGGCCATGCTTCAGGGGGGTTCATTAGATCTTTGACTCAGACTCTCTTCATCAGAGGAGACAACTACAAAGACAGCGTCACTGTGTTAATCCGTCAGTCAATGCCATCCTCCATCCTTCCCTCAAGTGTGAAGAAAACGTCCAGATTCTTAGGCCGACTCCGAATACCTCCCCTTCGGCTTCTCCCTACCCCTACATTTCACCCTCCAAACGGAGAGTTATGGAAAATTTGTGTCTTCAAGTGACGTCATCAAGAGTGGTTGGTCATCTACGTTGGCGTGTAGCTGCAAGCGCTCAGAAAATACATAGCAACTGTTTTAGAATTTTAAAAAGTCATGCTAAAACAAAAAGTCATTACTTACATTTAAATGTAAACTTCTGTGCTTCAGAGCGTACCCACGTGAAAAAATTGGTTTCTTTTTCCACACAGCGCGACGCAGATCACCTTCAAGCTGGAGGGATACCCAGTCGTTCCTACTCCTTCTCCTTAAATAACAATTTCGGACACCACTACAGCTCCAAATGCCCCTACTATTAAAGGGGTAGAGGAAGATTCAGCCTTACACTGCTCTTCCCATGGAAGGGATGTCCCACTCCAATCTTCTTTGGATCTGTTTTCAAAGTGTTCCCAGAGGTCTTTTAATGATGATTTTGTAATTTTTAGCAAAAATTTCAAAACTTGTGTTGTTTCTAGAGCATAGTTTCTGCAGAGCGACAGTGGTTTGTTAGAAACTTGGCTCTAAGTTGTAGGCGGGACTATTGGAAACAGGGCAACCTCCCCATCCCTCCCCATCCCGCCTCCCCATCCCTTCCCTGTTACTGAGAGCTCTGAGCATGGAGCTTGTGGCCTGCCCAGCCTATTTTTTTAGGTTTAAATGAAGAAATACTCAGACACGCAATTTTGAGCTCAATTTTCTTTGTACATCTCCTCCACCGTGAGAAAAATGAACGCTAAAAAAATGTCAAAAACACAATTTTCATCGGAGAGGGTCTCTTTCATGGATGAAACCGTGTCTTCAAAGAGAGAGGTGCTGGTTCTCATCGCAGCTGCAAACTGCCTCAGAGAGAGCTGGGCACTGATAAATACTGTCCATGAAAGTAAAAAATAAAAGTCAAGTCTGACTCAGTAGCTCCGGCTGTTTGTAAAGAGATTCAATGGACCAAAAAAAACCAAAGATCAGGAATGATCCAAGTAAGGAAGGATCATCAATCGGACATCCAGCGAAAGCATTCACAGCAGAATGCAGTTTCCTAATAGATACATGGGAAAAGCTTATTTAAAAAAATGAAATCACAAACATCTGTACATACATCACACATGTATTTTAAAATAATAGCTGTAAAAAGACTGAGTCTTGTCTACAAAAACCATCGCAGCTTGTCCTCCTGGAACCACTGAGCAGAGCAGATACGTTTGTTATAATCAGCAGCACATTCAGATCAAACTAAACACGAGTCCAGGCATCCTATGGTAACCTTTGAGGAGGGCTGATCACTACAAAAACATTATCTTCTTTATGGCTGATGGTGATTGTGAATATTGGTGGTTTGCATGTCTTAGGACATGTTGCAATGAAATTTCTAATTTTTTCCCAGCATACAATAATATTCTAAAGTAAAACAAACAAGCCTAAAAAAGCCTTTCTGTAACCAACCGTCTGACAAAGGTGCAGTCCAGTTTTTCTGCTCTTCTGTCTGAAACAAAAATTGTAAAATCAAAAGAAACGTGAGGAAAACCTCTGCTATCTTGCACTAGACCGACCCTGACCCAGAGTCAGTGATTTAGTCCATCAGCTGATGTCCTCAACCTAATGGGGCTGTTATTGTCCAGCTGTGGGGCCGGGTCAGAGGACAAAGGCCATTTCCTATCACCTCCATTACACCAACACCAGCTTTCCACCCTTAGTCAAACACAGCCCATACAGCAGCTTTCATCCTGATGATTCTGATTAATTAACCCTTTTGGCATCATGGCCGTCATGTTGAAAGCCCCCGCTAACTATTATGGTCTGGATGCTTTTGGCGCTACAGCAGGCTGTTCCATTAACGGTCAGCTTCCAACCCAGATTGCAGAACTGAGATCCAAAACAGCAGCTTTCTCTCACCCAGTGTTACATGACAGGAGGAATTCTAAATATGGGCGTAAGCTTTCCTTGAGTCCTATTCTCTCTGGGTTCTGTAAAGTACCCAATTATTTCAGGACCTCTCGGGGACTGACCCATAAGATTCTCGAGTCCCAGGAGAGTTAAGAGGAAGTAGGTTTTCATTATGTTGGGGTCAAGGTGAAGATTCCTCTGACAGGGAAGGCGAATCATCAGCTGGGTTTTTTTAGGTCGGATCAGATTGAAGGTTGCGAGAAGAGCCCAAAGACTCAAATGACATAACGAAGAAAAAGATGGTTAGCAGATTCTTGTGTGAAACAGAACAAAGAGAAACAGATTTTCTTTCGTAACAGCTTAAATCATACAAAAAATGTCCACTTCTGTTGAATGAACTGCGACTGAAGCTTCTATGAACGTACAAAGATACAGGAAAAAAATAAATCCCAATGTTTTAGGCTTTTGAAAATTCTTAAAGCAGCTCACTGTTTTGGGTTTTGAATCGACTGGCTGTTCCAGTCTGTGATATAAATGGCTGAAGCAGATGATCTGCAGTTTTTCTCCATTATTTAGGAGGCTGCCTTCTCAGCACAGAACCGGTTGTGTTAATCATTCTGTTGAGCTTGTTTGAGCCTGAACAGATGAAAAAATGCACACTCCACCACAGACACTTAACTTCCACAAGAACTACACCCTGATGAGCCTCTTTTTAATACAACTTTTGTGTTTCGTTTCTGAAGGAGTCTTGTTTTGCAGGAAATCCATGTCTTTATAGCAGGACAAGAGGCTTGCTTATAGAATCATTTTTAATAAAAAAAATCTGAGCTATTTGTGAACAACTAAATTATAAAAATAGATGTATAAACTTGTGACAAAGATGTGACAAACTGTGGTTGGAAAAAGAGGATTTTTAGCAGTGTTTGTCTGCTCACAGCTAGGTGTCACTAAATCTCATATGTGGTCCTCCATCTGACAATGATGAGCGGGCTGCTGAAGCGTGGGTCCGAGCACCCCGACAGCTGTTGCTGATGGCGTCATCCACACAGGCATGACCATCAAGTGATCGCACAGGGGGGGGATAGTCTCAGAAAGTGACGCAAAGATCCCTCAGCTGAGGGAGGGAGGAGTAAAGATGGTTCAATGAAACAGCATTTATACTTATGCTAACATCCACAAACTAAAAGCATCATGTTGCTGCTGTGCTTGTTTGATTTAGTCTAGTTCACTTTTTACACTATGATGTGATGAATCACTGAGGTAATATGACTTGCTGTTTCAGTTAGCATCCTTTTCAATAAACAGGTAATTAAATAGCAATAAATACGAGCATTTTTTCCACTTGGATAACATTTAATAAATGATGTGGAGTGCAGTTCTTGACGTCTGTCTGCTTCTGAATGAATATGATCTAAATGTTTGCGCAGCTAACAGATTTTGTTAAAAGTGGACTTGTATGATTTTAAGGTGCAGCACATTTGAAAATGAAGTTAATTTTTTTTCCAGATATTTTGGACGTCCTCAACTTCTTTTGTCTTGCCTAAAAGAGCAGTGAGATCCTGTTTCTGCCCAACGAAGGATCAGGAGAGAAGAGACAAGGCTGAGTCACTCCTGTGTGGGGGCTCTGGTGGTACAGAAGGCCACTGAATCATCTATTGATTCATCAAACGACTTATTGAACATTTCCTCCACTTGATGTCATTATCGCCACAGTAATCATCACTGCCATCATCAGCACCGTCACAGAGATAAGGAGGAGGTGGTCAGCAGGAGCAGAGGCTGAGAAAGAAGGGTTTTTCTGATGAAAAAAAAAATGATGATGGAGTTAGAGGAGAAGAGCCACTTTAATGAAACTAATAACAGCCCGGGGGCCATATGTAGCACTATTTAATATGGCCCACCAGACTGGAATATATTATACTGATAATGATATCTACTTATAGATCGTGCACCACAAAAACATTGACCTTTGTTTAAGTGCAGAACATTTTTCTGCATTCATGTGCTGTTGGAAAATGTTGTTTGTCTGACGTACATGTGTGTTTAACAAGTCAGACAATCATTTCTCCAATCATTCCAACACACTTGAACGCAGCATTTCTCTAATGCTACGGTCACACATTCTGAACTCGGGCGCCGCAAAACACACGTTACATGCGTTTGTATAGATTTTTTTATTGGAAGTGGTGCAAGTGTGATGTGAATGTAGCATAAAGTGGAGAGACATCAACCCATCAGTGCAATTGGTGCTAAAATGAAATAAAAAGTCAGTTCTGAAATAAAAATTCCAAAATATTTAGTTTTAAGATATTTACAGCAGCCTATATATACATTTTAATCCAAATGAAAGCATGTTTTCATCCAAATTCCATGTGACTTTTTTTCTCTTATGAGGTGGATTACCAAAAAAGTCCCGGTCCGGCCCATCTGTCAAATGTTAAAACCTTTTGTGGCCCACAAATCAAAAGGTTTGCCCCCACCTGGATTAAATACTCTTTCCAATAGAATTTATTGAACTTTTACCTAAGTTTTATCATATAAAAAAAAAATCACATTTCCAGTCTCCTGCTGTTAGTGCCTGCTTTTATTTCTTAAGGGGTGGATATCAAAGTCCTTTTTTGTGCAATTAATATTCACAGTTATGTACATTCAATTAGTCAAGCCTCACATCAAGCACTTTTGCAAAAAAAAAAACCAACGATAAAAGTAAAAAGTTACAAAAAAACTCAAATTAAACAATATATTTCTCTCTTTTAAAAAGAACTCCTAATATGAGTTAAATTATGATTGCTTTATTTTTAACCATATAGGCACATCGTACATGTGTGAGGCGTCATGGAAGGAAAATTGAGGTGTCTTTTCTTCTGGCTGCAGCAGCTGTGTGTGAAAATGGAAATAAAGTTTAAAGGTTTCCTGTGCTCCAGCTGGTCAAAGAAGTCCGATATGTGAGGAAACACGACTCAAGCGAGAGCTCCTTTAAAGGTGTGGTATGGGTCAAAACATGATGGGTCTCTTTGGTATAAAACTACCATCAATTCCTACTTTGAAAGTCTCATTTTTGAAAAAGCAGTCCCAGCAGAAGAAAAACAAAATCTTCTACCTATCAATTTCCAATAAATGGCAATTAAGTGTTTGAACACAAAACCGTTTTCTGGTTATGGAAGTGGACAGGTGTCTCCAAACATGAGACAAATGTGAGATCACAGTCATGGGATGGAAAATGGCTTGTCTGTGGTGATAGGATGAAGGGAGTGATGTGGCTGGGCTCAGTGTTGGCCCTTATGGCAGCTTGTCACACCTTTTGACCGGTCTCCTCTTCCCTTTGAATTTGTCGACTTTTTCTTAACCAAAAACTGCAAGTGAACCAAAACAAAAAATTGTACCAAATACTGCTGAGGAGAGCACACAGAAAACTCTGTAACCACTTCATTATAGAACAAACCCAAGCCCGAGTTTAAAAATAACGGGTCATTTCTTAGCTAAATCCACATGAATGCAGATTTGATTTTGCTTCATCGTTTTGTTCTGCGGTCTCTTAACAGACATATTTTGGGTAAAATAATCAAATGATTGAATATTTGCATAAAACAGACACTTCTAAATAATCAATATTGTTTTTTTCTGCATTGATAGAAATCCAACTTCTTTAGTTTCTTTAAGTAATGTCCTGACAGAAAAACTTTCACCTGAACCTGATCGCAGTGCAATGGAAAACTGGTTTTGCTTGCTGGTTGCAGAGCGCTTCCCCTCAGACTGGATGAATGTTGTTTGGGAGGTAGAACGGCAGAACAGATGAGAGACGGAAAGAAATGAAGGATAAGGAAAGAGAATAGAAAGGGGAAGCGACGGAAGAAGTGGACTGAGCTTGTAGGTCACTCCTTTCACTCTGCTAGACTGTATTTTTAGGATGCTCTGCACGTCTACTGGGACACGAAAGTTGTCAAGGTGACCCACTTTCTCCACAATCAACTACGTAATCCAGAGTGTCTGCTGCTCAGGAGGGGTACAAGGCAAAAAGGAACAAATATTTCTCCTTGAAGCCTGTAAATTTACCACACTTCATTCATTTCCTTTAGCACAGTGTCTTCAAGTAAAGAAAACGTGAAATAAAACCCACAACTGCCTCAATTTCAGGGAAAGCACATGCTGATATACTCGATTCACCTAAGGCAAAAAGGACAGTGTGGAAGAGTAGGAAGTGCTCTTGAAGTGCCTCCCCACTGCTCATGTCCACGCTGCTGCAGAGTCTGGGTGTAGAAAGGAGTCCTGTTAGAAGAAACACACTTGAATGGTGAGCAGAGCTCTTCTCTGAGTCAGGATGTGTCCTTTTCAGGATGAACTGCCTCTTTAGTCTTGAAGGGTTGCTCAAGGAGACGCGTTGAGCAACTTTGTGGATTTATTGGGGTAATTGATAGCCAGACTGATGGCAGCAACGTTCTTCAGAGCCTGCACCAGGAGAAGAAGATGGCAGATTAAATGGATGGGGTCTACACAGGAAAAGAACTCTGACTATGAAGGTTTCTGGTCCCATCCGATTATTGAACGTTTCAGGATAAAAATTCATAGAAATGACAGTAAATAAAAGACAATATTCTGTTTAAAGTAAAAAAAAAAAAAAAAGATATCTTCATTAGACCTGTGACATTTCAAAAGAACTACATTTGGAAACAGCTTCCTCCACAGTTGTTTTGTTGTCATCATTGACTGTATTCATTTTTAGGTAACATCTTTATTTCCAGTGCTTCCTCAGTTGGGGTCCTCCCCTCTGAGTCGGCTGCTGTTTAACCGCTGCAGCTCTGGATGGAGACCTGCATCACTTTGCTGTGGTGAGGCTGGTCCCTGCCTGCAATTCTGCACTTGGCTGGCTATGTGGCTGTCCACAGAGGTCCCAACCACCAGCCAGCTTTTTCCATGCCCAGCCTGTATGTGCCCAATGTGTGTTGTGTGTGGGTGGGTTCAACTTTTTTATTATTGTTTTTCTATATACCATTTATTTTGGCGTACAGCACTTTGTGTTACCTTTTAAATGAAAGTGCTATCTAAATAAATATTAATTAATTTGACTGTATGTGAGAACTGGATCGAGTGAGTGTGATGTCAACTGAAGAAAAGGTTTACTTCAGCTCCAATGAAATGAAGTCCATTTAGTGGCCATTTGTCATGATTCGGACATCGACGTGTTAGAGCCAGACAACATCTGATTAAGTCAGTTCATAACTTGAGTAACTTGCAAAAAGAAAACGATCATGAAAAAAATTAGGATTTTTAAGAATGTGTTAAAAAAAAGTATCAAAGCAAGAATGGTTATTCTGACAAACGTAGTAACTGAGTATTAGTTGTTTATTTCTCAATAGAAGTTTATGGGATTTTGGCTTCTTGAAGCCAGCGGGTACTTCCTGTTTGGAATGCCAGGAAAAAAGGTCACTGTCCAGTTGTCAATGGCTTATGCTTGGTGTTTGTTTTCATTAAAATGGTTTTACTAGTCTCTATTTAGATGAAAGAATTCAGGTATATCAGTGGGACACATTTAAACAGAAATTGAAATTGTTTTTTTCAATTAATGAAACTGGACATGACTTGCATCAGATCTGTGTATCCTCTGAGTTCTACCTCCTATTATTAAAGAACTTTTGAACACACTTATTTTTCAGATTTCCCTGCTGTACCCGTTGCTGATCACCTGCAGTGACAGGGATGTTTGGAACAGAAGCAGGACAGCAGAGCTCAAGGGCTGGGTTCAGACCCCCCTGCTTGTGTGAGTGAGCCCAGAACTCCAATTCAGAACTAGTTAAAGAACCACTCCAATGAAAATCCTGTTTTAACATGTTTTTAGCATTTTTCTCATTATGAAGGACATATATAAAATAATTTCATACTGAAGCTGTGTTTCTGAGTATTTCTTTATTCAAAGTGTTGGATCAGGAGCGGATGAAAACCAGGGTTTGTGACGCAGCATCTGCGATGGACAGTCTCCCTTCTCCGCTCCAATTCTGAAGCATCTTGTGGACAAAAAATAAGGGCTTTGTTTTCCTCATCTGAGCTGCCATCTGACTCAAAACTGTCCAGCTGGATAGGATAGCTTCAAAAGCTTTCTTTTGCTACACTAATGTTATCTTGGGCTCGTAAGGAGCTATAAGCTAACAGGAGAGAGTGTAAGCAAAAGGAATGCTAGGAATTTAGCGAGCGGGACTTTAGAAAGCCTGGAATGGGTTATTTCATTTGGATGCAGCAGCATGGTTGAACTGTGCCAATGATATAGAAATTATTTGAATTAGAAAAACTATTTGTTAAATTTTTAAATCCCACTCTGATAATCTTTCCATCTGTTGTACACACGTTCCCAGTGGTTTTTTGTAATTATGATTATGCCGTTTTTAGTCAATTTCAAAAGCCTGAGTTGTTTTCTAAAACGTCATTTCTGCAGAGTGACAGTAGTTTTTTTTTTTAGAAATTGGCGTCTAAGTTGTGGGCAGGATCATTGGCACGGAGAAAACACGCCCCCTTCCCCTGCCAGTTACTGAGTTACTGTTTATGAGCCCTCCTTACAGCCCCTCTCACATCCAAGGTAGCATTAGCGATGGGAAAAAAAAAATAGCCATACAGTTTGGAGCCAGACACCAGCCCAGACGAGGAAAACACAGACATTCATGGATCTAGTTGTTTACAGACGGATGCATCAGAACAGAATCTTTGTAATCTTATTAATTTCTTTAAAGCTTTGTTTCTTTATATATGTCCTTCATCATCAGAAAAAGGCCATAGAAACATGTTAAAAATACCATTTTTATTGGAGTGAGTCTTTAAGAACAGCAGAAAAAAGTTTTTGTCATCTAATTTGGCACTGCTGGATCCCAGTCAGGATGATCACATGGGTAAATGGATTCTGAGTGATTGCTTGGTGCATTTCTATCTTGAAATAATTTAACAAGATGACCAGCTGTGTGAGAAATCTAAAAAATGAATCTTTCAAACACTGCAGGCAGTAAAATTCTGACAGTCTTTCTAAGAGTTTAATATAATCTGGTTGTCAGAGTGAAACTGTAATCTGGAAATATTTCAATTATTTTCTTCATTCGTCGCCTTGTTTGCTCAAACTCATCCTATCATTATTATAATACCCTAATCTGACGTGCCAAGTCAGCCACCGTTTCTTTTTTTTTAAGCTGACAGGTGTTAGGTAACAGCTGAGCAGAGCCTCCCACAATGTTTTTTTTTAAACCACCCAGCATCCTCTGCTCTCCGCCTTCAAGCTCCGCCGCTGCATCGCAGGGCCCCCTGGTGCAGAGGACGCCGCGGCTCACTCTGCCACAAATGCTAATGGACTGTAATTATCAAATACATTAGCCATGAGAACGGCCCACTCACATTCAAAACAGGAGAGAACGATGCTGAGGGACCTGCTAGGTGCCAACAGCTCAGTGATTCACAGCAAAAAAAAAATGACAGAACACTGTATGACCATCTGTTATACAACACATTCACTAAGGACCACTTGATGACTGTAACTAGCAAACTTAACCTGAAAGAGTTTGGCTTAAAGGAAATCATTCAAGTTCAAGAGCCGTACCATGGCGGTGTGATTCAGGAGCTGCTCATCCGTGGTCATGGCTGTCAGGTACTCCTGGAGGATGCCTTGAGTCTGAAAAACACATCAAAACATCAATTGATAATAGATATCTGCAGCATGTCCAAGAAATGTACAGTTGTAAATGAACGTTCCACTGAGATGGTCTTAAAGAGTGGTCAGGAGTCTCATTTATCTCCTGAACAGTAGGATGCTGGGAAAGCCACTGTACAACCTAAAACTGTACAGATTAGAGAGCACACTAAATGCGCTCACAGTCCTGCAGACACAGTCCAGAGCCTTGTTTCACCGCTCTTCCTAACAGCAGCCCAGGTGTTTATGTCCGAAGAAACATCCTCCAACCATTTGTACAGTTAGCAGAGCGCGATGCATGGTTTTTATTTCTAAATATTCAGATAACTTCCTGCAGCTGACTTGGTCATAAACTATCAGTAAAAAAAACCCTAAGATTCAGACATTATTTTAATCACATAGAACTCAGTGTTTCAATCCACTTTTCCAGCACATGTAAACAGAAATGTAAGTTAATGCAAAGCCCACAGGTCAACAGAACATGGGAACCTTCTGTATTGTCCGACTCACTGATTAGTGGGTAGATTTTTTTGGGGTGTCTGAATCTACAATTCCAAAAACCATTGCCCTAGACGTCTCCGCAAAAAAAAACTCTGCGCATCGATGCTCACTAGATTAGAGAAAATAGACCACAATGCATTGCGTTTGAACAATTTGTCATTTGAAAAAAAATATTTGTCAATACCTCACAACAGGCCTGGAGAGGATGGACCATATCGTTGACAAAAAACCTTCAGGTGCTGAGTAAAAATCAAAAAGTCTAGGTTTTCAGCTTCTGTTAAAAATCACCTCTGTTCATCACCCCCAGGTGACCAAAAATATAAAATCGTTGCTATGGAAATAAAACCAAAAGAGGTCGCCAAAAGTCGCCATTTTCAAAAAAGCTTTTTACTTTTTTTTTATGAATTTTTCACATGCACCTCTGACCTTAACCCAAAGGCAGAAAGGGAGAGTGAAGGGCTAGAGGCAGATGCTCAGCCAGTGAGGGCAGGTCAGGAGGGGGCTGCGAGGACGGGTAGCGCCTGTGGGCCAAACAACACCACTACAATGCCAGCTTTAATAAACTTTATTTTTTATTAAACATCTAGTTTTCCCTCTTCAGAACACAGTAGATTCATAAATAGTCCTCATAAAATATTCCTATTTAGTAGGTTTTCATTTTGGCAAATGGATGACGCCATATACGGCACTAAAAAAAAAAAAAAAAGAAGGGAGTATGTGCCCAAAATTGGGTTGAAATTCTGGGCAATAGATAGTCCTGCATGAAATAGTCTTTCAGTATGCTTGTATTAATAATGAGGCAGTAAAAAGAATGATTTCTAAGGCCTTTAGGCATTTCTCTCATCTGGCACAAACACTCACAGCGTTTCTACAAAATGGAACAACTGCATGTTTTGCAGCAATAGGAGCATTCCTCTTATGGATCATTCATTTTTGAATGTATAAATCCCACTGTCATTTAGATTTCATGTCACCATTCTATTCAAGCAACAAGGATCATCCCAGTCAGGAAAATGATGGCAGTCATGGTCGCAGGTTATTTAAATTTAAGGCTGTACAGCGGTGCAGTGGTTAGTGCTCTCATCTTACAGCAAGAAAGCCCTGATTTGAATCCCATCTGGGTCCTTTCTTTGTGGAGTTTGCATGTTCTCCTCGTGTATGTGTGGGTTTTCTTTGGAAACCCTTCCACAGTAAAAAAAACATGATTCATATGGAGGGAATAAGTATTTGATCCCTTGCTGATTGGGTAAGTTTTTCCACTTAAAAAGAAACTGACAGTCTGTCATCCTAATGATAGATTCATTTGAACGGCGAGAGAAAAAGAAAATCAAGAAATTGACTTTCATTTCATTGAAGGAAATACGTATTTGAACCCTCCTGCTGGAAAGACTTAGTACGTTATGACAAAACCCTTCTTAGCAGCACAGAGATCAGATGAATCTTGTAGTTGATGATCAGGTTTCTGCTCAAATCAGGAGGGATTTTGATCCACTCTTCTTTAAAAATGATTTCTAAATCATTCAGATTTTGGTGGCTGCTGTTTGGTAACTCTGAGCTTGAGCTCTCTCTAAAGGTTTTCTAAGGGATTGAGGTCCAGAGACTGGGTGGGTCACTCCATGACCTTGATCTGCTTCTTCTTCGATCATTCCTTGGTTGTCTTGGCTGTATGTTTTGGGTCAAGATTCTGTTAGAAGACCGGTCCATGACCTGTTTAAGCCTCCTGGTGGACGGATGAGGTTCTTACTCATGCTTCCATTCACAAACAGAGTTTTGTGCAGAACCCCCCCTTCAACTCATAATGTTTCCACCGCCATGATTGACAGTGGGAATGGGGTTCTTGGGGTCATAGGCATCTTTTCATTCAAACACAACAGATTGAGTTGATGCAAAATATCTCAATGTTGGTCTGATCTGACCACAGCAGCTTCTTCCAATCACTCTCTAAATCATGATGTTCACTGGTCAACTTCAGACGGGTCTGCACATGTCTTCTTAGGCAGGGCTACTTTGTGAGCACTGCAAGATATTAAACCATTGAGGTGTAAAGTATTACCAGTGGGTTTTTTTTGGTGACTGTAGTCCAGCTGCTTCGAGATCATAAACTAACTCCTGTGGTGTTGTTTAAGGCCGATTTCTTACTGTTCTTCTTCCTTAATTCCACTGTGGTGATTTGGTCCACTGGTGATTATTGCAAACAGGTGTCTTCAGTTCAGGTGACAGGTTGATTAGGAGAGTCAAACTGGTCTGTGGGAACCTGAACTCTTAGTGAGAATCAAATACTTACTTCCCTCAATGAAATGCAAATACATTTATATAAATTCTTTAAAGTGAATTATTGATTTTCTATCTCTTCCCGTTCAAATGCATCTACCATTGAGATGACAGACTGTCAGTTTCTTTTTAGGTGGGCAAACCTACAAAATCAGCAAAGAATCAAATACGTTTGTCCTCCACTGTAGGTAGGTTGGTGATTCTGAATTTCCCTGGGGTGTGCAAGTGAGCAGGTATGTGGTCCTGCTGCAGACTGGTGATCTGTTGGGGGGGGGCTCCTTTACCCCATAGTTGCTGAGTTGGCTCCAGCAGCCCTGTGACCCCAAAAGGGATTCAGTGGGTTCTGAAGGTGGATGGATACACAAACTTACAATTAAAGCAACCAGTTTCGTAGCTCCTAACTGTAAGTTTATCATTTAAGTTTGAGTTTCCCACAAGAGTTTAATTTAAAAACACTGTTAAGAGGAAAATGTTTGCAGGAATCTACTATAATAACGGTATTCTCATGGATAAAGTTCTATAATCTTCAGAAAATAACAATGTTTTGGATTTTCTTATTTATTACTGTTATTAGAAATAATATGCATTTCATTGTACAATGTGTAGAGTGGATTCTAAAGTAAAACATGACCTAATTTCAAATAAGCCAAACCTTATTTGTAGTTACATGGCACTAGCTTTAGCAAATTATGAGTGGAATATCGGTGTGTGGTGACTGTGGATTTGTTGGAAACCAACGATCTGAGTCAGCAGCTTGAATTCAAAAGCAACGTAAGAAATCTCATATCTGCAGTGAGTAAAAGGAGGTTGTGCTGGACTCAAGGACAAGATGTGGCAGACAGAATCATGAATTAGACTGCAGTGTGCATGAAGGATGAGCACAAACCAAATTGCAGAATCCAGCTACTGCCCCCTGCTGTCTGCTGACACAGTCTGGTTTTCCCTCAGAGTGATGTAGCTGCAGGAAATCCCTCAATATGATGTGCCAACATGTGAGCTGATGTAATTCCACTGTCAGAGCAGCCTTTCTGGGCCTGTGTGATTGAGTTTCAGCAACAGATATGGAAACCCTGGCTGACGGCAGGCTCATTTCAAGGGCTGGTATTCATTCAGAGGATGAGAAAAAGAGGAAGAGCATGCATGTGTTTAAAAAAGCTGCTTTAGATGGAAAACAATTGTTTTCCATCTAAAGCAGTCTTTCAGGAGCCGGAACAGCAAAAGGTGTTAATAATTGCTCTGCCAGAAAAAATGTTGAGGTGAAAAAAGTGTACACGACTGGGTGACTGACCAAGCAGCTGAACCTACAGAGCTTTAAAAGCTCGTTCTTAGTACATGAAGTGTGAATGTTTCCATAACTCACGCTGGCATGGCCTTCTGCGATGAAGAAGAGCTCGGTAAGGGCTCTGTGAAGAGGCAGCAGCACAGTGATACTGGTTGGGTCCTGGCTCAGGCTGTTCTCCATGGACATGAAGAGCTGCCACAGCGGGCGCAACAGTGTCAGCTCACAGGGCCTGCAGCACACAACCACAAACTACTGTCACCTCCACCCGTGCATTATGAAGCAAAATGCAACGGCTCTCTAAAAGAAGCACTGACTTTTGGATAATAATTCTGATTACAATCACTTCGATCACTGCATCATTCCTTTTTCATACAATCATTCAGGACCAGGTCGAGGGGCAGCAGTCTAAGCAAAGACAATCAGACTTGGTTGTTGCATTTGTAGTTTTAAATGCCCATTCCGATCATCTTTTGCTTTATTGTAAAAGTGTTCCCAGTGGGCTTTTATTTGTGATTATGCTGTTTTTAGCCAATATAAAAAACCTGTGTTGTTTTCTAAGACATAGTTTCTGCAGTGTGGCAGTAGTTCATTAGAAATTAATCTCCGAGTTGTGGGTGGGATCATTAGCCTGGAGCAAGCCCACCCCCCTTCCCGCCACCCATTGCTCAATAGCTCTCAGTTTACACTAGTGGTGGGGTTTTAAAGTCCTTTAGGGCTGGCGTGTCTCTATAATTTACAGGTATCCTTGCCTCAGTCATGGTAGATTACCTGTTTCAGGTGGTTCCAGCTAATTTTAACAGGCCAGATTGTTGTTGGAAAACATGCAGGAATCCAGCCCTCTGTACCCACCTCTGGTTTACACTCTGTCGCTAGCTTACAGCCCCTCACATTTCCAATCTAACATTACCAGTACAACAAAATGGTAAGCAATACAGTTTTAGGGCAGACAAGGAAAACAAAGACGTCCATGGTTTTAGTAGTCTACAAGAGGATGCATCAGAATGGTCCTGAGCAGGGAACTTGTGGCCCGCCCAGCATATTTAATTTATAACAGCATATATAACAAATATGCTTTTTTAAAAGGGCATTTTTGCCTCCTCCTAGTTCTCAACAATTTAATTAGAAAAAAAAATGTCACATTGAAAACAGGAACCCTGAAGCATCTAAAAAAATTCATTTGTATTCTGATGACTAAACAAATTTTAAACATAAAAAAGCTAAAAGGTGATGGTAGAAGATCTAAATGTGCACGTATCAGCTTTTTGACAATTCATAACTTAGTTTCAGCATCATGTGCATTAATGCAAATTCCTAAACATTGTTTTTCCTAATATCTCAGATTACCAGAAGGACATTCATAAAGGGCTCCATCCAAAACCTGTGTGTAGGTGCTATCCAGCTTCTCTGAAGAGGACGGACGGCAGGAAAACTGCAAAACTGGCTGAAACTATTAATGTGACCACACTACAGGAAAGTCTGGCTTTGTCGTCTGAGGTAAACATACTTTTTTTTTCTCAGATATAATGTATTTACTTTGGTAGGAAAAAGCCTGTTATATAAACAAGAATCCAGACTCACTTTTGACATTGACACTGCAGGAGGCGGAGCAACAAATGAATGGCTTTAAGACGCTGGTTTCCAGTCTGACGACAGGCCACACCCACTTGCCACTCCCAGATGTCAGCCAGGGGCAGCTGACTGAGGACTTGATCGTCGGCTAACATCTGCTTTAGGATCTCAAAACCTGATGGAAAACACGTGAAAGAGGATGACAGAGGAATTTGATTAAGGTGATTCAGGTTGGAACAAATAGAAATAGAAATGTTTTCTGCCATTCCAGTGCACCTGTTTGGAAACGGCCCCTGTGGCCCCCTGTTACTGTGAATTTGTAGCCCCACTCTGTGTTGCTCATGTCAGACATGAACCTGTAATACAGGGTATCACCTGAGGAAAACAAGAAGACATTTTCTTAGATACAGAATGAAAAACATGATTTAACAACCTCAGGTGTTTTTACATCATTTTGATGGTTGTCCATGCATATGTAAATACGTACCAGGTATCTCAAAGTCAGACCATTTCTGAGGAGTTCCACTGAAGTTGTGGACATCCTGGAGAAAATCACTGCTGCTGGACATGATGAGCTCATCGCAGCCTTCCTCTGTGTTGCAGCGGGAGTCAAACTTCACGGACAGGTAGATGGCTCCGGGGATGTGCACTTTATCCTGAAGATGATAAATGTTTAAAAAGTCTTTAATAAAATGACTGAGAAAACAAAAGTGCACGTATACAGTGGTAGAGGCTGCACAGTAGAGCAGTGGTCAGCATTCTCCCTTCACAGCAAGAAGGGACCAGGATTCGAGCAGAGACGGCAATTGGCGAAATTGGAAATCGGACTGTAATAACCGCTAGGCTGCCGTAGTTTTTTGGAATAAATGTCCGGGCTACTAAAGGCAGATACGCAACACACACATCCATCTCTGCAAAATGTGAATGCTTGTTTTCATGGGAGATATGCAGCCATGCTGCCGAGGCCGGCTCGAAGTTGACGTCACAAAGTGGGCGAACCAACAATGAGGAAAAGGCGGTGCCTCAGAGATCGACTTGTCTTCCTGCCCGGTAGGAAAAATTTACAAAAATAACTCATATTTTGTAAATAATTTGTTCTTTAGTTGAATTCTCCCAATTTCTTTTCAGATCCTATCACCATTTGATTTTTTGACAACCCCATAAATAACTAAATAGACATGTACTGACCTCAAAGTTGGTGTTGTTATCGTAAGGATGTTTGGACTCTCGGATCTGCACAGCCATACCCGGCTCTTCCATGAACTGACAAGCGGTGAGAGACAGACTGGACAGCATTGTCTGGCTGCAGCCCTTTAGCACCCTCTGGAGAATCTAGTCATTAAAGAAACATTGTCAATCAATCAGAATAACTCTTTTTCTTCTGAGAGCACATTTGCATTTGCTTCTTTTTTTCAGAGCAGCCCTCCTTCTCACTTTCTCCCAGAGGGGTCTCTCCTCCAGCTGCATCAGCATGTCCAGGATGTAAGCCATGTGTGAGGCTCCGTTCAGCTCCAGGGCCTCTTCACTCAATAGTGCTTCTGCGGGCCACTCTGCCAGGAGGGATGCCAGCACGTGGCGAGCGTACAGGGTAGCGATGGCCTGGTTGACCTTCACTATGTATTGACGCACCGACCGATTGCTGCGCACATCAAGTTCTTTGTGGAGCAGAGCTGAGCTTTTGGAGCGTCTCTGTTTGGCGTAGCTGAGCTGCAAGTCACTCTCTGAACTGGTGATCAGCTTCTGGGTCACAACATTGATTTCATCTGTGGCTTTTTCACAGTGACTTGGTTTGGACTGTTGGAGGACACAGAAAACATACAGGTGATGTAACACATCATACTGCAAATGTGAAAACGTGCACTGAAAAAGACATCTATGTTAAAGACCCACTCTGATGAAAATCACATTTTTGTGACAAATGTGACATTTTTCTGGTGATGGATGACATATCTAAAAAATTAAGGAATAAAATAGCAGCTCTGAATAATTCTTTATTCAAATCGCTGTGAATTAGGAACTGATGAGAAAAGGCAGTTTGAAAGAGATTGTATTTGTGGTGTAAAAAATATGCTCCCTGTTCCGGAGGAAAGGGGGCGGGGTTGCTCTGCACCAACACTCCCACCCACAACTCAGAGGAAAATTTTTGAATTAACTTAATAAAAAAAACATTGGAAATGCTTAAAAAATAGGCAAAAAAAGTGATCGGAGAGGGTCTTTAAGGGGCAGTTTGAGTGCAGTTTCCTAAATAAAAGACTTTACCATGCATGACACTACGATCATGTCTGTGTCCACGGCCTTAGTGGTCCTGTCCTCAGAGCGATGCCGTCTAGAGGGCTGCCACTTTTGTGCCAGCGTTCGAATAATCTCATCTGTTTTGATCTCCTCGCCGTCAAACCTGAAAAAGATGAAGGAACAATGAGCACAGATTAAGACAATCCAAGTAAAGTAAGAAAAGCTGTGACAGAGTATATACTTTCGCTTACCTCTTTTGCACTTCTAGGAAGAAAGAGTCTGTCCTCTTCATCTGCAGCTCGTACATTGCTCGCAGAATTGGCAGAGGAGCATTTAAGGCATCGTGGGTGATCTGTCCAGAAAAAAAAAAAAAAAAAAATGTTTTCCTCTACAGCAGGGGTGCCTACACTTTTTTGAGTGTATACTACTTTTGAGAATACAAAGTTTCAAAAGATCTACCTATACACACACACACACACACATGCCCACTCTAGCTGGAGAGCGGCGGTGACAGAGTGCACACTGCGCAGCACAGATAGGGCTCAGGAGGCAGGTGCTTCTGGACGACACCTCTGCCTTAGTGGGCTCGGATCCCTAAGGTGGGAACCACAAACCCAGCAGGTGCTGTGGCAGGACGGCTGGGACAGATGGGGCGACTCTGGCTTGCTTCCAGCAGAGGAGGGACGTGGGCTGGCTCAACCCTCAAAAAACCCTTGTGCAGGCCAGAGTGGCCCTCTGCAGGGGACCCATCGAGCAGCCGTGCCGGCAGAGGCTCTCAGTTGGCAAGCAAAATGTCTAATCAGACATCTGCCCCTCAGTATACTTAAACACACATGTGCAGTGACGTATGTATCAGAGGATGTTCGCTTGGCCTTTCTGCATGTCAATCAAGTAACATACTTCATAGTGAGGATGATCATTCACTGACGACAATTTTTAAAATACATTCTTATTCTTTTGTTTATTTTTTATTGCTGGCCCACGATCAACCCACACACCTCACGATGGACTGGTTGATCGTGATCGATGTAATGAGCACCCCTGCTCTACAGTTTATGTCATGTGTTATGAAGAGTTTCTGATCACCTGGAAGCAAATCTTAGTCTCCTCATCGAGACCTTCCAAAGGGTCAGGTCTGCTGACATCTGTGTCGTCAGCACAGGAGCTGGAGTGATCCGAGTCATGCTCCTTGTCCTGTTCTCTCTGGTCCCGCTCAGGGTCTTGAGACATGGAGTGGATCTCCCTCTTGGAGGAGTAGAGCATGATGGAGAGAATCTCCAGGTCTCTGAGCAACCACAGCTTGCTGAAACCTGTACCCTTGCTGCATTTCCTCACTAGCAGTTGGATCAGGCCTGACTCCTGGATGGCCTCCTGTGCCTTCTCAACTCCATGCTTCTAAACAGAAGAAGCAAAAGTAAAACCTCCACTGTACAAACCCCACCATATACAGGTATATGTTGCATTTTCAGAGCATTCACCTTTAATGAGTTGTAGAGGCCTTTAAGAGCCAAAGACAGGACCCAAGATGCCTCCACCGCATCAGTGGAGCCATTGTCTGGGTTTGTCTGCAACAATTGGCTGATTATTGAGGTGAAATTACTCAGGTAGCGACTTAAAAGTGTCTTTTGGCAACTCCGGTTCTCAGACTGTCCTGGAAGATCAGCTGTGGAAGAATCCTGAGACTGTATGAGCTGGTAGTCCTTTACTATGAAAAAAGAAGAAAAGGGCAGGTTGCACTACTGTGATGCTTCAGAGAAACTGCAGAAGAGCATGTCTGCAGCTGCAAAAACTCATAGCTATTGATTGTGGTGGCTGGATACTTTAAATTATAATTGCAGAAAAAGAAAAACAAATTAGTCCAGATTAAATCTCTAGTTACACGCACCTGTATGGTTATTTGAAATGGCTGAACTGTTTTCTCTCGTGTGTCTGTTTACATTTATATACATTATCAATGGCTATGCTGCACACGGTCCCCAGACCGTGACGAGACGTCACCCAAAAGCTCCCTTTTTGTGAATCAATTTATGGCGTATACTTATAAAGCACTTTCTACCTTCATTGAAGGTCACGGTCCCATTCACACACTGATGGCGGCTCTGCTGCCGAACACTGGCGCCAACCTCCCATCAGAGGCATGTGGGGTTCAGCCTTGCCCAAGGACACTTTGACACATGGGCAGGCAAGGCGGGAATCGAACCTGCAATCTTCCGATCAGAGGCCGACTGCCCTCTCCACTGCACCACGGCCGTCCCCAATTAAAAACAATACGTGTTCTCATCCATGCCCATGGTTTGAATGAGTTATCGCGCAAGTTGCTTTGAGTTTATTTGCATATTTATGATTTAATGGAAACAGTGTCATTGCGAAATTGTGTTTTTTTGACATTTCTAGAATGTCAATAAAGTTTTGCGCATCTGTGTAATGGAAATGCAGCTATAAAGATAAATTAGATAATTTAGAGTAAGAATATTTAAGCAAGAACCCATCAAGCCATACGGAAAATCTTGTTCTTTGTGTTCACAGAAAAGCAAATTTCTTTGTTTTCCCTGGATCTTAAACCCACTTTCCTGCACTAACCCGTTTTCCTCTTGCGTGTTCTAACATCCACCACTGCAGCATGATTCTTCTCCGTGAAGTGTTTCAGCAGGATCATGTTGTGCCGCTCGTTGGCGTTGTCGATAAACACAGTCTGGGTTCCCACACATAACACCTGGCAGAAACCGCGTATTTTCAGTGAAGAATTCCACTCTGACATTTAGGGGTTAAAATGCAGGAGCCAGGCCCCGCTTACCTCTGGGAAGCCCACCAGCACCAGCAGAGTGAAGAGGTTGGTGTGCTTCAGGGTTTGAGGCAGCTGCTGCATGCAGTGATCGGTGAAAGTAGCAATGACTGCACTCCACTCAGGGCAAGCATTCAGGCTGTGTAAAATGTCTGCCACCGTGCACGCCCAATCCAGACCAATACGACTGAAAACAGAAAAGATGAAATGCTCACCGCACAACCGCAACATATACAGCAGGGATCAAAAGTTTGCACCCCAGATAAAAAGCTGTATTAAGGAAGCAAAGGAAAAATGGAAAATCTCCAAAAGGCATCACAGTGCATATGGAACATATGCCAAAAATTACAGGCTTCATTTCTATCATATACACCTTCAATATGACAAAAACAAAATAATGGAGAGTGCAAAAGTTTGGACACCCTGCAGAGTTAATACCTTGCACTGGCCCTTTTGCAAGTATCACAGCTTGTAAAGACTTTTTGCAGCCAGCCAAGAGTTTTTTAATTCTTGTTTGAGGTATCGTCACCCATTCTTCTAAAAAAAGCCAGCAAGCCAGAAAGACAAAAGTCTTTCTGAGACTTCTGTGCTGTCTGTTATGCACTCTTTTTAGGTCTATCCATAGATTTTCAACTATTTTGAGGTCAGGTGACCGAGGGGCTGGATGGCTCAGTTGGCTAGGTGTAGGACTGTTGCATGGTCACGGTTCACTTCCCAGGGGGCCCGATGAGCTTCATCCAGTGTGGGCCCCTTTAGCCAAGACCCTTCGCTCTAGTTTCCAATTATAAAGGCGCTTAACCAAATAGGCGCAAATCTGGATTTTCCTGTGCTGGTCCCAAGCCTGAAAAAAAGGTCATCCAGCATAAAAATCTCTGCCAAACCAAATGTGCGGATCACTGTAAGCTAATTCACCGTGGCAACCCTGTCTGATCTTTGCTCGCTTTAACTTCCGCTGTTCCTGTGACTGCCATTTCTTAATTACCTTCCAAACAAAGGATTTTGGCACCTGAAAACAGTTTGCTATCTTATAGCCTTCTCCTGGTTTGCAAGTTTCAACTATTTTTTGTTTCAGTGTTTTAGACAACTCCTTAGAAGAATCCACAGTGCTGATTGTGGGATCAAGGTCACATGAATCAGATTATTTGACATTTAAGACTAAAATCACTTGGTCTTTCTAAATGATGATTGTGAACAATCCATGACACTGTCAGGTCTCAGCTTTTCAAAGGTGGCAGTGCGGTACTTTGAATTCTGTAGGGTGCCCAAAATTTTGCACATGCCATTATTTTGTTTTCTGCTATTTTGAAAGTGTAATTGATGGAAATGAAGCCTATTTTTTATAAGAATGTCTCACCTATAATCTGATGCCTTTTGGAGATTTTTCTATTTCTCCATGGCGTTTTTATGAACCTCAATACAACCTTTTACTTGGGGTGCCCACAGTACAGAGTTATAAGAGTGTTTAGGAATGTGACAAGAACTGTCAATACCTGTCTAAACAAACTGCCCCGAGGCCAAACAGAAGCTGGGCGGTCTTCCAGCCCTGGGTTCCCGAACAAGCTAACTCCATCTGTGTCAGCAGGTCATATTTGTCAGCAAGGGCCTCTGTGACGGCTGCATCAGCCTCCAGCGGAGAGATCCGCAGCAGCAGCTGACCCAGGAGCCCCAGGGTCAGGTGGTAGGTTTCATTGAGAGACCCAGCGTTGAAAATGACGGCCTTGAAAAGCTGTGGCAGGATGGAACTGCAGCTGGGCAGAAACAAGACGCTGTCCTGAGGACACAACAGATGCAATGTAAACATTACATTAAAATGTGGTGATCTAGTGAAGTTGCAGTGCTGGTTGTCTTTACATACCTGTTTGACAGGGGGAAGCATTGCAGCAAGCAGCCCCAGGATCCTCTCTCTGGAGCATTCAGAAAATACATGTTCCTGAAGGGGAACCTGGGGTAGCCTCTCAACCGTCTCCCTGGCACCATCAGATGCTGGAGATTTCACTTCTCTTTGACCTGACTCTGAAGCTGGGCAGATTAAAAAAAAACAATTTACACACATTCAGACATCTTTGTGAATGTCACAACCCCCCACTGAAGAAGCTCTGACTTCCTGGAGGTCATGTGAAGTCTTACCTCGGACTACAGGAGAAAGAGGATCTTCACTGGACAGAGACGGAGTCTGGCTGAGACTTGGTGACTCCAGGGTGTCTTGCATAACCAGTTTCTTTTTATTCCGCCCTTCAGAGGTTGGAAGCAATAACCCCTCCTGGGGTGCAGAGGGGGGGGGGCTAAGCTCCTTTTCTTTTTTCTCTTTGCAGGATAGTTTGTTCTAAAGAGGAAAAGTTAAAATCCTGCCAATTACTACCTTGTTTACAGTTCTTCTGAAAACATTTTGCATAAGACATTCATGCACCTTTGTAATTCTGTCCTGCAGCACTCCTGGACTGCAAGGACCAGATTCTTTTTGCAATGCTTTCTTACTGTGCCTTTGAGCAAAGAATTGTCTCTGCTACATGCTGAAAAACACACCAACACTTGCACGCACCTAGTACCCAGTAAAGAGGAGTTTTGGGCATAGTGAAACCTTGAATTTGTCACATGCAGCTTTGAGCGGTGGCAAAGGAGAGGGGTAGAGTGAGGGGCCTGAAGCAGACGCTCAGCCAGTGAAGTCAAGTGAGATTGGGTCAATGGGAGGTTGGCAGGGATGGCTAGCAGCTGCGGTGCATAAAAACGTCACTCCACTCGCAGTTTAAATTTTATCCAAATCTTTTTACCAAACGACCTGAGCATTAAACTCTGATAATACCCTCTGCCCTCTAGTTAAGTATTAAATGGTGTTAAATAATTTTGCCATCAAGGTTTAAACAGACCAGTGTTTGCAAATGTGCTTTAAAGACATTTCACCCCTTTCTACACAATATTTTAGGATTCTGACACACTTGTCCATTTATTTTAATGGAAACTTTAGTGTCCAAACTTTTGACTGGTCATAAAAGCCTTTTCCATTATCTGTAGACTTGGGGTGTTTTCACACTGGAAAAGTTTGTTGGTCCAGACTGAGTCCACTCAACTGGGTCTGGTCTGAGGCATTTCAGAGCAAACCGAAGTTCTGTCCAGTTGGAAACAAACCAAGACCACCTCAAAAGTTTTGAAAGCAGGATCCGCTTGCGTGCATTCAGACTGAAAACTTGCTCCGGATTATCGGGGGAAACAAACTTTGGTTTCACTTAAATCGAAGCAAATGTGTCCAGTCTGAATACACCCTTTTTTATTGTATGAGTTTAGACCATTTTTGTGTTTTAATTTCTGAGTAAACCAATCCCATCATATAAATTGACTTCATATTACAAGGTCTTTTGGATTGATTTATTTTATGGCTTAAACTGATTTCTGCTCTTCTCTGTATTTCATACTGACTGACTTTTAAATTTAGGATTACAAAAGTCCACAGTGATATACGAATACGGTTTTGGCTGTAATTTATCATATCATGTCATATGTGTTCATCACCTTGTCTCTGGGGGACGATGGAGAGCAGATGGCTGCAGTGCTGCCGGGGAGAGAGGAGGTGTCAGTGGCCGTACTGAGCTCCTGAGAGGACTCGGAAGAGACTGGACAGAGCTCACTGTCAGAGGCTGATTCATTGGAGGACAGCAGACCAAGCAAGGCAGAGGAACGGAGGCCTGTGAAGGAAAGACGTATAATCCAAAGGTTTCAATTTTGTTTTTTACTCTTTTCAGAACTTTAGACATGCTGAGATTTGGCCAAATCCTTCAAAAACAATAGAATAAGCGTATCTTTCTCCTACAGTCAATTCTGTTTGCAAAAGAGATTGTACAAGTTGCATAAAAGATGCTTTTATTCCACTAGGAATTGTGGTTTAGACTTGCCTTTGCCAGTCTGTCCCTTCAACAAGCAGTCAGTGATGAGCTGTGAACAGCGCGTCTGCAGAGAAGAGGCCTGCTCCAAAGTCTTGCTGTCTAAAGCCTCTCCTTCCATCTGCCTCTCGCTGGTAAGTTCTGACGTAAAAAGAGCCAGAGCGGCAAACAGGAGCCACGAGTAGTTGTGGATGTATGGTTGGATCAGACGGTGGCGGTCGCTGATTCGTATGGTCACCATGGGGTAAACTGTGATCCGGTGCGTCGGCAGATGACTGAAGATAATGACAGATTTCATAAGGTGTTTCATAAAAACATTAAGCAACGCGTGCTTTCACAGAATGTCTCACCTGTCCGGATATTTCTTGGCATTGTAACATCCGAAACACAAGTCAAAGTCCTCACACACATTACAGTTGATTCTGCTGCCCACGATGAGCCCCTGGCAGTGGTCACAGGCATATTCCATGTTCACCATCTCATGATCATCTTCGTGGCCCTCAGGTTTGACACCACCTGCACAAACACATTCATTCATTCAAATACAGAGACTAACTTGTGCTGCTAGGTTTGGTGGGATGTGTGTGAACTGACTGAGGAAGCAGGTTTTGCAAAGGTCCATGTCCATGCACTGCAAACATCTGTAGCGATGCCAAGGTGCCATTCTGTCACAGCCATCGCAGGAGATCACCACATTGAGCAGGTCGCAATACCGAGCGATGAACATGTGCATCTGTGGGCAAAGGTTTTATTTACATCTAAACAAAAAAGAAAAATGTGTGGCAAAAATGAAAGACTTAACATGTGTTTAGGAGCAGAAAATCTGCTAAATCTATAAGCACTCATAAGCTTTCCTTACCTTTCTCTTGTCCTCCACAGAGTCCTCTTCCTCGATTTTGTCATACCACTTCTCAAACATGCCATCCATGCACTCATCCATCCACTCTTGGTTCTTTTTGTAGTCTGTAATTTCATCCTCCTCTGTCCACTGACTGAATATCAACCAGCAAATCCAATCAAATAAAAAGAAATTAAAGCATTAATATTTAAGTTCTAAAAACTGCTAAAACAATTATTTTATTCTTATCAAAGCTGGAGAGCGATATCACCTGATGGCCACATCATGAACGCTGATGTTTTCCTGCGACATGCTGAGGAGGAGGTCTGGAAGCTTGATGCTCTGGAAGAGTGGGAGGTCTTGCACCTCCCAGTTCATGTCAAGAAGGTGCAGCAAGCAGGTCTGCACACATGACAGGGCAGGAAGCAGTGTTCTGGAGTGCAGAGATTAGGATCGAGAGCGTCACTTTTTTATCCCCACTGCGTCTTGTTCTGAATAAATGTGTTGTGTGAAGTCAAATAAAAACATACTTTTCATTGAGACTGTTGAAGTTCTGAACAGCTTCGACCAGCATGAGCACCAGCTGATGGTAAGAAGATCTCACTTCTTCTCCGAGCTTCTGTCCACTGTCTGACAGCTGAGAGAAATAACTTAAAAAAAAAAAAAAGAATTTCAAATAACCCACTGAAAACGTTGACTTGTTTTCAAATTTCAAAATGAATTCAACAGCATTTATTGCTTTAATATAATTAATTGGAACTGCATTGTTTTGTGTTATCTGTGCATTCATGGATCATTCACAACAAACTTAAAATATTCAATTGTATCCAAAAGCTGACTGGATTTTTTTCCCTGATTGTCGTGATATTTGACCAAACACCTTTCCTTATTGTTTCCAAAATCTTTTAAAATAATTCTTTAGATTTTGACCACTGTTTCCAAAAAAAAGAAAGAAAAATGAAGTGGTTTCATGAGGTGAAAAAAAATCTACAGAGGTACCTGGTGAAGTCTTTCTGACATGTCAGCAGCTCTTGCAGAAACAGGATGCAAGGGGCTTGGAAGAGATGTGGCTGTCCCAAAGAGCGTAAACACTGCTGAACCATCTGCAGGACTCTGCACACACTCAGAACTTGTGCTTTGGTCAGAGCCAGGGTCTGCAGGATGCTGTAAGAAGAACTTCTGATCTGAACAACAGCTTGAAATGCATGATTTACAAACACGACTAACACATCTCATTAAAAAAAAAAAAAAAAAAACACTGCCAGTTCAGAACCAGCTACCTTGCAGTTGTGAGAGCCTGGTCCTTGATAAAGTTCAGGATATGTTTAAGTATCGGATGTTGATCTTTGACAGAAGGGGTCACTTGGGGCTCCTCGACAGAGCGGAAAGAGAGGAGGCGGCAGCGTGTTCGGCTAAAAGGATCTTTGCGGGAGAAAGCAGAGGGAGAGGCTTGCTCCGTTGCCTGGATTGGGAGACTTTCTGTGGAGTCTTTGCGGTGCTGCTTGCTGATCTCAGAAGAACAGTTCTGACCTGTAACACTGGACGACTGACTCAGTCCAGCCTGGGGTTCACTGCTCTCTTCAGACCTTCCAGTCTGTGCATCTAGAGAGGAGCTGGCTAGGAAATCTCCTTCAGTGACTGGATTTGAGTGAAGGAGTGAGGATGTGGTTCCCTCAGTCACTTTAGAAGAATCACTGCCTTGCGAGGATTTCCCACAAGGAGCAAATCGGAAAAGCAACAGGCTTTTTTCAATGCAAGTCTCCGCTGAAGCAAAGAAAGAAGTAAAATATTAGCAAACACATCAATCACCTTAAGTTAGGGCTAAATTACTTGGAGTCCTCACCTAGTGTCTCCATGGTAACCTCCTCATGAGCATCTTCTTTGTCGTCAGGAATGTTCATTTTGCCCACCAGGTACCTCTGCTTCATTTCCAACTGATAATGAGTAAATAGCAGAACTTGATTATTAGAATCAGGAGAAGACAACCAACAAAACTCCTTGTCTGTTGAACTCACCATCCATGTTCTGATGCCATCAGCCAGAGAATAAACCTGCACGAACTCGTCCCCAAGAGGCGTCTTACAGTCGTGTTTAACTGCTCAAAAAGAGTGAACGCAGTCAACAACAGAGTTAAGTTAAGAAGCAGACATGATCTGTCTTGGGAAGACCGGGATTAGCCAGCTATTACCATAGTTTAGCAGAGCCAGGCTAAGCGCTGGAGTGTGGTACACCATGGCTGCCCAAATGGCATTCACAGCTTGGTCTGTTTTTGAGCCAGCTGCAATTTCATTTCTGATGTGCTGCTTTTTGCAAGACAGCATGAGGAGCTTCATCAGTTCTGTTCTACTGTCTGTCATTTGTTGGGAAGGGTTCCATCGAGCGAAATCTTCCAGGAAGACCACCAACTCCTCAAAAGTCCACAAGCTAGTCTGCAGAAAGGAAAAAGTAGATATCTCTTAAAGACCCACTCAATGAAAATTTTGTTTTTAACCTGTTCTGGTGCAATTTTTCTGATGATGGAATAAATATATTAAAAAAATTAAGCTTAAAATTGCATCTCTGAGTATTTTTCATTCTCTATACCGTTTTGTCCCCTTCGGGGTCACGGGGCTGCCAGAGCCTAACCTGGCCACTCGTGGGCAAAGGCAGGGGACACCCTGTTGCCAGTCTGTCGCAGGGGCCACAATCACACACCCATGCACACTCACATCTACACCTAGGGACAATTTAGATTAACCAATCAACCTATGAAGCATGTTTTTGGACGGTAGGAGGAAACCGGAGTTCCCGGAGAAAACCCATGCATGCACGGGGAGAACATGCAAACTCCACACAGAAAGGTCCCCCGTTGATGACACTGTTTCAAGTCCCCCAGCTGGGCCTTCTTGCTGTGAAGCAAGAGCGCTAACCACTGCGCCACTGTGCAGCCGAGCTGAGTATATTTTTAACTCAAATTGTTCTGAATCAGGAGCAGATGAAAAAGTTTGGTTTGAAAAAGAGCGTATTTGTGATGTAGAAAATATGCTGGGCAAGTCACAAGCTCCCCGCTCCACTTAAACAAAGAGCTCTCAGCAACATGGAGGTGAAGGAGGGGCGGGGTTGCTCCACACACAAGTCCCACCCACAACTGAGAGACAAATTTCTAATTAACTTTTGCTGCTCTGTAAAAACAATCTCCAAGAAACCAAACAGGATTTTAGATTTTTCATAAAAACTGCATAATCATAATTAAAAGACCACTCTAAACACTGAAAGTAGATCAAAAGAAGATCTGAGTGAGTCTATGTTATTTTATCAGAACAATGAAGTCCCATGAATGCAACTCAGATCAAATCCATCGGCCTTAAACAGGTTTGTTTTTACCTGGTCTATTCTTCTGTGATTCGTGTCTCGGGTTTCGCACAGGCCATGTCGCAGGATGGATTTCCACAGTGGGGAAGACTGAACATGGGACATTTTTCCAGCTGGAAGCTCCTTCACAGTGCAAACCTCTAAAACACACAGCAACCAGAAAACGTGTCAGTGGATTTTCATTGATTCTAGGCAGCCAGCACAAAATAAAACACAAGGAATTTTAAAAGCACAAATCTAAAATATAAAAATGAAATTTAGGTGTTTATGTTTGAATAGGGGGATTTCCTGGTGCTCTCACCATGAGGGGATTTCAGTGCCAGGGTTCTGGAAGCAAGGCGACCCATCAGGCGAGCCACCAGCAGCTGCAGGTCAGACATCCATGAAAGGGTGATGTCTGGCAGCCCCAGAGCTGTCACAGTGAACTTGTAACCCCACTCGTTATTGCTGCTATCAGAGTGAAAGAGGAACTGCAGCTGAGGGCCTGCGTCAAACGTTACCTTCTGCAAGAGCAAAGAAACAGACACAGACATGAAGGACTTCTGCATTAACAGCACTCATTTACTCATGTCACTCAGTGACTTTTAAGCACCATTCGTTATTTTACCATTGGCCATTTCTCAGTTCCAACTTTCATATCGTAGCGCACTTTCCCCCCTCTAGAGTCTGTGAATTCTAGGTAGTCGTATCTGTGTTTAAAAGGACTTTGTTAAAATTTCACAGGCAGTCGTAAGAAAAAAAAACAGGGTTTTAAATAAGTTACCTCTTCTCTGTCTCACAGCGTTCATCAAACTCCACCTCAAATGAGGTTGCACCAGGACAGGCGAACATGGTGGTCTCGTGACGGCTGTTCTCATAATTGTGAGGGGACTCCATGCTCCAGGTTCTAAGCACCACTGGCTGCTGAGGCTGGTGCCAGCTCTCACAGTCTCCCTTATAGAGAATTAAGAAGATTACTGTATTATACAATATTGTAATTGGTGACAACTTGACAGTCTTGCATTAGGAGAAGCAAACCTTATTCCATAAAGAATGTTAACCTAAAACTGATGTTACAGCTGTTGCAGTAACTTACGCTTCTGTTTTTATCACCTTAGAAAATATGTCTCCAGTATCACTTGATAGACTTTTGAGAAGCTCAACCAGAGAGGAGAAACTCTTGAGCAGCACACTGTGGGGGATGTCCAAAGAGCACAGCTCCAAGAGGAAAATCATCTGCAAAAGATGAAAACAAACCAAATGCTGGTCCAGAACAATCGGCGGAAATCTCCTCCGTGATATACATATCTAAAATAAACATGAGCTAAGTATGTGGAGGGTTACCAGCTGTCTGAAGATGGTGGCCAGGATGGAGCCCCCCAACTTCATAGAGATTTCTGCACTGGTGTACCTCTCCAGCAGAGAACAGAGAACAGCTTTGATGCTTTCCAGGAACTGATCCACATCTGTTAAAACAAAAAGACAGTTTTAAAAACCCTATTTTAACCAAAAAACACATATCTTTTATATTTTTATTGTGCAGCTTTGCAATAATTAAACCAAAGTGAAGTGTTTGATCATTTTGAAATGCAAAAGGCTACCTTAAACACAAATATAACCTAAACAAATAGAAGCTGGAGCATAAGTTAAGGATTCACTCATCATCAGCAGCAGCATCAGTATCACTCTGTCTTACATTTCAGAAGGATGTCTCGGGCCATATCCAAATCAACTGACACAGAAGCGCCGCCTTTGAGCTGCAAATAGCACCAAGACAGCAGACTTCCCTGTGAAGCCCAGAACAAGGACAGCAATGCTGTTCTGCTGGCTCCACCGCTCTGATCCAACATCATAAGCTCGCACTGAAATACAGAAGACAGTTCATAACGAAATATTAGCTAATAAAAAGATTTTACAACCAAAAACAAATAAAGGAGTTTCTATAAATTTTAAAAATGAATAGTTAAAAAGATGAAGATTGAAAATCACCTCTCTAGTTGCCACCAGTAGTAGCGTCTCCATGACAGACAGAATTGGGCTGATGTCAAAGTCAGAGGGAGCTCCTTTAGGGGGCAGCAGCAGAAGACCGATGGGATCTTGGTCACTGCATTTAAAAAACAACAGCTTTTCTCAGATGTCTGTCAGGAACTCTGACACTATGGTTTGGTTTTTTGCAGTACGCTTCTTACCTGAAGTAATTACACAGGGATTCAAAAGTCACCTTGACTGATTCGGGCTGATCTTCTTCTGTAATATTTTTCTGAAATTTTTTTTTTTTTTTTTTTTTAGCATTTTAGGATCAAACAAGTAATTAGTCTGAATAAAAGGTGAATATTTTCAAATCATGTTAATTGGGAGGACAGATATTCGAAACACACCATCATGTGAAAGAGTTTTTTTCTTCTTTCGTGTTTGTCAGGGAAGAAAACAGCAGCTCCATTCAGAACAGCCTTCACTGCTTCCTTGTGCAGCACTTTTTCCACAAACGTCTCACCATCCGGACTGTCCACAACTGAAACACAAAATGTTGATCACTATCCTTCATCTTCACAGATCAACACAAACATTGCTTCTCACTGCTGGAGCTTATGATGGTGCAAAGCAAAATGCAGACAGCAAAATGTCTGATATCTGCTGGTTTAATTGAATTAAAGTGGAGCGAGGATAAAGGAAACTAATGCACATAAAACTTTACAAGTCACTTAGAAATTCTGTCTCAGGAAATGTGTGACATCTTTCAAAGAAATAAACAAAAATAAATAAAGTTGAACTAACATGAAAGTTTTTAAAATAGCTGCTGCCTGTAAAACAAAGAGTAATGCTGGGAAAAAAGGCTCATGACCTAAATCAGTACACTTATCAAACCTTGTTAAGGCACAGCTGGATCTAAAAGATTAGACTAAAGTACTGGTAATTTTCTTAACTTGCATGTTAGACAAGAAAAGGAAAGTAAGAATTGAATGCTTAAAGCACATTTTTATATGCTAAGCTGTTATTTGCATTAATTAAAAGCAAAAATGATTGTGTTACTTGAATTAATTGTCTTAATGTAAATCTCTAACCCGGTGGCCTCAAACCCAGTGGCCTCAAACCCTGGGCCGTGGACCAGTACCGGTCCATGGTACAGTTGGTACCGGGCTGCAGAGAAAAAAAAAATACTCTACATTTTCTCAGTTTTATTTATAATCTAATTCTGAAGGAAGTTTTATTTTGAAAAACTACTGGATTCTCTCCACCACATCCGACTCATTCTTCATTCGTGTCAAGTTGCTCGGTCAGGTGTTAAAAATCCATCCACTACTTTTTTAAAGTGGTTGCGCTGACCCCCAAGCTATCAAAGTAAACAAAAAACAAACGTATTTGAAAAGTTTCCTTTTGCAGAAAAGAGGCCGTGAGGAAACAGAAGAGTCTTTGACTTCAAAATAAAAAAAATCTGCATTTTAGAGGCAAAAACCAGGAGCATTTACTGCAAATATGGTTGTTCCAACAAATCATAATAATAATTCATAATATTAATCAACTGACTGTCGAATGTTTTGTGGTTGCTACTAATAATGTTGCTCAAACGACTGATTTATGTTTATTTTTTATTTATAGAAAATACCAGTTTTAGTGACCGCTTTTTCTTTTGACCTTAAAAGTCAGCTGAAGTTGGCGTCTGAATTTTTCAGCTTCTGCTGTCAGAGTTATGGGATAAAGGAAAATCTATATCATATTTGAGTGGTTTCTACACAAAATTAAGTGTGCAAATGAAGTTTAAAGCAGTTGTAGATATTTTACAGAGGATGAAAATAAGCTTCATCCCCTAATGTAAAAAAATAAAATAAAAATCCGATGCTTACTTCAGCCTCGGACAGGTCGGTCCATAAAATTACAGTACAGTAACAGTAACAGAACATCTGAACAGTAATCCATTCTGTTTTAGGTGAGAATTGTTTTCTAAAGTTGCTTTTCAGTGAAAGGCCAGACAGAACAGCTGGTTTCTCATTTGAATTTCGTGAGAGTTGTCGTAAAGAGTGAATATATTTTGACACATTTACAAGAAGAAATGTCTAAGGGTGTATTCACACTGAACAAATTTGGTTTGCTTAAAATGAACTAGAGTTCGTTTCCCCCGATAATCTCAAACAAATGTTCAGTCTAAATGCACCCAAGTGGTTCCTGGTCCCAGACCAGAATCAGGACTCGTACTCAACTTTTGAGGCGGACTCGGTTCTAACTGGACTGAACTTTGGCTGACTCTGAAATACTTCCGTCTAAATAGGCCCCGTTCTAAGAGCGGAACAACTGAACTAAAACGGCCACCGTAGCCGGTCATTAGCAGACAAACAGGAGCAACGATGCAACAGCCGTTGTCTCCTCAGTAACCGCCTTCAACGTGTCTTCGCTGTATCAAAGTAGCAGTAAAAAGTGTAGTAGCTGACCTTAATACAGATGTTCAAAATTGATCAGCAAAATATAAAGTTTGAATAAGTGAACTATCCTGACAAGGATTGCAAAGTGCCGGACTTCCATAATTTCCTCCTCTCGTTGCTTTGGCTCGCCCTCGTATTTCCTGGCCAATTAATGAAAAGATCTTTAGTCACGTGGTTTTGTTTAAAGGTTTTAGTTGGAAACAGAAATCTCCGGGAGAAGGTAGTCTGAATACAGACCAAACGCAAGACTCAGGACTCGATTCAGACCAAATTATGCAAACTCTGTCCAGGCCAATAAACTTTTCCAGTCTAAGTATGCTATGGAAAAACCTGGTTCTTACTGTGGCACAGATGAGTGTAGAGTTCAGACACTGCTCTTGTGGAGTCTCTGAGACTGTCTTCACTGCAGGATGTGGATGGACCTGCTGCTGCAGAAGCTTCTTCTGCCCCTTTAGCCTCCAGTGGATTGGGCAGTGTTGGGAAGCAGTTCTGCATTAACTGAAGAAGCAGAACTCTGCTCTTCATAACCTCCTCTTCCTCACTAGAAAAAAAAGATGATTAGTTTCGGGGGTAAACAAATGGATCCTGATTTAAACCTCAAATATGTACACAAAACTCACATCTCCCTGAGTTTACTATAAAATTCCCAGAAGAGGTTCAGACTGAGACCACTGAAATCCAGAAGATACTTCTGTTTTAAATAAGACACTTCCTGAAAAAAACCAAACACAGCATTGTTTTGACTGCGTTCAACAATTAACCAGCAATCAATCGTCCATCCACTCCTTTAGCCCAAACAGAAGAAGCTATGGCCTCAAATGGCCAGAGGGTAGCAAGATGACCACCCATAGAAAGGTAAAAGTAAAACAGAAAGAACATAAATAAGTTATTCTAAGATGAAATCAGAACTTTTCTTGAATTTGAAGTAATTATTAGTCTTGAAAGAAAGGGAAGTAGTTATGTGTGTGGCTTTTTTTCACCAGACTTTCTACAAAACGTTGCACTTCTACATTTTGACACACAGTATAGGTGGATATGGTGAAAGCATTTGATCTTGTTTTATGATTATGGTCTGTTGTTAATGTGACAAACTGCGGATGAAATAAGAGCCAAGTTACCATGTCTTGTGTAAGCTGCTGTATGAAGAACAAGGTCTTGTTTAACAGACAAAGGCCAGTGACGGCGCCGTGCTCAGAACTCTCTCTGTGTGCAGCGAGGTCGTCCAGGTCTCCCAGCCTCTCAGTGCCTGGACAAAGGTAGCCGCTGAAGCTGAGGGACTGCACGCCCAGCCGCTCAGCTGAGTCCTGCCTGGTGCAGAGGAACTTCACCATCAAGAACTGGAAAGGCCCCAAATGAAGAGAATGAGACGGAAAAGGTGTAATGACCACAACAACATTTAGCTTATCATAACAGTGCACTATGGTGGGTAAATATGTAATACATGGGCGAGAAAAATGCCCAAAGCTAAAAAAAAAAAAAAAAAGGAAGAAGTAGAAATAACGGTGTGTGATGTTGTGCAACACCTTTGCAATTCGACATTGCTGTAGCTTAATCTGCACGTCATTCCAGTCATCCTCAAGCTCAAACCAGCCAATTGGCTCGTCTTCACTCTGCGCAGAAGTCCTCACACTGCAGTTCAACAGACAAAATAACATTTACGTTGTGAACAATCAGTTTAAGCTAAAGTGGGAAATCTTTAAAGACCATTCGATATGACATACTCTGCAAAATAACTTGATTTCCGAACGCGTACAACAACAAATAACGGCTTCCATTTAACTGTCCTCAAAACCTATTTTAGTGTCTTCTTTTGTAAAATCTAAAATTGTTCCCTTTAGTTTTTCTTTGGGACAAAAAACAACAGCATTTGTTTCACAGACAATCCTTTTCTTAGAATGTTTAAACCTAAATATTTAAAAAATCATGTTAGAAATAAAGGTTATCGTGTTTCTTTAATAAACAGGATAAACTCATTTTACTGCTTTTTTTAAGAGACTAGTGTCCATTGGAGACCGGCGTCTATTGGAGATCAAGATACCGAGATCCCTTCTTTGGTAATACATTTGTATGGAGCATGTACTGTACTGCATTATTAACTTACAAAAATAATAATATAATAAAAGTACAAAAATACTAATAAAATCAATCAACAAATACATAGACAAATCTAAATAAGTTCATAAATCAGTAATAAATGTCAGTTTTCGGTTTACAGTATTCAGTCTTCTATACCTGCTGTTTTCAGATTTAAATGTCCTTATGAACACAGTTTAATTAACTCTTTGATAAACTGTTTAACATAAAATATGGTTTAAACTTTACAGTTCTTTAACCTCCATCAATGGGTTCTTCTAAACATGGCTCCTCTTGCCTACTTCTTACTGGACACTTGGCAGAGCTTCCTCTCCGTAGTTGAGCCACATTTGGTTTGAGAGAGGAAGCAGCTCAGACCCTCAGGAAGACTTCAAGTTGATTGTCAGTATGTCTGAACCTGTCCTTGGACTTATTGAAGTTCAAGTTGGAGAAGAGATTTTTGCACAAGTATGTGATCCCAATTTTGAATTTGAGCTGAATGTGTTTTTTTCTTTAGTTTGCTCTTTAAATTGCTAAGTCAGTGAGGGAGAAACAAAAATCATTAACTGTTTTATGATTTTGTCTTTCTTTATACTTTTCAAACATTTTAACTTTGGTCACAAGTTATTTAGAGCAGCCAGTCACTCACTCCTATAATTTTATAGTAGAATTCAAACTGTGGTCAGTGAAAGAACGGCGCTGGTAAATGGAGATCGGAACAAGCGTCACACATACCTGAGATCAAAGAAAGACTGAACTTAGTCACACTTATTTATTACCAGCTCAAAAACCTAAAATCTTCATCAAGGTGCACATTGCTGCATTGCTGGCCCGTATTTTAAGGGCTGGTTTATATATCTGTGTGACCACTGTGACTCGCGTCACAGTGGTCACACAGATATCAGAGCGAAATTGCTCCGGTTGCGTTACACCTGCTGGTGACGCCACCCACGACTGCAATTTAACGCACGGAGTGAAATCACGGGCAGATCGCGTCATTTAACTTGAATTTATTTCAGCCATTAAAGTACGCGACTGCGGAGGAAACTGTCCAGAAAAATGTCTTTTAAACACTGAAAATGATGAAAACTTACTGAAGAAGTTTGGAAAAATCAAACTTCACACGGAGACAGAGAGCGGACAGCTAGAAGAGAAAACAAGTTACTGCAAGATATGTCTAACATTTCATATCTTGCAACACTCCAGAGTGCAATTCGCCCTTTTTTTTAATTTTTATTTCATGTTTTCTCCTTTTTATTGCCTGCCTGTTTAGTGAAGGAACACATCACTTCCTCCTCTGCGCGTTCACAGCTCAGTTCACACAAAAAAAAAAATCCTCAATGAGTCAACCCATGCAGTCCACCACCTGTTTGACCTGATGCCCTCAAGACGCCGCAACAGGTCAATCAGGTCACAAACCACCAGACTCACAAACAGCTTCTTCCCATGGGGCATACGCAGGCTCAAAACCTTCAAATGACAACGCTGTTAAATACAGACAAATTTTGCACAAAAAATTGCACAACACACTTCATCCATATTCATTTTCTGAGTTTACTGTGTGTTATTATTATGTCTCTATTGTTGTATGTTATTATTTTCATTTGTGTCTCTACTTATTATTGCCCTGTGCATTGCTGCTGATGGACCCCGCCACAATTTAACTGTCACTTGACAGTTACAAAAAAGTCCTCTGATTCTGATTTCCGCCCTTTCCACGACCCTTGATTTCAATGCTCTGGTAACTCTGACCTGTCTGTCTACGTGAAATCATTGTTTATATGTAGATGTATTTTTGCTTGTACTTCAATGCATGCCGTTCTTCTGCACAGACACAGATGAAAGATGCTTGATTTTTGACATCATTCCTGTACCCTCCTCCGTGTGTCTTTTCTGGGCGAGTAGCACCGTAAGTGGTAGCTGTCCAACACTGTTGTATGTTTGTTTGTATGTGTTTTGGAATTTCCCCATTGTGGGACAACTAAAGGATTTATCTTATCTTATCTTATCTTATCTTATCTAACAAATATGATCTTTTTCAAACTGCATTTGCAATTCTTGATTCACAACAATTTGAATGAAAAAAAACTCAGAAATACAATTTTAAGTCCATTAGACATATGTGGACATACCAAATTTACTTAATAAGTGCATATAAACTACTTAAAATACATATAAACTGCGTAATTCTCAACCGACCAAAAATTTTAAGCAGCTCAAAACCAAATTTACGTAAAGACCCATCGGCCAAAACTCTAGACAGACATCTGCGTACAACAACAAATGCTAAACGCAATAAATACTTAGGAATTACGTATATCACGCATGTATCACAAAAGACCAAAATTTCACTAGTGGAAAATGCATTTAATGAACGTTGTGGCTGTATGACATGGCCTTAAGGCAGCAGGGACGATTAAAATTTGACTATAGAGGAAAATGTCTATTTTTTGGCATGGGTGTGGTTTATGCTCATAGAAATTGACTTTCTAAAAAAAGTAAAAAGCACACAACTTAACAAAATTTAAATTGAAACAGAAAGATAAAAAATGGTACCCACTTGTCTTGCACAAACTCTTTGTAATGCTTGTAGTTCCATGCATCATACTTTTTGAACCTCTTGAAATGCTTCTCTGCATCAAAAGGGTCTTCCTCCTTATAGGCAAACACCAAACCACATTTTGATCCAATGGCTCCTTTTCGCACCTTATGACATTAATAAAAAAAATCCACATTGTTATGTACCACTCCCTTCTCAGCTTCTGTGGTGTTTTTGTGCCAAATAAATGCTGCCATCCTACTTTGATCTTCATCTGAGTGACCTGGAAGCTGCTCTGGTCCTCAGTGGACAGGATCACACTGGCTTTCTTCTTGCCGCTTTCTGTGAGAAAACCTGAGGAGAGAAAGGTTCAGAGATGATGGACAAAGACAGTTTGCTAAAGCTTGAACTGTAATGGCTCTCAATCATACCGTCCCCTGTTGCAGACTCTGTCAGCATGTTCTCTGGTCCAGATTTCTCCTCCTTACTCTTCACATCACAGGCCTGCAGGTGCAGCTGAAGAGGTTTGCCTGTAATCGGACATTAAACCTTTAGGTCAAGTACAGGAATAGTTTTAGTTAAAAGTGCAACACAACTTTTTAAATTAACAACAGCAGCTAAAAAAAAGGAGTGGGAGAAAAAAAGTACTTATTCTCCCTCCTAACACATTTACAAATCAATGATATATTGTAACTGGTGGCTTATTTTATTAGAAAAAAAATGTTTTAAATGCATTTGATTTTATTATCTGTCTTATATGTCCATCACTCTTTCATAACATTAACCACTATCACATCTAATAAAAAAAAATGAGTGTGAATAGTCTAAAATTGGATTATTTGTTTTTTTCCATATCTCTTAAAAATCATTTCCTAATATTTACATTTAAAATAACTGATGCTCATGCATTGTTTTAGCTGAGTCCTATTCCAGAGTCTGACCCGACACACTTATTTAACATACTTTCTCTGTGTTGTTCTGAATATTTGCTGTTAAAAGCTACTGGATCCCCTTAGATTATAATATGCCCCCTTTGAGATTAATGAAATAATGGATTAGCGTGTTCACAATATCCTACTTTGTGGACATTTTGGAATGTTGAAAGTTGGAACTAGTGAGCTTTTACAAATCTTCCCTCATATTCCATCCACCCATCCATCCTCTTCCACTCATCCAGAACCAGGTTGCGGAGGCAGCAGTCTCCTAAGCAGTCTCTTCTAAGCGAAGATGCCCAGTCTTCCCTCTCCCTGGCCACTTCCTCCAGCTCCTCTGAGAGGATCCCAAGGCGTTCCCAGGCCAGCCGAGAGGCGTTGTCTCTCCAGCATGTCCTGGATCTTTCCCGGGGCCTCCACCCAGTAGGACATGCCCGGAACACCTCCCCAATGAGGAGTCCAAGAGGCAATCGGACCAGATCAAGAAGAGCCACCTCAACTGGCTCCTCTGGATTTGGAGGAGCAGCTGCTCTACTCTGAGCTCTCTCCGGGTAACCGAGCTTCTCACCCTATATTTAAGGGAGCGCCTAGCCACCCTACGGAGGAAGCTCATTTCAGCCGTTTGTATCTTGGACCTTGTTCTTTCAGTCATGACCCAGAGCTCATGACCATAGGTGAGCACTGGTGCGAAGATCGACCGGTAAATTGAGAGCTTTGCTTTCCGGCTCAGCTCTCTCTTCACCACAACAGACCGGTACAGCGACCGCATAACGGCGGATGCCGCACTAATCCACGTGTTGATCTCGCGCTCCGATTTTCCCTCACTCGTGAACACCCCAAGATATGTAAACTCCTGCAGGAGTGCAAGAGCACTCCACCCACCCAGAGAGGGAAAGTGCAAAAGAGCAAAGAATGGTTGTTCTTGTTACCGTTACGATAAAGAAGTTGCAGCCGAACGGAGGCCATGGAGCTGATGAGGGATGAGGCCTTGTAGTTGGTGTGTAAATGATCGCTGATGCATGACAGGGCCTTCAGTACCTTTGCCATGCTGCCTCTGGCCAGGGCAAATGCCAGGAGGGTCAGCTCTGCATCAGGACCCACGCAGCAGCTGCACATGGACAAAGAAGAAAACGCCAAAATCTCTAAGGGTGCTTTTTTCCATTTATTATTTACTTTTAACATTTATTACTCATTACTAATCAATCTGATAGGCTTATTTCTTGGCAAAGTACACTTTCTTGCATGATTTTATATTCTTATTAACCAAAAAAAGCACTTACAGATGGATAATTTTAGGTCTTTTCTTTTTAAAACAATAAAAGTGTATTGATTCTTTCTTTTAATATATTTGTGACTGATGAATCCCCATGCTGCTGTCAACACTGAAGGCATGTGCAGATGATCAAACACATCCTGCTGCACAGTCACCACTTTGGTTTTACACTGCTTTCATTGTGCTGACATCAGCCTCACCAGCAAAGGGAAGCAGAGATGCATGCCAGAAACAACAGAAAGCCTGCAAGTGCTTACTCAGCTATCCTCAGCAGAAATCCATCCACCTCTTCCAGGATATTTACAGAGAAGAAATTAGGGAACTCTGAAGATGACGGAGTCAGGGACAGGGGAGGTGTGTACTGTAAGGCTTTCCTAGGTGGGAGACAAAAAGATCAACTCAGAACTTGAGTACCGAATCAAGTTTTAGAGTGAAATCTAAGTCTCAAAGAGCAGTGCTGGCTTCTTAAAAAAACTGTAAGCAAAGGACGATGGGACCTTACTGTGTGTTCTGGAGGACAGCTTGAGCCAGAGCTGGGTTAGTCTCCATGGATGCACTGACCAGGGACGTGAGGAGAGACAGGTACCAGATGGCTGAAGCATCAGAAACAGAAACCTCCTTGCTCTTGGTGATCTGGTATCCAAGCGTCTTCAATCCATGAATGCGGGTGTCACATCCATCGCTGAGGCATCTCTTAATGTTGATCTGGATGTCTGGAATTTGGCAAAGAGAAAAAGCTGTTAGCTAGCTGATAGAATTAATCACACGGAAGAAAGCTTACGATAGAAAAGAAATGATTAGAAAAATTAATTTTGCCAAAAGACTTGATGTCAGCTATTAAAGACCCACTCCGATCATCTTTTAAATTATTGTAAAAGTCTTCCCAGTGGCTTTTTAATGATGATTTTGCCGTTTTATGCTAAAATATTAATTTTTTAAAAAGTGTCGTTTTCTAGGACATAGTTTCTACAGAGCTGCAGGAGTTCATTAGAAATCCCCTCTGAGTTCTACATGGAGTAACCCCGGCCCCCTTTCCAGTCACCTATAACTTAAAGCTCTCACTTTATCTTAACCCCGTTAAAAACCCTTTTTTGAAACAGCAATCCACTGAGCAGACAAACTGACAGGCAGAGGCTCACAGGGGTGTGTGATGTTGGCATTCTCCAAGAGAGCAACGTAACCCGTCACATTGCTGGGGATGCGGATGTCTCTGATCTCCTGTAAGGAACGCCGATTTTTGCCAACAGCCACTGAGACCAGCTGAGGCATGTAGCTGTGGTCGTTGGATGCTACTGCAATGGCCAGGCGCCTTAAAACCACATCTGGTTTCATTTTCAGTCTGAAAATGAGAAAAAAAATCCATGTCCAGATCAAAACTCGTTAAAAAAAAAGGCAAAAAATTGGCAAAAAAAAAACAAAGCAGAGAAGCATCTACCTTATCCAATGTGACCGAGCACTACCATCCGACTGCCAGAAAGAAGTGGTATCCCCATTTGTCATCTTGAAGACATCAGCAACGTTGGAGGAAGCTTCTATCGTGCTGTAACACTGTGTGATGGCCTTAACTTTATCTACATCTGGATCCCGGTCCAACTCTGCTCTGTACTGGATATCTAAATCTGAGGGAAAGCAGCTTTGATGAGAAGTGTGACATTATTAAGCAGCACTAACAGAAAGACATCTATTAATTCATTTAAACCAGGGGCTGCAACCTTTAATGGAACAAGGCCATTTGGTCCAGTTTCTAACAGACCAAAACCAAGTGAGATCTACAAAGTCCCACTTCACCGTTTAATCCAGTGCGGGTTCTTAGACAAGACTATTCACGCTGCTAGCCAAGTCTGGGTCTCCCTGTGCTGGTTCCCAACCCGGATAAAAATACAGGGTTGTGTCAGGAAGGGCATTCTGTGTAAGACTCTCTGCCAAACCAACTATGCAATCAGTGAAAGCTGTTTCGCTGTTGTGACCCCAGAGGAGATGTGCCGAAAGGTGAACAAACAAACTTACTTCATGTTTTTGTGGACATTAGACCATTCATTGATAAAATGTAGGTTTAAATATTAAGAATGATTGAATGAGAACAGTATCATATTTTTTATATTTAATTACTTCAGCTTCTATTTTAACATCAGCATATGCAATTTCCTTTCAAAATAAAATGCTACCTGTGCCAGATAAGATCCTCCTGCTGCAGCAATTGAATAAAAAATGCAAGAAAGTCTAATCAGACATGGTATTTTAAGTTAATATGACTTTGGAGCGCCATCATCCTTCTTTCTTCTTTTACTATCAAATATAAACTTGACAACATTGGAGTTTAATCCAATATTTTCAAAAATCGACACATACCAATGCAATTATACACTTGAGCTTTGCCTCTGAAAAGCAGTGATTGGTTTGAGTTGACATCTCTATGGCAAACACTCTCGTCAATCAGGAGCTGAGGTGAGCTTGTGGGAAGCCCATACTCCTACCACTTGAAAGTGGGCTCAGGAGAATCTGTCAAACGTTTTAAACGTCTGATGTGAGACCATACTTTTATTGAGGCGTCTCATTGTTTATGTCTATAACTTGAATAACTTCCACTAGAGAAAAAAATGTCATGAAAAAATTGGATTGTCAAGAGCTTGTTTAAAAAAACGGTAACAGAGAAAGACTAGTTATTCTGACAAATAGAATGACTGAGTAATAGCTGTTTAATTTTCTTTAGAATTCTCTCCTTTTGTCTATAAGATTTTGGGTTTGGGAACCAGCAGGTACTTCCTGTTTGGAACACAAGAGGGGGTCACTCAGTCCAGTTCTCGTTTACAGTCAATGATCTAGAAGTACCATGAGTAAGCGAATTTAATGGAATCAAAAGTGTCTATTGTTCTTACCTTTTTCTTTTTGCAAGAGGGACACCAATAAGTCCTGAACGACACTGGACCTCATGCTGCAAATACTACTGTAGCCCTCTAAGATCGGGAAGGGGATGGCACTGCTGGGAATGCGGTTTCTATGCAAAAACTTTATGATCTTAAAGGCATGTGCTCCTATTTGGTCTTTGGTCTTTGAGAATATGTCAACAAAACCTGTTTAAAAGAGACAACATTGAAGCAATATGCTAACAGCATGTCACATGGCCTTGACCACGTTCGCTCAGGTTAACAAATCACATATCTTACCTGGAGTTAGGGAACACGCCTGGAGCTGTCTGATCACGTGACTTAGCTCCCCCTGAAGATTAGCTCCATTAGAATTCTTCAGAGCAATCAGCATACTCTCTATATCCACCACTCCATCCCCCTCAGCATCAAATTGTCCAAAGGCCTGAAACACAAAACAAGATACACACTCACTGGCCAATTCATTAGGCACACCTGTACACCTGCTCGTTAACGCAAATTTCTGATAAGCCAATCACATGGTGATTGAAATGACTATGAACAAAGTATGGCTGTTGGTGCCAGACGGACTTGTCTATTTCAGTAACTGCTGATCTACTGGGATTTTCACCCACAACCATCTCTAGGGTTTACAGAGAATGGTCCAACAAAGAGAAAATATCCAGTGATCAGCAGTTCTGTGGGTGGAAATGTCTTGATGATGTCAGAGGTCAGAGGAGAATGGTCAGACTGGTTCCAGCTGATAGGAAGACGACAGTAACTCAAATAACCACTGGTTACAACCGAGGTCTGCAGAAGAGCATCTCTGCCTTGAGAAAGATGGGTTACAGCAGCAGAAGAACACATCGAGTACCAGTCCTGTCAGCTAAGAACAGGAAACTGAGGCTACAATTCACACAGGATCACCAAAACTGGACAATAGAAGATTGGAAAAACTTGTCTGGTCTGATGAGTCTCAATTTCTGCTGCAACATTCAGATGGTCAGAATTGGCATCAACGTGAAAGCATGGATCCACCCTGCTTTGTATCAATGGCTCAGGCTGGTGGTGGTGTAATAATGTGGGGGATATTTTCTTGGCACACTTTGGGCCCCTTAGTACCATTTGATCATGGTTACAGTGTCACAGCCTACCCGAGTGCTGACCATGTCCATCCCTTTATGACCACAGTGTTCCATCTTCTGACACTACTTCCAGCAGGATAAGGCTCCATGTCATAAAGCTGGAATCATCTCAGACTGGTTTCTTGAATATGACGAGTTCACTCAATGACCTGAGAAGAACATTTTTGGGATGTGGAGGAACGGGAGATTGGCATCATGGATGTGCAGACGATAAATCTGCAGTGACTGTGTGATGCTGTCATGTCAACATGGACCAAACTCTCTGAGGAATGTTTCCAGTACCTTGTTGGATCTATGCCACCAAGAATTAAGACAGTTCTGAAGCCAAAAGAGGTCCAACCCGGTACTTGCAAGGTGGACCCAATGAAGTGGTGAGTGAGTGTATGAGGGACTTCATAGTGAGACAATCATTGCACCTCAATCACACAAACCTGAAAGAACATTTTACTAAAACCACAAACAGTGAGCTATGGATATCAAAGGTAATTAATCTGTTTTTTACAGCAGCAATGTGTGCTTTATTTCTACTTAACTTGTTTTGATCAATCACCAGAATTTATGGTTTTACCAACCATAACACACGTTCGTCTCCAACCACTGGTTTAGCAACCAATGTCAGCAACCAGGCAACAAAGCTGAACACAACCATGAATACAAAGCCCGCAACCCAGTAACAATAACTCCAGCGGGCACACAAACTCATGACAACACACTGGCTCTGTCAACCACATTACCCAAAGAACAAAGTGCTTCATCGCTGCTCTCCTCCAGACCTCATGATCCTATCTGTGGATCATTCCTTGTAAATGGGAGTGCCCCACAGCCTTTCAACCCTAACCTGACCCGATCACTGTACAGACCTTTCACACACAACACGGCTGCTCCTCCGAGGGAACTAACCTCCTCACATTCGTCTCTTGGGGCATCTCTGCTCTCCAACATCTCGCAGAACTGCTCCACGTTGACCGACTCTTCTCCCCGGTTTAACCGGTCCTCCAGCCACCGCATCAGGACGCTCTCATTCCCGGACAGGACGGACTCGTGAATGGTGACCCTGGAGTCACTTACCCGAGCGGCTGCTTCTCTTAGTTTCACTTGTTCCAGGAGGACCCCGGGGCTGGGCGGCCCACCGGAGGGTGCGGGCAGGCTCGAACCCCCTCCAGAACCGGTGCCTCCGCCGCCTCCGGTGGCCGCAGAGGCCGGACCGTCTTCCGCGTAACCGGGGCTCTCGGTCTCTATGTCCTCCTCGTCGCCGCTGCCTCCACCACAGCCGCTCTCTGCGTTTCCCATGGTCACTCCGCGGACTTAAGGCACACCGGAAAGGCGGTGCGGGGCGTCGGTTGTCAGTTTTCAAACGGCTGTGCCGGTCTAAACACAGACCACTGCGACGTTAACCTACAACCAGAGCTCCACGGTGTTCCACTACCGCATTGATGTCCTGTACGTCACTTTTCCTCCAACGTCACACGTTGTCTCCTCACGCATGCGCCGTAGCGTTCTGCTTCTACGGAAGCTCCCGGGCTGTCAGCCAGCCCCTGGGAGTGAGCAGCATGCTGGGCTACGCGTTTGCTGCGTTAGTGTCAGTCTCTTTAGCACTGCTGATCGAGTGGTCCGTTAGATCTGAGGAGGGGCCAGTCCCGGAGACCCCCGCGAGGCCCCTGAGCAGGCACGAGCTCTCACTGTATCACGGAGGAGCCGGCAGCAGAGGCCTCTACCTGGCCATACTGGGGCAAGTTTTTGATGTACACCAGGGATACAAGCATTATGGACCCGGTGGTGCTTATCACTTCATGGCAGGTGTAGAATTTTGTATCTTTAGATTTTAATTCACATTCACATAACCCTACAGTTTTTAACAAGTGAGCACAGATTACTCTATAATACAGCTATTACTATGTGAGTAATTTTTAATAATTCGAATAATAATATTATTTTGTAAAAATTCTAGGCAGAGATGCCTCACTGGCCTTTATCACAGGAGACTTCACAGAGAATGGTCTGACAGATGATGTATCCAGTCTGTCACCATTACAAGTGGTGGCTCTTTACGACTGGCTGGCTTTCTATCATAAAGAGTATAAAACTGTTGGTAAGTAACCCATTTTTTTATTGAACAAATTTCTCAAACTTTGAATGTTTTTTAAGTTTAATTTCAGTGATCCCACCAGTTTAGAAGTTCCTTAGAAAAAAAATCACCAAGAACTTCAACACACCACCAATTATGACTCCAGTTTTTGTTAGATTAATCAAAATGGAGGGAAAACTGTAGTCATTATATCCACTGATATTTTTTGGATTTACTTGAACAAACAGGAAGCACAGTTTTATAGAAATATGCTGTCTCTAATGCCTCAAATATAACAGAAGAAGGTAGTTCACTGCCAGAGTTTGTTTAATGCTTTACCAGAGGAAAGCAAATGAACATAATCCAAAGCAGGCCAAGTTAGTATCTGTGACAGAAGGGTTCAACCCCTTTGACTTCTAGGTTGGATCGTGTTCAAGAACTAAACAGAAATTCGGTCAATTCACAAAGTGGTCACTAGATGTCCTGGTATACAAACAAACCAACTCTCCAAAGCTCCCAAAAACTAAGTGAATGGTGAGAAAAAGTTGAATTTATTGTTGCTTTTGTCTCGGCATGAAAAAGTTCCTCCTGTCCTGTCCAACCAAATACGATGACCTTTTAAAGAACAGATAATCCTATGGACGCAAATGTATTATCTGTTTAAGAGCTGCTTACATTTGTTCGGGGGGGAAAAAAAGTGAACAGACGAAATGGATCAAAACGCCTATAAGTTTTAAAATACTTTCATTTTTACAATTTGGTTTCAAATCAAGAGTCTCATGTGTCATGCAATGTGTTTTTTTTCTTGTAAATCATGTTTTATATGAGCTTAAACTAGTGGGGAAATGTCATTAAAATAGCACCCACTGTTTTCAGGTACAGTGACAGGCCGTTTCTATGATGAGTCTGGAAAGCCCACAAAGGCTCTTCTCCAAGTGAGAGCTTCTCTTGCTGAAGGCCAGCGAATAAAAGCCCAATCAGAAGCTGAGAAAGCCCGTTACCCATCCTGCAACTCTGAATGGAGTGCTGCCAGAGGACTAAGAGTATGGTGCTCCTCTAAAAGGTATGAAAACAAGTGGACAGAGTAGAGCATTTTACTTGAATTGTAAAATATCCTCTTAAAGACCCACTTCGATGAAAATTTTGTTTTTAACATGTTCTTGTGGCATCTCTTTGATGGAGGACATAAAGAAAATGTAACTTAATTGATTATCTGAATATTTTTGTGTTCAAATTGTGAATTTCAGAAAAAACATGTTTGAAAAAGATCATATATGTCAATGACTGGACGCCATCCTGATGCATTCTGTTGTGGACAAACAGATCCACAGTTGGGTCTTTAAAATCCCAATGCACATTTCTTTCCAAATGTATTAAAGGACTCCTTCTGCCCCCTCCTATAGTGGTGGAGTGATCAGAGAGTGGGCAGGCGTTCCACGAAAGCTGTTTTCTCCCGGTTCCAGTGGAGTTCGCTGCATCTGCGTGGAAGATCCGTTTTCAGTAGAAGATCCCACCCTGCAGGAATATGATGGCTGCCCTCCACATGCTGACTCATGTACTGTAATAGAACACTAGCCTGAGGGCCAGCCCAGAAACACAGCAAATGATTTTTTTTAACTGCGAAAAAAAAATTATCAAAGAAACCCTTTTTAACAACACCAATAATGAAGAAATAAAACACTTTGGCTTTTGATTACCTTTATGTAAACTTGTCCTCCCTTTTTCTAAAACGGTACATCAGGAAGAAAGACTAGATATCTGAGCATACAGATACAATACAATGTGCATAAAAGATGAAAGATTGTGTGCATAAAAGATTAACAGAAGCCAGTTTTAAGTTTGTCACAAAACAAGCACAAAGAGCATTTAAGTACAAAACAGTTGTAGTGGTCAAAAATATTACACATTTATCTGTACAATTTAACAATACTTTAGAGGTTCTACGTCGTGGCTGTCCCTCTGAAGCCCACGTTCTCCTCGTTGATCAGAAATGTCATGATATCTTTATAAAGTGCACCTATTAGGTTAAGAGATGGTGAGGCTTTGAATGGGATGAGTAGAACAAAAAAATAACAGAACTAGAGACCAGGACCTCATGTCAAACTGGAATGCTTTCCTTCTGGGACTTCAAAACATCTTCAGAAAGGCTACAGATTTAATGACACGCATACACATGATGGGTTCTTTAACTCAAGACGACTTCTGAAGGCGTTTTATGGACCATAATTCTACTTGTGATGAAAAAAAAGGCTTCATGGTCACATTTTGTCCATTTAAAATCTCTGGGCATTAAACTGGCACATAGTAACTCAATTTCTTATCTGTCGAGTCAGCCCTGCTTCCTTTGCAAACAATTGGGGGTGTTGGTGTAAAGTTAAGGCTATCAAAGGCTGATCTGGAAATCAGAAAAGGAGCCTCTCTCTTTAAATCCACCAGCCCTGACCTACATCTTTTGATTAAACAAAAAGGTGGTTTCTAGGGACAAACAAAGGCAGATGACAGAAAAAGTGTAACCATTCAGATCTAATGTAGTCTGACTTTCTGACTGACAGAAGACTTAACCAAAAGAAAAAAACTTTTTTTTCCTCTCTCCCGGGGTGAGATTCTGTAAGCATGATTCCTTATCACGATGAAATAAAGCCTCTCTTTAGGTGACATTATTGGACTGAATCCTTGAAACAGTTACTTGCCTGTAGTTATAAGAGCACAAACATTGTCTTAGAAAATGAATCAACTCCGTCCAGATGTCAGCAGGTCGGAGAGCTGCTTTGATTCAAACAAAACAATCAGAAAGATTTATATTTGGAAGGTCCCTCAAGAAGATTAATGGTATTTCATAGACTGGGACGGTATAAGGACGACATTCCACAGTAATTCCCGTCTCCTGCTGTTCTGGAATAGCCAGGGACAGTTGGATCTGGCGTGGCCGTGGAGGGTGGAAGGGAAGCTTTATGACACTCCGCCAAGAGTCAGTACATCGAAGCAGATGTCACACACTCTCACTGGTTTGTTCAAATCAAACTTGATGATGGGAATCTCTTTTAAAGAGCACTTGTGGCACAGCAGTCGCCCACAATGGCGGCTGTAGTCAAACAAAGAAAAGATGATTGGTTCAGAACGATTGTGTTATTCCACACAGTAATTAAAAAAAGGTTTGTCTGCTAACCAGTGATGTTTACGGGTTGTAACTCCAAACTTGGCTGCACATTCATAACAGTTGGATCCATCACACCAAGGGGGTTCTTTGGAAAGCATATCTAAAATGAGAATAAAATAATAGTTATTGGCAAAGATTTCCACCAACTCTCATAAACATTCATTAAGGCGTAACCAACGTTTAAAAGTGTTATAAACAAACCTAGAAGGCGAAAAAGCAACTGCTTTGTTGCAACTTGGTAATTAAAAATGTTGGTGCCCTGATTATTGGTGACGCCTAGTCGAGCCCCGGCTCTTACAATGGCACGGCAAAGGTTTGCGTTCCCTTTCATATACGCCAAGAGCAGCACTGCAACAAAACAGAGCCGGACTGTCACATTCCTGTTTATGCACCATTTCTATGGAAATCACCGAAACACTCTACCAGTGTTCCCTTCGTTGTCTGGCTTGTCAAGAGGATATTCAGGCATGCACTCCAGGAACAGCTCAAAGATGGCAGCAGCATTTTCTTTGCCATAATGTCCGAGAACGTGCATTGGTGACTGACCCCTAACAAGACAAAAGAAAAATATTTGGTGGAACACATTTTTAGAACCATGACGCGTTTTCAAAGTTTAGCGGAAATAATTGAATAATATTGACTTTACCTGAGGTTGAAGGCCTCAGCATCAACGTTGGACTCTGTGAGGAGGACTCGGACATTGTTAAGGCGGCCGTGCATCACAGCCAGATGCAGAGCTGAGGAAGCAGAGCAGCTCAGTTACAAGGAGACAAAGAGGGATCATGAAAAAACCAGCAGCAAACAAAAATAAGATCTTAGTGGCTCAGTGATATTCTATTAATGAAAAAAAATTGTATGACTAAAAAGACCCACTCCGATGAAAACGGTGTCTTGTGACAGAAAATACACTGGGTGGGCCACAAGCTCCCTGCTCCGCTTTGCAACAGGGAGGAGAAGGGAGCGGGGTTGCTCCACACCAACTGACCCATTCACAACTCAGAGGTGAATTTGACAGGCATGTATGTGTGTAAGTAAATTCAATAAAAGACAAAGTCATATTGACTTAAAAGATATGAAATATTCAGAAAACCAAGATTGAGAAATAAGGTATTGGAGAGATCTATATCAGTGTACGGTCCTAACATATGGAATAAACTGGACAAAAAAATAACTGCTGCCTTTAAGAGTATTTTTAAAAGTGAGACGTTAAGCAAATAAAGATAATATGTAGAATTATATATTAGGCAAAATTCTTTCATAAAAATGTTAGTAGATAATGTCACTAAACCTTGTGTAGGTAAAAATGATTAAATGAGGGTTCACGTAGATGTTTATGTAAATGTGTTTGTTTTATATGTTGATTTAAAATGTAGGCTGGGCTTAATATTTATGTAAAAAACATTTTCTTCGCTTCAAGTCTTTCATTTACCTTTGTTGATTTAGTAATTGGGGCAGATAATATAAGTGTTTCTTCTTTCTGCATCTTTACATTTATTAACTGTTAAAATTTCGCTTGTTTTGCTTTTTTTAGGTATTGTTATTACATTAAAAATTAGAATTTTTTTTAATAAACTCCTACCGTTCTAAAGAAAGCATGTCTTTTTTTGCCTCAAAACAGCCAAATAATAATAACAACAACAACAATAATAACAATAATAATAATACAATTCTAATGAAGTCTGTTTTGCAGAAACTATGTCCTAGAAACAGCACAGATTTTTCTTTTTATTTTGGCTAAAAGCGACATTATCCCATTTAAAAACTCACCAGAAAAGCTTTTAAAATGGATCAAAAGATGATGGAAAGGGACTTTGAGCTTAGAGAGCAAAGGAAATCTTTGTTCTTGGTTGTTACTTCAAATCAGATAAAGCACTTTTCAGAATGCCCAAACTGTCCTGACCCCCCGCACAACATAATGAAGCATAAAATCTATCATAAAACTAAAAATAGAAATTGAAGAAACCAAAGTGGAAACTTGGCTTGATGCTGATGTGTGGACTTAAAGGTTGGTTGCATTTATTTACAGCAAGCCAATAGAATCTTCTAAAGCAGTTTCTATGCTTTGACATAGTCTGATAAAAGTCTACACCTCTGCTTGGTTATGTATACCTCACTATTTGAGTATGAAAATGAGTCCAGCTGCTCCCAGGGTGCAGCTGCTTACTCAGCAAATGCAGACTGTTGTATCCAGACAACAAAGCCCTCCCGAATCACGGCACACTTTGCACAAAGAAACGCAATCCTGCATCTTGAGCACATGTATATATTTTTTAATCTACATCAACATTTATCTCACAGGTATGCAGACCAAAGCCTGGTTTTTACATCATGACAGGCAGCCACTCACACTGCACCCACTTCCTCATACTGAGGAGGCTAAGCATGTAAGCAACAGAAAAACGTCAAGAGAAGACCAGAAAGACCAGGATTAGATCTTAGGGCCTGTAAAAGCCCAGCAGTGTGAATGAGTGTTTTTGTGACTGGCATTTGGGTAGCTTTAAAGCCAAATGCTTTGTCTGGGTTTTAACTGCCTATTCATGAGAACATAGGTAGAACCATCCATGTACAGGATGTGAAGATACATGAGAAAGCATAAATGGCAACTGAGCGGAAATTGGCTTCAGTCTATAAATGTATAATAAAAAAATAAATAAACAGATGTGTTTGGGAAAACAATTGAATGTTTTCAAAACATAAAGACTGCAACTGTGAATACCTGATTTTCTCAGCAGACTTTTTTTTTTTTAATTAAAAAAGGAGCACAACGAGGAAGAAGCAAGTTACCATTACTGCCGTTCTCATCCTCAGCTGCAAAATCGATGCCATTTTCCAGCAGCACTGAGCATATAGTGGCCAAGTCCTGCTGGGCAGCCAAATGCAGTGCCGTTTGTCTGTGTTTGGTCAACTCATTTACTTTGGCTCCCGCAAGCAACTGGAATCAGACAAAACTCTGCTTACCAACATGATCTGCACCACCATGTCAGAAGTATGAAAACATATTGAGTTTTACCAGGTTGCGGACAATGATCTCAGAGCCAGCCTGCACAGCCAGGTGGAGCGGTGTGAGTTTTGCTGCATCCTGAACCCTGGAGTTGACATTAGCTTGAACGCTGATCAAAAACAGGACACTTTCAATGTCAGAGTTCTGAACGGCCACATGCAGGAAATTCCTGCCTTTGTTGTCCACCTTAACAGAAACAGACACTCAAGTTTAGATAGCAAAATTACTCTTTTCTCCATCCAACAAGGGAAGCATTTCCTGCAGCTCCACCTGTTCAGCAGCACCTGGCTCCCTCTTCAGGATTGCTTCTGCTGCTTTGTTGTTCTTGTGCATCATGGCACAGGCAAATGGAGTCATTCCTTGACGGTCACGAATGTTGAGCCGGATTTCTGGATGGGAAATGAGTAGCTGTATGATGACGTTATGCTGGTTGCTAATGGCAGCATGGATGGGAGTTCTTCCTTCTGCATCCTGATGACAAACACAACCTTAACCATGCAATTTGGAAAAGTGCTCCAGTTGCAGTTCAAATGTGTGTGTGTGTGTGTGTGTATATATATGTGTGTGTGTGTGTGTATGTGTATATATATATGTGTGTGTGTATGTATGTGTATATATATATATATATATATATGTGTGTGTGTATGTATGTGTATATATATATATGTGT
>BSAI01000201.1:6278136-6316780 GCA_036245035.1 Adrianichthys oophorus | reverse complement strand
TATATATGAACAGCAAATGTTTAGCAAAAACTAACCTGTGTATTAACATTAGCTCCTAATTCCAGGAGACACTGCACCACCTCCTCCAGCCCCCAGTTGCTTGCCAGATGAAGAGGTGTTTGTCCATCTCGGGCTTCTTCGTCTCCCTCACCATTGGGGCCCGGTCGTCGGGGGCTGTTTACATCGCAACCACTGTTCAAGACGAGAAAAAAAAAAGTTAAGCAGTGGACACGTGTGTTTTACTACCAAAAACCACACGAGTTAGCAGTTAAAATCTGCTTAAACCTTTAACTACCAAACCAAGACATTGCTTATGCTTATTGCCATGGGAGACTAATACATGCAATGTTTTTGCAATATTTGAATTTGTTTTCTAAATGTGCTCCATTGTTTGGTTGAGAAGACAATTGAAGGGTTTAAGAGGAAGTACTGAACATAAGTCATTGGTGACACAAATACTTTTTACCTGCATTTTTGCTCATGTCAAATAGTTTTAGACCTAAATGCTACATGCTAAATGCTGCTAAATGCTGGAGCTGTGTGACGTGTTTTCGGTTTAAAATAAGACCGCTCTTTAATTTCTGGTTGTGGCTAACTGTATGCATCGACTTGCAAATCTGTGTACTATGGCTGGTATGGTCTAATTTTGGTTATTTCTTACATGGCCGATGTTATTCGCACGTATTTACGTGCGACAAGCATAAATAGTGATGGAAATTCTTGTTGGCCACATGTAATATGTGCAGCAAAGACGCACATTGCTGCACATATTTTAAGTGCATCCAAGGATGGATTTTGTTGTTAGCCGCACGAATTTTAAATTATACTTAAATCATGTCCCATTAGCTGTCACGCACCTAGGTGCGTGACATGTGTTCTCTGTATTCAGAGTTGTAAAGTACTTGAGTAAATGAACTTCGTTACTTTACTTAAGTATGTTGTTTTTTTGGCTACCTTATACTTGTACTGAGCATCAAAAATATAAGCAACTTTTACTCTACTCATTACATTTACTTGAGCAAATGTAAGTCTCCATTCAAATGTAGTGGAGTAAAGAGCACAAATAATCAATCAAAACATGTAGTTGAGGAGAGAGTAAAAGTAAGTAGAAGAGAGTAATCGTAAAAGTGCAGAACCATAAAAAAAAAAGAAAAAAAAAAAGGGGGACAGACCTACGGATGAGGAAGCAGGCTGAAACCTCATTATTCTCATCCACAGCTCGGTGCAGGAGAGTCTGCATGCAGCCAGAGGGCCCAGGGCTCCAACAGGTGGCGTCACAGCCATGCCGGACCTTGGAGAAGGAAAGCAAATCAAAATCAGAGGGCAAAAGTTGAAGAAAATGTTCGTTTCTAGACTTTAACTCAAGAAAATGGCTGAGGAAAAATCATTCATTGTTTTACAATTACAGCGGTCCCTATATTGCAGTTCATTTTAAACAGTCTCTCTGTTTTTCAGCTTTTTTCAGTACAATATTGAATGTTTTTTTTTTTTATTGGATTGTGTTCTGCCTCCTGATTGGCTGTTGATCTTGTCAATCGATATCCTTCATGCCATGTTTGGTATCCAGCATGCTACTTAAATCTTTGATCACAATCAGATGTTTCTTTTCATTCTATAATAGACTTATTCATCTATGGTTTAAACTTTAGACTTTAAACAAAAGAGAAAAGTGTGAAAATGTTGGTGTCTGGCTGAGAAATGTGTATCTAGAGTGTACTGAGGAGCTGAACAGCTTTTAAACATCTAGAATCCTACTTTGTGGGTTTCCCCTATTGCAGGTTATTTTTAGAACATAACCCCAGCAGTAAACGAGGGAACACAGTACGCTCCTTTCCTAAACATGTGGATCATAATGTCCCTAAACCAGAATTTAAAACAAAAAATAAGACAGAAAAAGCTGTTAAAGTTAAAAGCAGATAAAAAATGTTAAGATCTTAAATTAGCTTTACATTTTCTGTCATCTTACCAAAGTGGATGCAATATCTTCTAGACCATTCTCCAGAGCCAACCACAGCGGAGGGTTCCCTTTGTCATCTACCACAGACATGTCTGCCCCTCTTGTGCAAATGGCATCCACCACCAGGGGGAGCTGGTTGCTGATGGCCAGCTGTAGTGCTGTTTGCCCCTCTTGTGTCCTGGTAGCAGAGAAAATAGAATAAATAAAATGAGTTGCTCATCTTGTAAGAATAATCATACATTTTTATTTACTCCGGACAAAGATAAAACTTCAATAAACGCTGGGACCCGTAGGATGTTTTCAAAGGGTAGTGCTTTTGTTTAGCAGGGGGATTCCTTTGAGATGTTTTTAAAGCTCTACTTTTTTCCAACCAGTGAATCTTTAGAAAGCAACAGAAGGCAGAGACCTGAGTCCATCAGCTGTTTTCACAGGTTATTACAGCCACCCAACAAACAGAAGCAATATGCCCAAAATAACATCCCATTAAAAAAAACATTTAAAGCCAGAGTTCTTCCTTTGAGAAAGGATTACAAAAAATGAATAAAAAATATGCCCCTGCGACAGACTGGCGACCAGTCCAGGGGTGTACCCTGCCTTCGCCCATGAGTGGCCGGGTTGGGCTCCGGCAACCCCGTGACCCCGAAAGGGATAAAGCGGATTGGAAAATGAATGAATGAATGAATGAATAAAAAATATCCCATTACAACTCTCTCTGCAAACACTTGAGATAACACCATCAACTTTTACCCTGCACCAAAGCAGATAAACAAGATAGATCAACAAAAAAAAAATGTTACTTCCGTTGTGCAATAATATTTAAAAAAAAAAAAAAAAAAAACCTCCAGAGTGCTACAACTGGAGCAACAGGCTGCTCAATCTCAATCTAAAAAATACCCAGCATATTTTATAATACTGGGACTCTTGAGGTTGTCTTCCTTTAGTGTAGATGCTTTTAACACACATGAGCTTTGCATTCTGTCCCTCACATTGTATAAAAATATCATCAGGTGAGTTTCAGAAGATCATTGAGGTTACCGGACGTTGATGTCTGCCTGATGTTCAAGCAGAAACAGGGCACTTTTGCTGTCCTGTCTTTGGATGGCCATGTGAAGCAGGGTTTGTCCGTTGGACATTGTGTCGTTGATAGAAGCTCCTGAGCCCAGCAGCTGAGCTGCTATAGTGTGCATACCTAACAAAGACGAGTTCGACGTTAAAACATCAAAGTGGTGTCTCTAGTGCTCATGTCTGAAATAGCAGGAATGGCTGTGTGACGTACTGGTCCAAAGGGCCAAACCCAGGACTGTCTGGTCCATGGCGTCTTTGAGACTGAAGTCTGGAATGATCTGCAGGTTGTTGGTGGCATGAAGTGCATTAGCTGCAGTAATTGAAAGCAAGACAGGAACAGAAAGATCAGTTTCAAAAAGTTCAGCTGGTAAATATTACATACACAGTAAGGAATACTACTTCTATCCATGCAACCTAATTATAGCCACTTAAATTCAATCTTCAAGTGAAGTCATCGTTTGATGGATTTTAAAGCATTCCCACTGGTCTATTAATTGGGACTGTGCCGTTTTTAGCCAAAAAAAAAAACCTGTGTTGTTTTTTTTAGGACATAGTTTCTGCAAATCAGAGTTCATTACAAATTCCTTTCTGGGTTGTAGGAGGGACCACTGGGACGGAGCAACCCCGCCCCCCTTCCCATCAGACGTCTGTTTACATTCTCTCCTGCTAGCTTACAGCCCCTCAAACCCCTAAATCTAACATTACTGCTGCAATAAAAATGGCGAGCAATATTGAAGCCATCTAGCCATACCGTTTGAAGTCAGATGCCAGCTCAGACAAGGAAAACAAAGATGTATATTGATCTAGTCGTCTACAAATGAATGCATCAGAATGGAGCTGAGCAGGGAGCTTGTGGCTCGCTCCGCATTTTTTCTACATCACAAATTAACCATTTCAAACAGTATTTTTGTCTGCTCCCGATTCACAACTATTTGAATAAAGAAATACTCAGAAATGCAATCTTAAGATTAATTTCCTTTATATATGTCCATCATGAGAAAATGCAACAAGAACAAAGCACCAAAAACACCTATTTAATGGAATGGATCTTAAAAAAAAAAAAAAAAAAAAAACCTTTGCCCACCTTTTTGCTCCAGGATGACAGAAACGACATCCGGGTGTTTGTGAGCAATGGCCATGTGCAGGGGGGTCTGCAGGGCCACACCGTGTGCATCATCCGGCAGAGCCTTCTGGGTCTGCATGTTGGGGTTGGCCCCCTGCTGGAGCAGCTCAGCTGTCAGGTTTGCCAGGCCGTTGCGACAGGCTGTATGAAGCGGGCTCTCACCCTGCAGGCCAACAATGTAGTCAGTGCCAGACTTCTTACATCATCTGCCACTGAAATTCATTTCATCCAACAACTTTTTTAAAAAAATGTAGATGTGAAAAAAAGCATATTTTGTTTGCGCTAACTAACTCTGTAGATCAGGGGTGTCCAAATCCAGGCCTCAATGGCCGGTGTCACACATGTTTTTGACCCACCTGCCATTAAAGCTACTTATTGGCTAAACACACCTGATTCAGGTAGTTAAGAGCAGATAAGGCAGGATTTCAGAAAAAACAGCAGGAGGCCTGCCCTCGAGGCCTGGCTTTGAACACCCATGTTCTAGATGGATCTGGCTAAACCTGTTGGTACATTTAAACATGAATTTGATTATAAAAGAGTTTGATCTTAGACTGAGATCTGACTGCTGCAGCTCTGAAAACACAAAGGTCATTGTTATCCCGTGACCAAACATTTATACGCACCAATTTGTTAACATGGTTGACTTTAGCACCATGAGTGACCAAGAAAAGAGCAGCTGCTTCATTCCCAGCCTGAGCAGCTCTTTGCATAAGGCAGTTTTCTGTAGAGACACAAATACGTTAAAATCAAAGCACAACACTCTTAAAATTAAATGTAAAAGCAGTGTTTGTCTGACACCTGTGGAAGCATCAGGAGCATCGGGATTGCTTCCCCTCTTGATGAGTTCAGCTGCAAAGCCATTCTCGTCAAATGAGGTGCCGTTCACGATAACAACGTCATCCTCAAAAGGGTTTACAGACAGATCAGAGGAAAGGGTGATGTACTGTAGAGCCAGCCACAGAGCTGTGCTGCCCTCATGGTCCTTTAGCTCCAGGTCAAGTCTAGTGAGACAGTCAGGTTGTGATGTGTGGACCAGGTTTGATTTCTTTCATATTTGTTCTTTACAATTGAACTCACTGTTGGCACTGTAGCAGCTGCTGGAACACAGTCTCATTACCTGATACCACAGCTTCATGCAGCGGAGTTCTGCAAATGACAAAACACTGAACTGAAGCCATGCTGTTCAGAGCAGCTCTGCAACCAAATAACCCAGGAATCATGTAACCTACCGGCCCTTGCTGTTCTGCATGTTGGGGTTAGCTCCAGCTTTGAGCAGAGCTTCCGCAATCCGTGCCATGCCACTCATCACTTGGGCCGAGTGCTTCTTGGGGCAGAAAGAACAGACCAAGTGGAGTGGGGTTTCTACTGCCCCTACGGTGGCTGCATTCACCTGAGCCGAGTGACGAATCAGGAAGATGGAGGCAAATTCATCACCTAGTGGAGGTCACAGGTCAGCGTCAAAGCTTGTACAAAAAAATATCTGAAAAAATGAGAGATCATCCGATCTAAAAACACAATGGCAGACAAAGAGAAGTGAACCTCTTTGGATGGCCTTGTGCAGCAAGCTCCAGCCACTCTGATCCACCATGTCCACATCTGCTTTGTTGTTCACAAGAGTGGTGGCAATACTTTCCAATTTACGAGACAATGCCAGGTCTAGAGGCAGGTCCCCATTATTGTCCAGCTGATTTAGCTTACCAGGCAACTGAGGGGAGACACAAACAAAACATAACCACTTAACCAAAAAGAGGTTTATACAAAACATGTAAAAAGGAACAGAGAGCAAAGAAAAAACCTGACCTGTGAGTCCATCTCAATGAGGTATAGGAAGACAACATCTTCCCTCTCAATTTTGATAGCTTTGTGCAGAGGATACTCGGTTTTAGATTTAATCATTTTGTATAGAAGCTGAGCACTCATGGTGCTGAAATCTTCTTTCCTAAGATCATCCTACAAAATATAAAGCACAACAAAAGATCAGTGTAGACACTAACATGAAAAACAGCAACTGTATGTTGATATTTAACTGTCTTAAAGGGAAAAAGAATTATTACATTCAGCTACATTTTTTTTCATCCTTACAAAGCGTTTAAGAGAAAAAACACAAACCAGGAAGTATGCAACAATCAAAAGTTAAACTAAAGGGGAACAAAATGATTAAGTTATGGAATTTGCTTTTCTGGATCCATTGTCATACCATGGATATCATCAACAAAATGCATTTTACAATACAAAGGCTGAAGTGCTTTAGCTCCAGTGGTAGCATTCTTTTGACTACCATAACTCTACAACGTTTATGCAATTAATGTAATTCCAGTGGATTCTGAAGCAAAGAAAAGCAGCCTTGTGCCGATACCATAGACAGTATATAGGAACTGGAATGAGTGACCAGTGATGATTTTTTTTCTTTATCGAAAGTTTTTCAAGTTATAAACTGACCAATCAGATGTCTTAAGTAAAAGCATGTGGTGCCCGCTGGCCTCCACCTTGAATGTGTAATTGACAGATTCTCCCGAGCCCACTTTCAGTGGAAGGGCTGTGGATTTTCGACAAGCTCACTCGTGATTGGTGACAGTATTTTCCATAGAAACGTTGACTCAGACGACAAGGACCAATCATTATCAACCGACTCCAAATGGCAGTGCAGGTATGACGGAAAAATTACGACTAAACTGGCTTCGTTTCACTGGCGCTGGGGTATGGCATTTTCTGTAGGTGATTTCACACCCGGCTGTGATCATCTCTATATACTGTCAATGGCTGATACGCAACACTTTACACTGGCGGCAAGCTAGAACCACCAGGGAGACTTGGACACATGGGCGGGCAAGGTTGGAACCGAACCTTCGATCTTCAGACCGGAGGTCGACCACTCTACCTCTGCCCCACAACTGCAGAAGTGAAGTGCATTTGCAGTCAACGCAAATCAGCTGATTCTGTCACAAGAAAAAAAAAAAGCTGCCAAGTGCCATTATCGGTGCAAACTGATGTAAAAAGCTGATTTACTCCCCAATAGAATCAGCTGACTCACAGTGATCGCGTAAAGGTTGACGAGTTTCAATATGTCAAAGAACGTGTGTAATTTTGTGTCGCATGTGACATATCAGGTGTTAAACTACAAACACACCAGGCATGAGACGTGTGTGGGATCTTAAACACCATTTTGCATGTCATGTTCCTACTGGACAAGCAGAGAGGGGCTTCTTCTGGTTCTTCTTATTCTACAGTTTACTAGCGCATGTACGCCACCTACATTTGGCAAAGGCTCGGTGTGAAATGTCGAAGCAATGTATTGCTTTCATTGCTCCAGACTTTTTCTTGAATTGGTGGCATATAATTCCGACTGGGCAAAAACCGCAATTACTAATTTCTCCTCCATGATCAATTTCCAAATGCTTGGCACTGCCATGAATTAAAGGGACACCATCCATATATCCCTACCAAATGCAACTCCCTGATTGGTCAAAGTTCAACCTTGTTTAACTTGCAATGTTCAATGGCAAAGCGTTCCGTACTTCAAGCCCAAAAACGGTCGTAGAAACTTGCGTAGCTATCCATGAACACAAGAGTTGTGATTATGGAAGCCCAAAACGCAAATTTACATGCGTTTAGATAGACTTTAAAGGGAAATGGTTGCTTGAACACAAGTCATCAAGGCCATTGTGAACATAGCTTTAAATGGTTAATGCAGAAACCAAACTACTCTAGACCCATATTCAGGAATGCACACATAGACAAGCATAAACCTTTCTCAGGCACTCACCCAGTGACTCGCTATTATCTCGCCACAGTAGTTCATTAGTGTGTTGGCGTCCAGCTCCTCAGCTGTTTGGTAGAAGCTAATGCAGTTCCGAACATTCACCGACGACATGACGCCTTTCTCACACCTGGATGAATGGAGAGCCAGAGATGTTTCAGCAGCTACAACGGCACGTCCCACTAAAGTTCACTGGATGCAAATTTTTAAAACCTCTCTCTGAGCATCTGCAGCTGGAAACGGTTCGCAAGCTTCATCAAATCGATCAGAAAGACGTCATCTTCACTGAGCTCTAGGTCATCCGTGTACACCCAGTGCAGCATCGCCACAGCGACCTCAGGTTTGCTATCTACAAACCAGTAAAAGAATGCATTATTCAAGGTTTGGACGGAAAAACAAACTGCTTGTGGCTTTAAAAAAAAAAAAAAAACTTTTGAATTTAAATAATCAGGTTAATAACATTTTTTTTTTGTTAAATTGCAGTAGCTAAAGTAGCTCAAGACACCTCAAGTGGAAATTGCTTGATAGCTAAAAGAAAAAAAAACTGCTTCCCATTCAGGCCTTTCTTTCTTCTTTTGTTTTTAATCTCTGTCATAAAATTCCTGCAGAGGAACATTAAACAGAACATCAACACAGGGTTATCAACATGAGAGCTCACAATTTCATTCCCAAATATCAAAGAGTGGGCCAGACTCTCTGTACTGATCCTTCATTCATTCACAATCTCATGAGTCATGCAGTGAGCTGGCACATGTTGTTCAAACATCAGTGATAGGCTGCAGCCGTCACACAGGACTCGACAAACAGTCAATCCATCCCTCTGTTCTGATTTTGGAGGCCAAAGTTATCAGCTGTTGCTTGCGTGGGTAAAGTTTACCGATGTTGGTTTATGCAGTTGAGAATAGTGCGGAGCATGTTCAGTGACAAAACAGCAACAGGAGATTCCAGAATATCAAGCCCTTTAGGCATAATTGATCAGCTTAACAGTGTAAGAACATTATAAATGTACTTTCTAAAAAGTTAAACAATCTACAAAACGTATAACTGATTCAAATAGTGTAAACTGATTTAGAGTTTTCACACAAATGACGTTTTGTAGGCATGCCACAAGCTCCTGGCTCCACTCCATTTATCCACTTGTAGAGGACTAGATCCATGTATGTCTTGGCTTTCCTCGCCTGAGCTGGCATCTGAATCAAAACTATACAGCTGGACAGCTCAGATATTGCTCGCAGGGTTACTCACCTGACAGGTCCAGATGAGAGGTGGTGGCCAAATTAGCCAGACTCCACACGTCACTACGTGCAGCCAGCACAAATTTATGAGCACAGAAGTCTTCCCCAGCAACTTTCACTGTCAGATCGCTAGAAAAGAAAATGACTACAGTGACTTACAGTGAGAAAACCAGAGCACACAAGCTTTTCAAAACAGAAATCCTAGGAAGAAAAATATTTAAAATAGAAAATTATTTAGAATTGTCCGGCATTTGTTTGTACAAGTTGCACTTGACTGCTGATGGATAATTTAAAGAGAATCCAAACAGGTTTAGTAATATCTGATGACAGATGTAAGGATGTTGGATTGCTACACAAACTTTAATTACAGCTGTGAGCCTTACCTGTACTGTTCCTGCTTATAGAGGCTGGACACAATTTCCAGCAGACGGCTGATGAAGGTGTCTGCAGCTGCAGGGCTGGAAGAACCCTGACTCGCAGTCTGAGCAGCAAGCACGGCACAGCGCCTCTCAGTGTCAGCCAGCTTCTGCTGCATCTTCACGTACTCCTGCCGCAACAGGGCCAGGTGCTTCTGCAGCTTGGCCACCTCCTCTGTCCCGAATCAACATAAAGAGGACAAAACAAGATGCAGAGATAAAAAAATAAAATAAAAAAAAAAGTTAACCTTCTATTTCCGGGAAAAAAGATTTTAAGATCCCCTCCGAGCTTGTGGCCCATCCACTATATTTTCCACATAAGGAAAACCATCTTTTTCAAACTGCATTTTTTTGTCTGCTCCTGAGTCACAATGATTTTAATACAGAAATACTCAGAAATGCAATTTTAAGTTTAATTTTCTTTTCATTTGCTCTCCATGATTAGAAAAGTACATGTTAAAAAAACAAAAAGGAAAAAAATGATCTGAGTGGGTCATTAAAAGTGGATTATCTGGGCCACATCTCATTAAAGCGATTGTTCATGAAACAAAAAAACACAATAGTTAGAGGACACACTTGTGACACACACTGGAAAAGAAGACCAAAGCGGTTTAGTTAGTGAATGTCAAACTCCAAATGTAACTCATTTAAACTTGTTCCTGCTTGTCCGATAGTTTCTGCAGACGGGCTTAGCCTTTGACAACAACCAAACTGATTCCACCTCCAACCAACTAATCCATTCTGGCTTTTCTGTGATGCTCACGCCTCCAAGGGATTTCTTCAGATTCAAGTGAGAGTTAACAGATTTCTGTGAGAGTCCACAGTTTCATTTCCTTCCTCTGAGCCAGTAAAGTTTTAGTGAAGTAGGAACGCTGAGGCAGCACATCATGTCTATTCTATCATAAACGGTTGGTCATGAGGAACTGCCGGGTCAGCTCCACCACAGGAAGGATGTCTGCTGGAGCAGCAGCTCCGATCCACTGTGTTCAAAGGACAAGCTGCACCAGCAAACCAACTCGAAGAACACAACCTTCTTTAGATCCTGAAACCGTGAACATAAAACTTCACAGAAATCCAATGAAATCTCAGGACTTATTATGGACTTGCGTTACTTTCACACATACTTTCTGTTTAAAACTGTTGTTTTAATGTGCAGTAGACTCTAAAATGTATGTGATCACCAACACATGAGCTTTGAAAGTGGCAGCTGGAGGAGAGCTGATGCTCTGGATTCACGTACGTAAGGAGATTTTCCCTGAGGAGTCTGGGATTAAGGTGGGTGGTTTAACACCTCTTTCTATTCGCAATAAATAAAAAGAAACTTCAACGAAGTAAATACACAAACAACTCCTGTGGCGGGTACACGGTAGCTAAATAAAAGCTGATTTAGTGAGATTGGAGGCATGGTGCTGATTTTTACCATTAGTCAGCATGAAGAGTTCGTTCACACCTTAAGCTCCCGTTAAGTTTCTGCAACAGAACTAAGAAAATCCGGTCTAACTAGCGGAGCTGCTGCAGCATTTGTTGCTCAGTTTTGGCTGTCGCAGCAGTAAAATTCAGCTAGCAACAGTGGGAAAAGCTAGCGCCAGCGCTCACATACAAGATTAGTGATTTAAAAATGGCTTTCAATGCTTCGTTTGGTTTTTCCTGATCAGTCGTGTCTCAGTAAACAGCCCACAGCTCACCCGACACCCCCACGCGCAGTGATAGGAGCAGAAAGATGAAAGGGAGAATGAGAAAGTCAGAGCCAGTTTCATACCTTCCGCCATGTTGTTCAGGGTTAGCGCTGTGGCCTGACGGCGACTATCGCGATAAGACGCTGGTGCTGGGCGGTGGTGCTGCTTCACACCCACTTGTTAGCTGACAGTTGGTCACATGTCCGCCGGTTATCCGTTACTAGTAATGTGGAGTTACTCCGCGGGTCGTACTATAAAAAGGAGAGGCTGGGTTGCAGTGCAAGTACACAAAGGAAAATAAAATTTTGCAAATTTTTACACGAAAGTCATAATTTTTCACGAATACAAGGGCATTTAAAACAGCCAGAAATGAACGTCAACATGTTTTAAAGTGAATAAAATGTTGAAAAGTAAACGAAAAAAATGCGAAAAACTTTACTTTGAATAGGTTAAAAATAAAACAGGCTCAAAAAATACATATACAAAACTTTTAAATTGTCTTTTTAAATTATCTTAACTTGCTATAAGTTTTCTCAAACTTTCCAATAGAAGAATATGAAAAGGAGAATATGTGGTTGTTGGTTAAAAAAAACAACAAATCAACAAAAAAACAGATCAGTGTGGATGTGAGTGTTTAAGAACTTTATGCAAAAACCTTTTTAAAATAAATTCACAGTATAAGATTTATATGATAAGACAGATCCATGTTCAACCTTCACAAACTATGAGCCTTGCTACTCTCATGAACAGTTGTGGTTATCTGGGTCATCATGAGAAACGTTTATAGAAAAGGAAAGAAGAAAAACAGGTTTTGGAATAGGGGTGTAACGATTAATCGATCAATCAATTTGGATCTGAGGCGAGCTGTTAATCGAATCGACCTATAGCATTATAAAATCATTTAAGAATTAACTAAATCCACTATCTTTCCTATTTAAAAATACAATTTTAATGGAGAAATTGCAGGTTAATTTTAAAATTAAAACCAAACTACCATCATAGTGGACAACACACAAGATGCAGCCAAAAATGATCAACCCTCAGTCCAATGCGTGGAATCCCTTTGAATTTTACAGACGTGACCATGTGTGGTCACATTTTCTAATAATGTTCCCTTTGGATTATTTTGATGTGGAAAAACAACAGTGGGCTGAATTTTATGAAACTAAAATGTGAATGGATTTGACATTCTTTCTTGTTTGTACACATATTTAATTTACACTTCACCTGCGTTGTTTAGTTCCAGGTGTTTATCTCTGGTTGAATTTTTGGTTAAAGATCTTCTGGATTGATTTTAGGTCCGTGAATCTAATTGACTCGGATCGTTCTAAGTGAACCAATGTAGACCATGAATCTTTTTGCCAACCATAAATTATATGAATCAAATTGTTGTTAAACTGAGTCGTTACACCCCTAGGAAGACAGCTTCATGGTCTGAGAAACTCAACTTCGATTACCAACTTTTACCTTGAAATCTGCAGCTGTTGGATTTGGTGGAACAAGCATCCTAATGTGGGAGCTCTTCTGCTGCCAGATCATATTTATTAAAAAATAGAAAAACAAAGACTGAATCTTGTGGAGAAAATGATATTAAACTGTGATCATCGAGAGTTAATCGAATTATCTAAAACCGGTTTCATTAAAAAAAAAAAACTGACACCCAGTTATGTCAAAAATGACAAATATTCAGATACCTTCTTGTTGACCCATATCATTTGAGAAAAGGGAAATAATGAGAGTATTGCTAAATATTTGTAACTTTTCTATAATTTTGACTCAGTGGCAATACTACAAATAAAAAACAAATTCACTTTTACATTTAGGTTGGTTTTTTTTTTTATAGATGTTAAAGAAAACTACTCTGCTCTTTATGAAAAAAAAAATCTACCATGATATTCGTGTGTTGAAATAGCTTTTTAAAAGTATTGGAATTTAATTTTTGACTATGAATGATTCATTTTAAAAACTGTATGTCATTTAGAAATATTTTTTATGCAATACTCAATGTATATCAGAAGTAATTAATGCAAAATATTGATTTTAAAAAATGTCATGTTTTAGAAGAGTACACTACAGACGACAGCTTTCATGACACAAAAATATACACCGTATTTTCTCTTTGTACATTAGGCAAACACTGCATTAGCTGAGAGGGCAGAATAATGGGATCAGAAATGAAAATAGAGAAAGTCAAAACAAAGGAACACACTGCACACGTACAAAAGAAAACATTTGCAAAATGTGATACCAAAATAAAACAAATCAGGTTTAAAAACAAAGCATGCATAACACTTCCTATAATGAACGGACGAGGGAAAAAAAAGAGATCCAAAAAGAAAAACTAGACTCCAATTGTAGCAGGATATCAAATATTTCCACATACACTTTTTCCTAAGGGGGTTATTGCTACAGCAACATTGTTACCAATATCCAAATTAAATTTTCTGTGTAGTCATTAATATATAAAATCATACTATTTATGGTTTATAATTTAGCATGTTTAAAAAAAAAACATTTTAAATACTTGTTTAATTTAGGGTGGACTGGCCAAGCATTTTTATTAGGAGGCACTTTTAAAAACAACCTAAACTGGGCATGCACAAATCATCCATGGGTTTCTCGGTCTTCTTCTTGAGTTAACTTGGCAGGATGGAAAGACTTAAAAAGTGATCAGGAAACTATACAGGCTCAGATATGAATTTAGGTACTGGGAGTGTCAGAGAACCTACAAGAACAGAACACGGCGGTGTTCCTCAGGCATGTCACTTGCGTCTTCAATGAACACGATATCTTCACTGGTGGTTTTTCCTCCGACAGCATTGTGATTTATTCTCTTTAATGCCTCCAATGGAAACAAACTAAAGACAGCTAATACATGCTGGAGTTGAGAGAAGAAAAACACAAAAATGAATCTACCCTAACCAGTACTATATATTTGGTCTAAATGTCTTGATGAATGGAAAGGAGGGTATATATTATCCGGTTTAGGTTGGCTATTTACACGTCTTTACAATATCTTCCTGAAAGTAGAAGCAGTTCATAGACTTGAAGAATGTGTTAACATCCTCTGGGCATTTGTTTATTTACTTTTTTTTTTAACTTTTTTTTTTTTTTTAAAGTTGGCACTTGCTTGGCGATTTTCTGTCAGCCTTGCTAGTCACTGTAGGATAATGTAGCAGCCTGCAGTAGCCAGTCTCTTCCCTCCAAAAAGGACAAGCCTGGCGACATGATAGAAGAGTGCAGGAAACAGTGCCATTCTGATTTCAATAGGAGACCTGAGAGAAAACACACAAAAAAATGATGAAGCAACAAAAGTAGCTCAATGGCAGAAATTTTATTTTTAGGGACCACTAGAATTTGAACAGTTAAATAAGCAAAACGTCATAAGTCACTCAATTCAATGTTTCTATGAAAAATAAACAAAAACTTTACAACATTTATCAAATTTATTTTAGAGTTCTATTTAATCTCCTGTTGATGTCACATCGCCACGCCTTGATTCGGCCTACCTCACTGAATCCTTTAAAGACCCACTTCGATGAAAATGGTGTTTTGGGTGTTTTTAACATGTTCTTGTGACATTCTTGATGTAGGACATAAAACAGAAAACTAAGCTTTAATCTGCATTTATGAGTATTTAATCAATTTTCTGTGAATCAGGAACAGATGAAAAATAGCTGCTCCTCTCCAATTTGGTCCACTTTTAGACTAAATCCACGTACGTCTTAGTTTTCCTTGTCTGAGCTGGTATCTGGCTCAAAACTTTACAGCTGGGTCGCTCCGATTTTTTTTGAACTGGTAAAGTTATGTTGGTGGTGTAAGGGGCTGTATGCTAGTAGGAGCATGCAAACAGCTGAATGACGGGATGTAGGAGGGAGCTTCCTCCACACCAGCAGTCACCACAACTCAGAGGTGAATGACTAATGAACTCCTCCCGCTCTGCAGAAACTATGCCCCTCCCATGCTGTGATTATGCTAAAAACAGCATTTTCACAATTAAAAGACCACTGGGAACGCTTTTACATTAGATCAACTGTCAGGATGATCAGAGTGGATCTTCAAGCACCGTTATATAATGTTGCAAAGAAATGGAAATGTAAGCATGTAAAGGTGGTGGCTGAGCTGTTAATTATATGAAGCCAGATGGGAAAGGTCATTGCTATAAATTTTGGCAGGAATAAACCTGCATTGGAAACGTGCAGTAGTGTGTTGCCTTGACCATAGAGCAATCCTCTTGACCCAGTTTGCTAAAGTAGAGCAGCTCTGTGGCAACATGTGCACCTTTGGTTTTACTGAGCAGCTATCAGGTATCGTGTGAAAAAGTAGCGAATGACTGAAAAGAGAGAGCAAGTGATTATTACAGAGGCTGTTGGCACCTCTGTGAATGATTTCTACAGTTATTTAGAGTGTCACTGTTGTAATGATGCAGAGGAATGTCTAACTAAACTTCAACAATCATTGAAATCCTGAACCCTTTTCTTGAAAAACTTGCACCAACATTTTCCCCAGTTCTTTAAATAAAGATCTGCAAAACAATACCAACAAAAATGCATACTTGCCCTGAAAACATGAACTAAATCCTTGATAAAGATCACTCAAATGCCGTTTCTTGGCTTTTTCGTACACAACGGGCAACTTTCCTTTTGAATGCACCATGTCTGTCTTCCCTCCACTCTTTCTGTTGAAAAAAATTAAATATTAACTTAAAAATGCATCTCAATCCCTTCAAAGAATGCTTTCATTTACAAATCTTAGTCCAATTTTTTATTTAATATAATTTATACTGAGGACCATTGTAAAAGATTTTGAGCTTTAATACAGATAACAAGTAAAACAAGTGCAGATGGCTTTAGGTGTGATTAAAACTTTCAGTAGATGCATTTTTTCCTCCCTATGGAGCCACTACATAACAAGATTAATTTGATTATTTCTACAAATACATCATGCTAGTTAAATAACATTTTCCAATGCTTAATTTGTTGTAGTTCAACATATACCAATTCCTTGTTCAAACAATAAAGCATGTTTGGAACATACATGTACATTCTAATGCACTTACTGCAGCGTCCACATTGGCTGGTGAGTCACCATTTGGGTCTGCCAGCATAGAGATAACACTAATCATGATGGTTTCCACTGTGTGGATGGGCAACCATCGCTCCTCTGGTTTCTCATAGCCATATTTATCCTCTCCGGGTTCATGCAAAATAGAAATGCATACGTCTCCATTCTTGTCCACTAAAACAGAGAGGGGAAAAACATGTTGACCATTATATAACAGTGGCTTAACAAGAATTGCTAGGCACTGTGCATTATGAACCTCATGAATGAATGAAACGAGGAAACCTTTCACTAAATCACTAAAGTTCTTTATTAGTTAATCTTTTGTTCTTTCAGAACAGCAAAAACTTAAATGTGTTCATGTATCTTACATCTTTACAAAAACAGTTGTATAAAACCACAGCATCATATAACTGGACCTACCATTTGGGTGCCAAATGTCTGTGATAAACTTCATTTTTGGTGGCCTGAGTGGGTAATCTTTGGGAAATGTCAGATGAGCTTTAAAAACACCACCTTCACTGTGGACAGAAAATAAAATAAAAAAAAATCAGAAAAAGGATCCCAATGTTTGGTGAACATTTTATGAAATGAAAAATACAGATACAGACAAATATTTGGCTCTTAATATTTAATGTATGTCTCAGTCAAACTTACTACAGCGTGTCTGGCGGCCCAATAATAAGAACTTCCCATCTGTAAAGATCACTGTCCTCAATCAGACCAGCAGAAAATCCCTCCACTGGGTTTTTGTTCAGCTCTAGATTTAAAGACAAACAAGAAAAGAAAAAAAAGAAAACCATTTGGTTCATTTCATAGCAGCTTCACAATTCTAAAGTCATACTGTGCTTTTCTTAGAGAAGGCTGTCTTTTCTGTGGAAGCCTTTGTTGTGGTTGAGTACAAATTAGCACGTCTTGCGGTGAAACCTGTGACTACGGCTGCAGTTTAGCACCAACAGTAATTGTACTAATTTGCAAAGCTTCAAGCTAAAGAACCCAAATACATAATCAACTTTACATGATAAATAAAAATGGGATGCATTGTGATATATATCATATTTTTTACTTGTTTCTCAATCATTTACTATCTACTCCTTTTATCTTGATGTTGTGGAATTTGACAAATAAATAAAAACACAAATGAATAAATAATCTAATCAAGCCTACAAAAAGCATTGTAGGGTCAAGGTGCCATAAAGGACTAGTCATATTTTCTAGTTCTTTAATCAGAACCCAGGCATTACCAAGCAAGCTGAAAAATACACCATAGTGTAAACCAGTCCTGAGTTTCCCCTGAGGAATGTCTGAAACGATTTAGCACACTGGTTCTTAACCTTTTTAACAATGTACGCCTCCCGTGAAATATATTTTCAGCCAGCCAGCCCCCCCCCTTTTTTTTTTTTTACTTGTAACGCACCTTTCATGCATAGAGACAATTCAAAGTGCTTCACAGAGACTAAAAAAGTGGCATGAAAGCAACAACGAAATGCTTAAAAATTTTTTAAAAAGCTCAAGATAAGGTTGGAACTAATTAAAATAAAAAATAGAGAAAAATTTAAAATAAATTCTGGCACCACTATACCATTTTTTTTACACATAAAGGAACTCTTTGAAATTAAATAAGGAGACAAAACTTTCTCATAAATACTGAAATAGCAACTTTATTGTAAATATGAACACTATTACAACTAAAGACAAGTATCAAAAGAATCAGAACTTTATCGTTGGGAGTTCACAAGGCTGCTTGCTATGTTGTAACATGCAGCATTAAGCAGAGATGTTGGAATGTGAAATAAAAAAGACTAGCTTACTAAAAGTCAAGAGGAATCTCCAGAAGTTAATAAGAACCAGTGCTCTAGCAGATCTAAAAAGAAGGTAGAAATCATTATTTGTCAAATTCTGATATTTTGATACCACAACGATCAAGACGCAATGACACCCAATTACTCTTCTTGTCATTATAACTCCTGATGTTACTGCAATTTGCACTTAAAACCTGGAGCCAGCAACCCAATCACTTTTTCCCCTGATAAACATGACCCCAGTCGGACGTCTCAGTCAGTGAAGCAACCCGAGGTCCTTCAAACCAAACTCCTAACCACTATGGCAGACAATGGGAATATCTGATAAAATAACTGCACAGGACGGCACAGTATCATATGCAAATCAAGATTTCATTTTTAGAGTACAATTACACAAGGGACTTTGTTGCAGAACTGATTTTGCCGAATCCTGGTGCAGACCGTCCTACTGCGTCAACACGAGAGATGAACTTTTGTAAGAGATAACTGCTGTAATGTGAAATAACAAAAACTCATCATAATTTCAAAGGGCAAAACACAGATGTATCATTATGTATGCACAACCATCTTTTCTCATACTTGCACATTTTCTTTTCTCATCAGTGATCATTTTGAGTATCACAACAAAAGTAAACTAAATAAAGATGTGATTTTTTTTAGCAGTAACTTTCCAATCGAGTTTGCTGTACTAACATGATTGAGCCTTAGACTACCCCTAAAAGACTTATAAAACTAAATAAGTTTCAAAGGGCAGCATTGTTAGAAGTGAAATGGAAACAGTAAGTACTGGTATTTCAGACAAGTGACACACAGGTGTCCACAAAGGATTTAAACAGAAACCACGCTTCACTTAGATCAAATAATGGAATATCCATCTGATTATAGCGGTCTTTACCTCTGCTAGGGCTGCACAGTATGAGGAAAACTTGATATTAGTGATCAATATTGCAATGACAATATGACTGGCAATACATGAACAAATAGCACCGTAATTACTTGAATAAGCTGATTCTGCAACAGCGAAAAGCAGCTTTTCATACTGGCTTTGCACCAATATGCAAAGCTTTAGAACGTTAACTGTTGCAAAATTTTGAGGATGGAAAAATCGTGGCGAACATTTCAGGATTTGCTGTTATGTTTTTTCTGTTTATTGCTTAAATTAACCAGAAGATTGACAAAAGAAAACTGGTTTAAATTCACAAACACCATTTCTTTCTATCTCATATTTGTTTTTCGGGTTATGGCACTGGCACCCCCGTGACCTCGAAAGAGACAAAGCGGGATTAGAATACGAAATGAATGAATTTAATTTTCATACATCCAGTAAAAAGACAAACATATAGTAACTTAACAAACCAATTAAAAAGTAAGAATCATGGTTCGATCTGTGAATCACTTAACTGAATCAGATCGCTACCTAACGATCCACAGCTTTAACAATTAGGTAGATATACCATATATCACACATGACTCTTAGGATTTGCTACATAGCATAAACTATATCAACTTTTGGGAGACATATAAACAATAATCAACAAAGATAAAATATCAATAATAAAGTTAAGGTGGGGACAAAACTATGCTCTGTTTTGCTTCGAAATTTGTAACACCTTACAGGGTGTCTTCCTACAGATATATAGATGTTAAAAAAGTCTTAAACTTAGGATTTTTAAAAACCTAATTCAAGACCAGATACACAAACAAAATGATCATGCCTAGATTAGCAAACATACATGCAAATATTAAAAACTGTTACAACAAGTCAAAATAATAAACCAATGTTTAGCACTTCTTAAACATTACAAATCATAAACTATAATAATAACAGCATAATAAGAACATTTTGTGTCAGCAAACTATTTCAGAAAATTGTTTTTAAACCACTTAAAACCCAAATCAAATAGCCTTTACCAAATCCTAATGTAACTTAGGTGTCACAAATCACAAGTATTTCTTAAACTTATTGCAACTTCCTTAACTTTAACAAAAACTATTATCATATTCACATGGACACATAAGTAGTAAACAACAACAACAGATGATCCTAACAGTCCATCAAGTCACTGTTCATCATTGTGGCTCGTCACTGTCCTCAGCATCCAGATCCCCACTAACTCGATGGTCAGTGTGGAACCATAAACCATTGTTCGGATATCAGAGACATCCAAACAATTATTCAATTATTCAAATTATTAATCAGAATTTAAGACATTTTAATGTTTTTTTAAGGCATATTCAAGTAAAATTCAATTCAAGAGCTTTAAAGACTTGTTAAAGATCTGTAGAACCCTGCTTTAGTCACATAATTAATCATTTTCGCCTGTCTTAAAACCACCATATTAGTATAAAAGAATTACAGAGGCACACATTTTAAATTATGTGCTCTTTAAAACATAAATATTTGTTGGCAACAAACGGCATAAAGGCTTTTCTGGCAGTCAAAATGACTTTACCAAGTATTATTAAGAAAGCAAATGCTTAGTAATAAATAAGATATTAGATACATATGGAAAAAAAAAAAAATCGATTGAGCAACAGCACCAGCATCGTTTGAAAACCACAGATATGAACTAGATTGTATTGGTAGAAAGGTATAAAATTGATCAAGTAAATATTTTTTTGTTTCTGGTAAACTTTCAGTTTATCTTCATGTTGTGTCTCTACTGTTTTAATATTTTTATGTTGATGTGATGCAAACAAAATAGTCCAATCACTAGCTTGCTTCTACCATGTGGGTCAATTCCATTTGGAAGGTGAATCACAGTGAGAGAGGTGTATTTTTCTTCCACAGCACTTCAAACTATATCTGAAAAAAATAATGTGACACTTTTTTAACCATGAAGAATAAAACAGTAAAAGATCCAAAAGATCAGGTTTTATGTTTGAAAGGCATTTTGTTTTTTTCCTAATTTAAAAAAAAAAGTGATGGTAAGAAAAAATTAAAAAGTTTATAAAGCATGCATTATTATTTATAATTTTAAATGCCACATGAATTAAACATATCTATATTGTCTTAGGTTTCAGTAAAAGAATCAGACTGTAGCGTGTCACCACAATGTTCTTTCATGTATCAATTCGTGGATTTTGCATGAAATGACCGATTGATTTGATTGATAAATAGAAATTTAATTGATCCCACGACGGGAAAATATTTTGTCATCATAGATTTAAAAAACAAACAAACAAAAAACAAATAATACTTTAAAAAACAGAGAATAACTTCACAAATGGGATTTAAAGGACACAACACAAAAATATAAAACAAATAATACATTTAATTATCCATTATAATAAATATTGCTGACTTAGTATAACAGTGACTTATAAAACAAATACACAACAATAAAAGTCTAAATTAACCCAAATACCGTGCAGACGTCATTATTACTAATTGAAAGTACTCAAGAACATGAAGTATGTATGTCCAATCTTTGCCTTTAACTCGTACAAACTAAAAACGACTTCAACTGTTTTTAGAAGAGGGTTATTATTAGAGTGGTTAATTTTTTGTGCAGCTGACTCTGCGAAAAGAGCCAATTGAGGTAATTTGAGATAAACACTTGCTTCGTTTGATTCGCACGCTGAAGCCAACAACGGTTAGCACAAAGATGTAGAGGTGGCTAACAATTCCGTGCCCAACAAGATATAATTGGAGGACTGTGGGAACGTAATCTTCGTTTACAAATAGTAACACATGACACTCTGATATCAGTAGTGGTGCTGGAAAGTACAAATTCTACGCGGTGCTGAAATTACATGTAAACGCATCTAGTCGAAGCTAGCGTCACGCTCACTAGCTAGCCGATACTGGAAAGTCTTCGAGACTTGTGACAGCGGCAAACAACATTTACACGACTCTCACACAAAGCAAATGTATTAGTTTGTTTTCTTAAGAAAGTCTATATATAACCACCCGGTGTTATAAACACCCTGCAGTATGTTTTTCACAGGGCATTAACGTTGTTGTAGAAGGTTCAAGAAAACAGTTTGCGCCAGGACTGTGCTTTTAATCACACGGCTAGCGTTAGCTTACTATCCAGTACCAGTTAATATAAAGGTTTTATTACCTGCAAGCTGTCTCCTGAGTAAGAGCGCCGACTGAGGCTCTGTCATAGTTCAATTAATATAATGCCCTAATGTTTAAATGTCCTTTTTCGAGGTAAAAGCGTTGATTTAACGTGCGCCAAACGGAACCCGTTCTTTCTATTTTCCGTTTAGCATTATCGTCGTTGTACTTCTTCACCGCCTTTTCCTGCTACAGCTGCGGTTTCTTCTTCGTTGACTTTTTTGCGACAGTTATCATTGTCTTTGCGGCACTGCTGCCATCTTCCGAGAAGGCGGTAAAACTAACTACGCCTCCTAAATTTTACAATTTTTGGGTGTGATGTGAACAGTTAACAACGTATTGCTCTCATAAACTTGAGTCATTTTTCAACCCCATTCCTATGTTATGAATTTCTTTTGTGGCTTTTTGGAGCAATGCTAATTTTGTGGTTTTTGTGGTTTCACTTAAAACAATTTTGCTTGAGGTTTTTTTTTTCTTCCTGAGTTCAACTAACAAAAAAAAAAAAAAAACGTCCCCTTTTAACCTCGCAGCTGGGCTAAAAAAAACTTTTAACTACAGAGTTTTTAATTGTGTGGAGAAAAAAAAGTTTTTGTCCAGCTATTTAAAGAGCTAGTCTTACTTTTTATTTTTTGGAAATTTCTGTATCTAGGTTTCTGCCACTATTTTATTTTGATTTATTTATATATGATTGATTGATTGATGTTGAGCTTTGGTGTGTTAAGGTGCTACAACATTCAGACGGTCTGTTAAGACACTGCATTAGATATTCACATTGAATTAAACCTCATCACTTTAGCATTTGCTCATTACAGCTGATATATGGGACAGAATGGGTCTCTTAGATTGTGCTTGTTCTACAAAATGATGCTGCAGTATGTACTTTCCACTTCTGACAAACTCTAAATGCAGAAAGTTGCATAGGGAAAAAATGTGCAAGCAAAACAATTCTAATTTAATCTCAATTAGTTACATTTTGATGCAAAACCAATCTGCTCTCTGAATTACTTTTAGAGTAGACCTATGTTAAAACAGGCACCTTTGCGTACGGATAAGTTTTTTTAAAATGATTATTGTAAATCTTTTTATTTATCTTAGAAAATAATTCTTAAAGATGCTTTCACTTTATTAGTCCCCATTCCTCAGCTCTTTGTGCATGTCCTGAGACTGTAAATAACAATTTAAAATCTTTCTAGACTGATTTGTTTCAAGGACAGGCTGTTTTGGGATTCTAAACTGTACAAACTATGATAGTAACTCTGGGATTCAGGCAATAGGTTTTCTTGATTTGGTTTTGTTCAGCACGCCTTAATTTCTGAACAATAAAGGGAATTTTAATTTAAGCAAGTTCAAACATGTGCATATTGGTGCAGTAAAAAAAATCCTGTGTGCACAACACTGCTCCAACATTTTAAATTCTTCTTGAAAGCAGGAAGAAAAAGAGTAAATCATATGTTTTGCAAATATTTTTCTTTTCTCAAAATAGAGTGGGATAATCTGCTTTTTTACTTAAATATTTTATTTGCTCCCTCTGTTTGTTGCCCCTTTTTATAATTCTAACAAAACAAAGCTTCATGTTACAGTTTCTGAAATACTGAAAAACTCTCAAAGGGTCCACAACATTGAAAATATTAAGCACTTGAAAATGTGTGGACCCTTTAGTTTAATAATCATTCAAAGGACAACAAAGAATACATTTGCCACACAAATGCATTTAATAATAGTCCCTTGGTTTCCTGTTTCTAAATTTAGTGCAAGAAACTACACCTCCGAGTTATGTGTATGCAGTAATTTCCCTCTACTTTGTATGCACATCCAAAATCTGGACAACTTTGTTCACATCACAGCAGCTCACTTAATGAAACAGTAGAACAATTATTAGTCTAAGCAATTAGTTTTTTATATCTATTTTGGTAGTTTGAAACAATGCAATTCTTAGATCAGGTTCAGATGTCATTATCTTTAAAAAGCTTTTAAAAGTAAATGGAACTGAAATTTGGTTTTAGTTTGTAGAGTTTAAACTGATTTCAAAGGCTTGTTGTGAACTGCTACATTTGGATCGCAATACTCAAAATAGACACCAGATAGAAACATTGAGGCAACAACAGTCTCCCACGATTTCCATTATATTCAGTTGTTACCAAAAACAATGCAAGCAACGAATAAAAGACATCATCATGGCAGTAAAGAAAGCAAACAAACATGAAGAAGGGGACAAAGTAAAGAAATAAAAAAAAACTTTGCTTGTTTCTTTTTTTTTGTCACATTGATTTGATTTGCTCAGGACAAAAACACCACCACTGACCTGCATACAAATAAACCTCTGACTTTAATTCACCACAAAAAGAAAAAAATAAACTTACATAATCACAACTCAGCTCTTCTCTTTAATAATTTACAAGTCATCATCCTTCAAAAAGCTGTTTTACTATCCCCCCCTACACACACACACAGTTTTTACAGCATCACGTGATCAAGGAGTTTATTATAAAAATGTAACCTGTCCATGATTTGGAACTTTAAACTGTAGAATGGTTTTAGACGTTGTTTTAGATTCTTGAAAATGTGCTTTCCATGAAAGCATCAAATCCCTTCTGTTTGCATCTACAGTTTGGTTTAAGATTGCAATGATTTTCTCAATTCTTGCATTTCTAGACTTATTTTATGGAGGATTATTTTATAGAGCTAAGAGTCAGTAGTAAATGGAGAAGGTATAACTGAAATTCAACTTTATATTCACACCTTTACATACACACAAAAAAATGGGCATTTTTTAAATGTACAATTTAAATCCATATTTAATATTGCAATATTCATTAGACACAAGTTTTCCTGTCAATCCTCTTACTCATTTTTTAACTGAAGATTTATTAAATATTTCTTCAGATTTTAATAGTGGAAACTTATACAAAATATACATGGAATACAATTTTCACAATGAACTTCAAACTGTCCAAAAAAACTCATTTCCAATGGGTAACTTCTGTCATTTTTCTACTCAAAAAAATAACAACATTTGAGATCAAACCGTTTTTATGTTTTAGAACAAAAATTCAAACATGTAGAGACAAAATAAAAATGTTTAAATGCTGGAACAAAGCAAAAGCTTTTGTGAATAATGTAAAAAAAAAAAAAAAAAAACAAACAGTAGAAAATCCATTGAGCTACAATTTATCATACAAACTTCCAAGCATTTGATGGTGATCCGATGATGGCGGAGGTCAGAATGGACTTGGCGATGGCGGTGTAACAATGTTCCATTATTTTCCCAGGTTGGATTTCTTCAGCTGTTGCAGAAAGAAAATCCATAGCTGAGTTCACACCTGAGGTCCTGGGTGATGGTGGTTACCTGGAAGCTGAAGGAGTTTTGGGAAATGCAAGACTTTTTAATCAAAGACATTCAGCATGAAAGACTCTTTAAAGTTCCACTCCAATCAGATATTTTGAAATAGTTTCCAGTGGTCTTTTAATTTTGATTATGCTGTTTTAGGGCACTATCAAAAAGCCTGTGTCATCTTCTAAGACACAAAGAACTGAATGATTTCTGCAGAGCAGCAAAAGTTCATTAAAAAATCCTCTCTGAGTTGGAGGAACTGTTGGCGTGGAGTAAGCCTTCGCTCACTTCCCATTTCTCTTTGTTTACATGCTCTCCTGCTAGCTTACAGCCCCTCACACCTCCAACATAACATTACCGGTGCAATAAAAAGGGCGTGCAATATTGGAACAATCCAGCTGTACAGCTTTGACCCAGACTCCAGCTCAGACGAGGAAAACAAATACGTATTTGGATCTTTTTGTGTGTGAGTGGATGCATCAGAATGGAGAGGAGCAGAGAGCTTTTGGTCTTCCAGTTGTAGCACATTCGCCATACGTACCAGCTTTTTCCCGCTGCATTTTCTTTGATTCATTACAATTTGAATAAAGAAATGCTCAGAAATGCCATTTTAAGCTTAATTTTCTTTAAATATATAATCCGTCATGAGAAAAATGCAACAAGAACATGCTACTACACCAATGACCCAATTTTCGTTGAAGTGGGTCTTTAAAATGTTCTAACACTGAAAGGGTTGCTGCTGGAAAACACCAATAAAGCACGTTGTTTTGAGCAGTCAATGACTGTTTCCAGGCAAAAGTTTACACATTAACAGGACTTGGAAAAGAAGAGCAGTGTTACTCCTCCTTTGTGATGAAGTGACACAATATTTTAGACACATGCTGCTGGATAAATTCCCCGTCACAGTTAACGGCACAACTGAAACCAGGATGAGTAACTATAACTTTTTTGTAAAGCTGTTAAATAGATCAGTTTAGCGGTTTCACATTGTTTTACACTGTTGTGTTAACAAAGGAAAATAAATGAGCTAAAGACTGACAAGTGAGATTGGCATTTGGCAGCATTGGATGGAAACAAATGAAGAACATATGACTGGCCCTGAGTGGGCGGGTCTTCCTTCTAACCCAATACATCTTGAGTCAAGTTAGAGGTGAAGCTTCTTGTCACTTCCCCAGGTCTTTCAGACACAGTGTGCAACAGATGTCCAAATGTGAAATGAAGGAAGAGCATTAAGCATCTCTTTAAAAGCACAGCGAGGTGAGTCTCCTTTCATTACTCATTTTTTTCACAACACTTTGATGAGATTAAGGGTCACATCTGTATGTTTTGATTAAATCATTTGCTGTGACTGTGAGTTTGATAAAAATGCAGAGGACTTTGGGTTATGCAGTTGAAGCTTTAGCAGTGCGCTTGTGCTGCAGAGTGTTGTTTAGATACATGTTTTTTGCACACAATGGACCCACTGTTACCACTACATGCAGTCAAAAACACGAGCATCAATTCAGTGGCGCTTTCTGAGGGCTCGATGCCAAAACTCCAAGGCATTGTGATGCAATCTTGACAAGTTTTTGTAGATTTTTTAACTGCCCTTGCGCATTTTTTACACAACAAGCAGGAAAGTTACTGTTTGCCTGTGAAACTTCCCTCCTGTGAAAGGTGTGAAAAAACAGATAAAGTCGTTGTTTTTTTTTTTTACCAAGCTTTTCCTGCTTCTTCTGTGTTTTGACAGAACTGTTATGTAATTGTCTTTTGTGTCACCACGACTATTTTTACAAAATCTTTCTGCAAACTGTGTTAGGGTATTTCCAGAAACAAGATTAATCACAAAGTACAGAACTGTCACAGAAGAGTTTCAAAGAATCAGATGTATATTTAATTCCTTACATGAGGAGGAAGTATACAACGGTTTCATCATGTGTTATCACCCATGTGCAGTGAGACAAACAGTCTTTTATTGACTTTTATTGATTCAATTTACGTCTATGTTTCTGTAGTTTGCCTTTTTTCAGTAACATTTTACATGTTGAACATCCACCAGGAGCAGACAAACAGAAAAAATCATTTCATCAGCATTTCATGCAAAATTGAACTAATGGAAGATCAATTCAACTTACTGTGTGGAAAAAGTCCCTTTGAAAACAGTGGAAAACCTGATCAAAATTACAAAATAAAAGCTGAAGGAGGTCTTTATGATAAAAAAAAAAGGTAGTTTTTGTTTATTTGGAAACCGTTGGTACGTTTTTTTAAACTAAACGAGAACTGCAGCAGCCACTTGTTTTGTGAAATTCTAAACTGATTGTGGTGCATTGCAACATTACACTGAATGAGTCAAGTTAAAAAGACCAGATAAATAATGAAATATTGGGGTCATGATTTTGTTTAAATTTAAATGGCCGTTTAAAATGGAATAAAACGCTTTTTTGGCAGGTGAGGCATTGTTCATCATCTCTGACAGGGGGCTCAAACTCACAACCATGACTTAAGTGTCTGCCCCCACCCCTTCACGCACACACACACTTGGCTACCACAAACATCACAACATTTCTAGTATTTGCTCACACTGGTCATGCCCTAGTGGCGACGGCGGGAAGTCCAGAACTTTCATGCGCAGGACGCCACTTCTAATCTCAGATTCTGCATTTTTGCCCCTGCGACAGACTGGCGACCAGTCCAGGGGTATCCCCTGCCTTCGCCCATGAGTAGCCGGGTTAGGCTCTTGCAACCCCGTGACCCCGATAGGGAAAAAGCGGTTTGAAAAATGAATGACTGAATGCTCAAACTGACCTCAGCCAACAGAAACACACACTCATTTGTTGATCCATGTAATTGTTCCTCTTTGAAATGACTCACGACTACAACACACTGATATGTAGGAACATACAACAAGGCAAAAATGTTGCACATATTTCAGTAATGCATGTTTCTTCTTTGCATAACATTTATGAAAAAACAAACTTTTAAGTCATTATTCATTGTTTATTACTAGTTTTAATCTTTATGGAAGTATATTGCATTTAATGAAAAAAAAGGGTGGTCTTTTCATTGAATGTAAGACGCTTCTGTAAAAATTATATCGCAAATAATTTTTTAATATATCTTAAAAAACAGGCAGCAAGCAACAAAGTTGACCATATCCACGGACTTTGCTGTTTTGAACCCCATATTGTCGTCTGGATATACTTACAAACGAAAAACAAACAGTTCTTACTGATCAGTATCTAATACTTCCCCAACATTTTGCTGTGTAATGTTTGTAGATTAAGTAAGTCGACGCTTTAAAGAAAGGTATGTGTTCATCAAAACATTCAGAGATCAAAAGTGCGTTTTGTTAAAATAGCATTACATTTGTGTAATGTTATAAAACCTAAAGTAAGACGACACTTTCCATTATTATCAGTGTTTTGTTTTTGGGAGAGAATAATCATGAACTGAAACTTTACAAATAAAAGGAAAAACTTTTTTTTCAGAGAAATGTTTGGCTAGTAGAAATGTTTTATATATGGCTGAGCCTGGTGTGATGTAATAAAACAATAAATAATAAATCCTTGAATTTTGCACATTAGGTGTTTGACACTCTTAATGTGAACTTATGCAATATTCAGTAGTAGGTAGCCTATGGATGCCTATGGAACGATTCACCTTCACCATGATTTGGTTCAGTGGTGCAACGTAACATGGCATCCCTAATATACATAAACTTACCTTTAATGCAGCTTAAGACAAATAACTTTATTTTCTAGTAAGCCTTTGTGGACGGATGTTTTTTTGTCAGCTGAATCAATTGATGTATAAAAAGATAAATAATAGAAGAACATGTGTAACATTTTCCACTCAAAATCAATCCCTTATCTTGATATGTTCTTTCATTTTGCGAAGAACAAAAAGCAAACAGCTGAGTCACTGCTCCACAAGCGACAAAGTTGTAAATCAAAAACTTATTCTGTGTTTGAAGACAGAGCCGCTCACCATGGAACTAAACGGATCAGTGGAGTCGCCCAAGGAGAACCCAGCACCTCGCTGGAGCCTCAGCTCCAGCTCGGGTATGCAGTATGGCGCTCTGGTTAACAGTGTTACTTCACTCACAACACCTGAGTCCCAGAATCCAACTGTTTCAAACAGACGGGCCCATGTGGCCATGGCTGTTCTTTGCTACATCAACCTGCTTAATTACATGGAGCGGTACACAATAGCAGGTTGGTATTAACTTTTCAACACAAAACTTTTATGCTTTTTGTGCTTTATTACATCTTGTGTGCATTGTCATCTCTTCCAGGTGTTCTTTTGAACATTCAAACTTTCTTTAACATAAGTGACAGCACAGCAGCACTTCTGCAAACAGGTATGATAGTACAACTCATGAAGAAAAGTTGTTTTTGCTTCATAAAAAGAAAACAGAAATCAACAGTTTGTTGCACTTGTATAGTACTGTTTAAAAAGTCTTGCAAATACAGAGTGAGAGCCTTTTGGTTTCTTGAGAAAGCAGAGCAGCAGAGATCTGTTCTTTGATATGAATGCTTTAACTGGGTTTCATGCTCTCTGACCCTGTTTCTTTGTTGACTGCAAATGGACTGATCAGCTGTCACATGAAGGGAATTAAAACTGTGTCGATACATGTGCAGTTTTTATCTGCAGTTTCTTACTTCTGGCACCCCTCTTTGGTTACCTTGGTGATCGCTACAATCGCAAATTCATCATGATCGGTGGTCTGTGTGTGTGGCTCCTGACTGCAGCTGCTAGCTCCTTCGTCACAGAGTCGGTGAGTGGCAAACGGATGTGCTCCTTCCAACCGAGCAGGTTATGAACATGCAAGGTCAATCGGGGTCAATCTTTATTGATTTTTCTCAACTCCAACATTTATTTTTATCATGACAAATGTATCTTCGATTGTGTAATTCTAGTCTTATTTTAAGATAATTATGGTCTGAAATTAAGGATAGTTGGACTGTTGTAGCACTCAAAAAGGGTGAGGGGAGAAAAGTGTAACATACCTTCTTTAAAGAAACAAAGCTATTTCTTTTAGCAGAGCCTGCTTAATTTAAAACATTATTTCTAACATCGAAGCAACATATGAGTGTCTATAGCTCATTTCAAGCTATAATTTATTGTTAAAAGGGCAGGACATCACGACTCTAGACAAATTCTAGAGCCTAAATTCAAGACTAGTTCCATTGGCAGATTTTTCTCCAATAGCTAGGAAAAACTTCTTTTTTAAAAAATATTTTTTACGTTGTTTTGAGACGGACATTTTTTCCAGTGATAATGATTATCGCAGTTCATCTTTTGCTACTGCCTTTACTCAAGGATATTACATGATAAAGCCTCACAAGCATAAACTCAAGAGTGGAGATTTGGGAGTTTTGAACACATCATTAGTTTATTTTTATCTTTAGCTCAAAGTTATCTCAATCTGATCTGACAAAGTTCTGTTTCCTCTTTTTACTTTGACTGTTGTGGTTGGGTGTATATATAGAAAAATTGCATTTCCTGAAAAATTTGCATGTGAGAGTTCTGAAAGCTAAGACAATCACTGAAGATGCTAATAGACTTAGGTACTGAGGGCTAAAACAAATTCTAACTATTTAATCATTAATGTTCAATAATGGAGGCTGACAAAGCTAAAGAAAACTCAAAACTGCATGTCAAAAAGTGAGTGATGGTAAACAAAGAAACAAACACCACACAAAAATAGAATTAACAAAAAAGCACAATAATAGTTTTCCAAAGGCTCTAAATAGGGCATTTCTCATGGTATACACCGAATACTAAATCAGTCACCCAGTGGTGAAGCTAGAAGAATTTTATAGGAGTGGGGGCAGAAGACTTTGGATGGTTGCAAATGTGAACAGCAGAGTGGGAGGCCATAAAAAATGTTTTCAAACTGGTATTAATGGTCTTAATGTTAAAACATCAGTTATTTTAGCTGAGATGCTGTTACTAATCCTTAAAGAAGCTTGTTTTGATTATTTCTTTAGCTTTGTCAATAAATATACTAATATTGACTCAAAAATTGGGGGGGCGGGGGGTCTAAGTTTTTTGGTGGGGGGGCAGCTGCTTCCCTTGACAACCCACAACCCCTAGCTCCGCCCCTGCGATCACTCAATGGGTTAAACACACAAGAACTGCTACAAATTTTGAATGTTCTTATTAATTTTCAATGAACACAAAACAGATTATTATTTAAAAACTATGAAAATGAGCAAATGAAGGGTAAAATCAGGAATCCGCTATAGAAATGAGACGTTTGGACACCATAAATTAGTTTGCATAAAGCAAAATGAAGAGTTTATGTACCTGAGAATATCTCCAGGAGTTGAACCATGAACTGTCTAGTAGAGTGTTCCTCTTCTCTAATATTGTTTGGTGTTTGCACCAACCAGTCGTGTTCTCTGCCTCCTTAGTACTTCTGGCTCCTGGCTCTGCTGAGGGCTTTGGTAGGCATTGGCGAGGCCAGCTACTCCACTATTGCTCCCACAATCATAGGAGACCTCTTTACTGGGGGTAAGCGGAGCGTCATGATCTGTATCTTCTACATCTTCATCCCTGTTGGAAGGTAAAGACCCAAATCCACCTTTGGACATGATTTTGATTGTATATTTAGATTTTTTTCCTCACTAGGTCAAATAGAGCTCAACCTAAATATTTGCAAAGCAATCTTTTCTGTGTAGACACTGTTAGTTTCATTTCATCAGAGGTCAGACATTTTTATCCATTTCCTGTTTCTGTGTTTCCAGTGGTCTTGGATACATTGCAGGGGCGGGGAGTGCTTCTCTCACAGGGGACTGGCACTGGGCTCTCAGGGTGAGAAGACACTCATTATCAGTAAATTCATTGACAAACATCAAGGTTGTGCCAACATTTCCCATCTTCTTTGTGCTTTGTATTCAGATCACTCCTATCATGGGTGTGGTGGGACTCATCCTGATGATCTTCTTGTGCCCCAACCCAGCCAGAGGTGCTGCAGAGACCAATGGAGAAGGAGTCGTAGCAGAGAGCTCCTACCTGGAAGACGTAAAGTATCTTCTAAAAAAGTATGATGAACACCCTATGTATTAGCATACACACATGCAAACGATTAAAAAGGTGTTTATTTAATTTAACCTTTTTTGGTCAAAAACATTGAAATTCCAAATACAAATCTAAGGAAAGCAAACAAAAAAGATCAAACAACATGGTATTTGTTTATTTCATAACTCACAATTGTCAATATAGGCTGAATTGTTGACCCCTTCACGGCGTATATTGCTAATTTGCAACATATCAATACATCCCGGGCTCAACTTAATCGAGCATGACCTTGAAAGAAACATTGGAGAATTGAAACAGATCTTTATTTCTTTCTAAAACTTCTGGATCAAAAATAAATGTGTTGGCTAAAAGTTGATTTTTATCTATTGTAAAGGCCATGGGCACTTATAATAAGTCAATTAAACGAGGCTATGTTGATATATTAAGTGTAAATGGTAGTTAAATGGGAAAATAATCTCAAAGAGTTGTTGTTAAAGAGTTGTAAAGTAATAGTTGGAATGTAGATTTTAAAGTTAATAATTAACATGAATCTTTATTGATGCTAGCTCAAAAGTCATGAGAGTGCTAAAGCCAAATTCTCTCGTGTGTCAGCGGGGATTTAGAATGTGAAAGTACTTCTGAAAACAACCTCTGGAAGGTTTCAAAGAAAAATGATGTCAGATCAAACTGCAAACTGTTGGAAGCCAAACACAGAATCCTGTATATTGGTGCAGGAGTTGGATTCAACTTTGACTAGATGTCTACAGTATAATCTACTTTTCCACAGTCAAATGGAAGGCATCTGCCCAACAAAATAAGCGTGCAACTGGAATAGTGAGAGCAGAACAGTGAGAATAAGATCATTAAGATGGCACTTAATTATTGGCAGAAAGAAGAAAGGATTAAAGTTTACCTTCAACAGTAGGAGAAACTGATTATGTCTAAACAACAACAACAAACTGTGCATTCTGATTCATCTGCTGTTGTACAAAATCATAAGCTAAACATTGTTCCTGAACACACACCTTTTAGACTTGATCTTTTTTAGACTAAAAATGAAAAATAAATGAAGTGGTGCTATCCATCTGACATTTCAAATCTCTTAAAGAATATTTACTTTATTTATTTCGAAAGTTAAAGCTTTTTTTTTAATTTAAGGAAATGCACATTTGTTTAGTCAAGACTATATGTATTGATTTTTAAGTAATGTAAAAAGTTGAATATGGAAAAGGATTTACTATGTTTACAATTTTTATACTTACTAAACCTGTTATTGTTTGGTGGGCACATATGTAATAACTCAACCTAATTCTTGCAGTTTTGTTTGTGTCCTCTGTCTGTAGTAAAAGCTATGTGTGGTCATCGCTGGGAGTGACAGCTCTGGCCTTCCTCACTGGAGCCCTGGCGTTCTGGGTGCCCACCTTCCTGTCCAGGGCTCATGTCACTCAGGGACTCCGCCCACCTTGCACTGATGAGCCCTGTGACTCTACAGACAGGTGCAGCATAAACTTTTAACTTGCTTTCTTCTAACTCTTTAAAATGTCTGCAGATTTAACCAATTCTCTCCGCTGCTGCATCCTTCAGTTTTATCTTTGGTGCTGTAACCGTGGCGACGGGTATTCTTGGGGGGGCTCTAGGCACCACCCTGTCCAGGACATTCAGGGATAAGGTGCCATATGCCGACCCACTCATCTGTGGAGTGGGCATGCTGGGATCAGTACCATGCATTTTCATCATAATCTTTGTAGCGGCTTCAAGCATTCCAGCCACTTATGTAAGAAACTGTCCTCCAGAGGGGCGACTTTTTCTGTCTTTTTCCATTTATGCCTAGCCTGGCATCTGCCACATTATTTGAATCTTCAATGTTTCTTTTCAGGTTTTTATTTTTTTCGGTGAGCTTCTGCTCTCTCTAAACTGGGCTGTCATGGCTGACATTCTGCTGGTGAGTTTGCATGCTCAAATACAAACCCCTTCAACTGAAACTTTGCACCAATCAGTAGTTTTCTTTGCACTTTCTCCTCCAGTATGTTGTCATACCAACCAGAAGAGCTACAGCTGAAGCCCTGCAGATTTCTTTTGCTCATCTTCTCGGAGATGCCGGAAGTCCTTACCTGATAGGAGTGGTGGGAATACATTATTATCATACACGATGATATTTTAACATCTCAAAGTTCAACGAGGTTTGGAAAATAACTTGAATCTTGTCGCTGATGCTGTCTCACCTGTGCTTTGGTAGATCTCGGATGCTGTTCGCTCCTCTAAACCTAATGATCTACACTGGAGCTTCCACAGCCTGAAGTTCAGCCTCCTGCTCTGCCCTTTTGTTGGAATCCTGGGTGGAGCTTTTTTCCTCTTTACCACCAAGTACATCACAGAAGACAGTAAAGCAGTCCTGCGTTTGATTGAAGGTATTGCAGCTCTGAATGCACAGCTGCGCCACCCATCTTGTTGGTTTTGCTCCTTTAATGTCTGTGTCAGACAACATGCTGGAGTGTTGAGCCTCGTCGAACAAAAGTCATGGATACAGCCCATTCACTCCAAGATACTTCTCTTTCTAAAGCTGACATTTTTTTTATCTGCACGTCCTTCCATAATACTGGTCAAGTTCAGCTTTCTGGAAACCAAAAACCAAAAATAATTTACTCTAGTAAACATAAGATGTGTATTATAAGATCTGAGCTGACGTCTTTGTACCTGGTGTTTAGCTTTAGCTAAACGCCACCTTTGGCGCCACCTTTGCTCCTCTGACCTAGTTTAAATCATACGGTTTTTGTTGTGTGTGTTTTCAGAGGAGCAGCAGCAGCATCATCCCCCACCTGAACCGTCCATAGAGCTGGGCCATAAGATTCCAACCTGACGCAGGACAAAGCAGCCATTCAGTCCAAACACACGTTAATTTCTGAAAAAGCTGAAGAGAACTAAGGATGTGAGCTCCCTATACAATTATGCTTTCCCCTTTAAGGACAGTTTTTAAGAACAGTTACTTTTTAGAAAAATTGTTCATACAATCAAATGGTCCTGTAGTTTACCTGTACTGTCTTTCAAACATCACACAGTACGGTTTTGTCGCAAATAGTAATTTGTAATTTGAGCGTAGGATTCGAAACACCAGCGAGCCTTTTCACGCCTCTGTACCAGTTTATCAAAGCCTCAGAATAAAGTGCAAACAGTTTAGTTCAGCTGATTGGAATATTACTTTCCAACAAATTGGTCCTATAAAAAATACTTACTTGAAAAGGAAATGTGATTATATTTTTTGGTAAATGCAGTTTTTTAAATTATTGTTGACTTTCCAAATAAATTCTTTCAATTCTCAATGTGTTTGGGTTCATGAAATAAATTGAGTTTTTATAATAACTTGCCGTTTGAGAATATACTCGAGAACCTTCTTCATGGATCGTTGTGTCTATGCGATAGACTGGAGATTTGTCTGGGGTTTACTCGTAAGAGAACTAGACTAAGTGAGTATGTCATCCATAACATGGCTAACTTTCAGCTTCAGTGAAATGAAGTCATTTCAGTCGCCATTTGTTCGCAATACAGATGCTGCCATTTAGGGGCCAGATGTCATCATTAAGCAATGATTGGTTCAAGTCGGTCAGAACCATCGTTTCTTTGGCAACAGCTCTCACCAATAAGGATTGAGCTTGTTAAAAGACCACACCCCTACCACTTGAAAAAGGCTACACAAAATCTATCAATCAAACATTTTGAACGTTGAATGTGAGACCATAATATCTAATAAGGCCTTTGGGTGGCAGTAGCTCAGGTGATTAAGCAGGTCGACCAATGATTCAAGGATTTGAAGGTTTGATCCCCATTCCCTCCTGCCAACTGTCAGTGTGTCCTTTGGCAAGGCACTTAACCCTCCTTGCCTCCAGTGTGTGGTTCCACTGGTGTGTGAATGCGTATGAATATACCAGTGATGGTCAGGGGGGCAGTTTGGCGCGTCTCAGAGCCACGCCTCTGTCAGTCTGCCCCAGGGCAGCTGTGGTTACATCAGTAGCTGATGAGGTGTGAATGAATAATGGATATACATTGTAAGCACTTTGAGCGTCTGGAAAAGCGCAGTTAAATCCAATCCATTATCTGATTGGCCAGTTATAACTTGATAACTTACACTAAAGAAAAAAATGAAAAAAAAAAAATAGAATAATCAAGAAAGAATGGTTAATCTGACAAATACGATTATGCTAACAAGTTTACATAACCTGGAAGACATTTTGATTTCATAGATTACGCAAAATAATATTTTTCCTCCCAAAGTTAGGGGTTGAATGAAGCCATTTACTGTCAAAAATTTGTTTACCCTTTTTAAACATAATGACAACATAAACTTCCTAAATGACCCTGTTCAAAAGTTTACATAGCCTGATGACTTTGTTCTGAAAACGTGAACACAAGCTGATACAAAAGGGTTTGAATAGCGACTAAAGGTAACTATCCTCACGTGACTCGTTTACCTGTAATCAGTGTGAGCACAAAAGGTCTTAGAGTGCCAGCTGCCAGAAGAATTGTTAAGGAAGCAAAGGAAAACCTACAAATAACTTCAGCTGTGATCCAAGACTGAAAAACTTTGGTTTGGATGTTTCAAGATGTGCAATAAGAATGGACTGTATAGTCAAGTTGTCAGAAGAAAGTCTTTTTTGCGCAAATGCCACAAAAGGGCTCGCTTACAATATGCCAAACAGCAAAGAAACAAGCCTTCTGAACTCTGGACCAAAGTCATTTGGAGTGATGAGATCAAGACTGAATTTTTCTGGCCACAACCATAAACACTGCATTTGGAAAGGAGGCAACAAGGCCTATCTATGTTGAAAACAATACTATTCCTACTGTGAAACACTGAGGTGGATTGCTGATGGTTTGGGGATGTGTGAGCTACAAAGACAGGAAACTTGGTTAAATTTGATGGCAAGATGAATGCCATCTTTAATATCAGAATATACTGGAGGAAAAAGTACACTCTGCAGCTCGGAGGCTGTGCATGAGATGCACTTGGACACTTGGATCCAAAACAGATGGCCAAGTCCACCTGTCATTGGTTCCAGAACAATAAGGAACAGAATAAGGTGAAGGTACTGGAGTGGCCGTCACAGTCTCCTGACCTCAGTATTATTGAGCCACTCGTGGGAGATCTCAAACGGGCAGTTCAAGCAAGACAGTCCAAGAATTTAAAGGAACTTTCTGCCAAGAAGAATGGGCTGCTTTACCATTATAGAAAATTAACATTTTATCATCATTTTTTTTATGAAAAATTACCAAGAGATCAAAATTTATGTAAGTTTATGAGCACAACTGTATATTGACTGAGTAATAGCTGTTTATTTCTCTAAAGAAAAACAGAAAGGGTACTTCCTGGTTTTAATGCAAGGGGAAAGGAGTCGGTCAGCCCAGTTCTCATATTCAGTCAATGGTTTTACCCCGCCTTCATCTAAACATCACTACAACATGCTACATCATCATCTCCGTGTTTGGTTTGTTTCTCAGTCGTGCTTTTTTGGTTCTTGTCATGTTCAAGTTTGGGTTTTTCCCCTGTCAATCACATCAGGTTCAAACTAATAATCATCCACAGCTGTCTTCATATTAATCATTCTCAAGATGTGTCTGAATTTACTCACCACTCACTCACTCACTCACTCACTCACTCACTCGCTCACTCACTCGCTCGCTCACTCGCTCGTTCGCTCCCAAAAGTCTGAAAAAACCAGTGTGCGTCAATTCTAACTAGATTGGTGAATATGATCTATAATGTATGTGGAAAACAAACATTATAGATGTCATAAAATGTGTTTTAATTTATTTTCATCGTCCAAGTTTTCATTATCAGAGCACAGTAGATTCGTGAATAGTCTTTATAAAATATTCATAAATATATTAGATTTTCTTTTCTGTAAGTAGGCGACGTCATATTTGCCATTTGAAAAAAAAAAAGTAGTGAGCATGTGTCTGAATTACATTAGATAGTCCTGCGCTGTATAGTCTTTTAGAGAATAGGGAGTGGTGAGGTAATTCAGAAATAGCCTCAGTGTGTTTAAGTATCTGATTTTCAGTACATTCTTGTCAGGTCATCTGCTTTGTCACACTTTTCATTTGTCCTTTTGATGGATGGATGGATGGATGGATGGGTGGATGGATGGATGGATGGAT
>BSAI01000201.1:6215800-6278126 GCA_036245035.1 Adrianichthys oophorus | reverse complement strand
TGGATGGATGGATGGATGGATGGATGGATGGATGGATGGATGGATGGATGAATGGATGGATGGATGTTGAGTTAATTATTATGAGTGGAAAGGTCCGACATGTAGACTTGACACATGAGAAAGTAGAACATTCCTCCTGCACAGGCTCTTCCAGAGGGCTCAGGACTTCTGACTTGCATGGAAAAGTCCTCAATTCTGGCACATGTCTGTATCATAAAATCCATGCCATCAATGTTTTCATAGCATCAGTGAGCCCCTTATCATGGACTCCTCTTGATTTTGGCCATTGCACTTTAACCGTCTTTCCTTTTTGTACTTGTGTTTTCTGTACCTGTTTAACTGAAAATTTAAAGTTTTAAATTTGGAGCTGCAGAAATGTTCTTGTACCCATATCACCCAAAACTAGTAATGTTTGTTATCTTGAGACAAAAGAGAAGTCTTAAAATTGGACCCACATAAACAATAGCATGTTTAAATGAAGTGCTCTATAATGACACAAAAACCCCACAAACTTACTGCGATAGAACGTTTAACTTGTGTCAAAGGTCACAATGGCACACATTTCTTTGGGTGATGGGCCATTAAGAGTTCAAAAAAATAATGCGTCACTTGAAAGGTGTAACCACCAAAAAAGTCTAACATAAAAAAGGAAAATGTGTCTAAGATAGTGCAATTATGGTCTTTTCTCATTGGCTGACCCTTCCAGTTGCCAAATTGTGGAGGAAAAAAAATATTCTGTTGAAAATTTGAGTTTCACAAACTTTGTACATTATGTCATTTAAGGACAATGGCCTCTTGGTTTCTTAAACTAAAAGCAATTATATGTAATCTTCAATAAATTTCACACACATAGGCAAACATCATTCTTAAGAGCACAAAAAAAAAAGCTTTTGATCAGATAATGTTAAACTTGATCCTTGAAATTAAACTGGAAAATTTGCTAAGTTTGGCTCTATTTTTAAAACTTGAACTGTTTCCTCCCTGGTGGTACATGCATGTGGAAACTAACTGCAGAGGAGATCAATAGGTTGAGAGAACAGAAAATGAACTTTACTTGAAGCTTTGGCATCAAAACTGTTTTCTGAAATTATCGGTCTGCCTTTGGGCCCAAAAAGGAAAGCAAACGTGTTTTGTTATCTGCCAAAAGATCTAATCAGCTGTCACACCCTACAGGGTAAAGACATTTTATTCCTGCTGGACTGATAATCTGCATCTGCAGCTACAGGAAACACCTTGAACCAAAGACAAACACATTTTACAGTGACCAACTGACCTACTGTGTATGTTATTGGACTGTGAAAGGAAGCTGGAGTGCTTAGAAAAAACCCACGCACGAGGAGAACAAACTGACAGGTCTTGAATCAGGTACTTGTAGTGTTGGCGTTCTTAACTCTGTACCACCGTGCAGCCCCATATGTCTAGTCCTCATCAACAATTCCTAAATGAGTGATCGTCTAACGTAACTTTACAGCCTGAACTGAGTTGAGCTTAGGGCTGCACAGAAGTCAGGTACTGGTTTGAATCTAGAAAAACAAAAACAAATACATGTATTTTCTCTGGACTCTCCTGTGAGGGTTCACAATTAGTCAGTGGAAAAAAGGTGGGTTTCTTGAAAAAATGTTTAATATTCTTGTTGCATTTTTTTTCTTTTAAAGAAAGATAAAAACTACAAAACAATGCATTTCCAAGGACTAAAGAAATGCAGGTACAACTGGGGGGAATAACTACATGAAGACAAGCGGAGCCGCACTAAACAGGCCTGACCAGAATCCCCCGTTACTGACACACCAAGGAAGCTATATAGACAGGGAAAAACCATACTGGACACATGGGAGGGGGGAGCACAAACTAACCCAACATTTAACTCATTCATCCATAACTGCAGGAAAATGACATTTAAATAATAAAAATAGTAGTCTTTGAAAACTAAACAGAATACTCATAATTTCCTTTAAAGAAACCAAAATGAAGTCCATGAGGAGAGTTGGTGATCCCTGCAATTTCTCCAGTGGAATGTCCCAATCTCCTCTGCTGATTGCTATAGATGAATGCACCTGAGGTGGAAACTCAGGGACAAACAAAAAATGAATCAACTGTCTTTTCACTTCAAACAAATTAATCAAATGTGTGCACCCATTGTTAATTTACTTTAAGTAAACCAAGTCATGAAAAAAGAGAACAAATACTAACACCTAGGTGTGGTGGAGGTTCAACCGCCACATCTCCATCTTCTTCCCATTTTCCCAACAGATCCCTCATGTGTGACTCTAAAGTTAGGAATACTTTAGGAATTTGCACTTGCATATATTGTGTGTTTGGCCTTATCACATTATGAGCTTCACACTTCCTTTGTAGACCAAAATTGATAACTTTGTTTTGAAATCCATCCGAGAAATTCTCAAATCAACGACCACACACACTATTAAAAAATAAAAATTAAAAGTTGAATGTCTCTGCATATTCTCTGAATTCAGTCCTCCATGGAAAACACACTCTGCTTTTTATGGTTGCAGTCCAAAAGAATGCCAATGTTTTGTTTTGTTTTTTTGAAATTGTGTTCTTACTCCTGTTTTTGTAACTTTGTCCAATAGGTGGTGCAGCTGCATCAATTTAGGAACAGGTCTTTGACAGGTTTTCATCCATCAGTGAGGCAAAAATGATTTAACAAAGACTGATTGCTGTAATTTCCCCGGCATAAGGAGTGTTCATGTGTCAGTGCACACGTTGTAGATTCTATTTATTTTGTCTACTTATTCTATGAGCCAGAACTGTTAAGTGTGAAGACAGTTGCTGTAATTGTGATATATGAGAATAATTTGTCCTGTTAAACCCTCTCCTGCTAATATTGATTCAGCCTTTTTCTTTTTACAAATTGCAAGGTCAAGGAAAAAAGAGCTTTAAGTTCTAATGAAAGAGGTCACTATTACTGAGAAAAGACATCAGAGGTCTAGTAGAGATACGGCAGCTGGGTAAGAAAGACTAAGATAACATTTTCAGATTAATATCTTTACTTTGGCCAATGCAGTACTCACAGAGAGAATAGAAACGTTCCAATGCAAGGATCCAAATATTACATAACATACCCAGAGAGGATTAAAAAACTGTTTTGAGACACTTGACAAAAATAAATCTGAGAACCAAACCGAACCAAACAGGAGAGATGAAAATGACAAGAAAAATGTAGAAAAATGTATTGAAGGGTTCTGATCCAACATCACCTTGAAATAAGTAAAGAACAAAGCTGCAGTTATTCAACAAATACAGCAATGTCTGGTTGATATTAACATGAGAACTATCGTCACTCATTTTGACTTGGCAGTGTCATAACTTGGTTTTTTAAAGAGCCTGTGGAACAATAAGACCATGGCTTTGTCTAAATGTATGTATATTTCTTTCTAACATTGTTTTATCGCAAACATTTTACCAAAGATCTGAGTGTTATGACATCAAATGACCCTAGGAGCCAAACTGACTTCGTGCTTTTCGCAGGGGTTTCAGATTTCACATTTTGATACATTTTCTTAATCTTTCTCCTGTAGTGGTTGCCATTAGTTGGAAAAGGGCTGATAAGATGAATATTCCATGATTTAAAACAACTAAGGCCATAATGCTTTGGTGACAGTGGAACACTCAATTATTATAGGTCTCCTGAGGTGTTGTTACTTCATTTCCCAAATACTCTTTGATCTTTTCAATATAGTCCAAATTATATGCAAATGAAGTCCAAGCAGTCAAACTGACTGCCACGATCATTATAGTTGTGGAATTACAATAAGACCGAGCTTATTGATGGCTGAATCTATCGCCTCGTGTTAACCCACACAAACTTTCCTATAAGCAGAGTCTCAAGATAAAATCTGACAGACTGTCTCGCATCAGGAATCTCCTCTTCTGACAGTCAATCCATCATCCTCTACAAAGAATTCAAAGGTAAAAAGGGGTATTCTTCATTACATTTATCTTTCAGCAAAAAGAATGAACATTTCTAGGAGCATGACTAATGCATTCTTTTACATTTTTTTATTGTTGTTAAGGAAAAGAGAACAAATCACTAAGGATGCTACATGGAAGTGAAGCTTCCGACCTTACTTCCTCTAACACTCACTTCCTGTATTCCTCACTTCTGAAGACTTTTGTTCACAGATCCTTTGTTAATTACATGAAGCCCATTTGCAAGAATGATGTAATTAAATAGTTTGAGATGAATTCAATCAAAGAATAGAAGACAATGCTTCACATAGACAGTTTACAGTAAATTCGAGGAAATTTTTAGATAATTTGAAATGTATTTTCTTTTAAAGTTGCAGAAAATTAAAATTATGGATATTTTGCTACTATAACAATATCAAAACAATACACCCTATTTATACAAATTACAATTTAAGATAAGAAACACTTAATGATTTAGATCCGTTCATCCAATTTCAGCACTCTCTGTATTCTTTTCGGGGTCATGGGGTTGCTGGAGTCAACGCAGCTACTGTTAGGCGAAGGCAGGGTACACCCTGAACAGGTCACCAGTCTGTTGCAGGAATTCTTTTCTTATATTTACAAACCGTCAAGTCATTCACAGTTAATAAAGACATGCAGTGTTGAATACAAGCATGAGAGCCTAAATCTCATTTCTGTCAAATGTTGCAGAATGTCCTCATCTACACTTGTGACAGAGATGTCTCCTGCACCTGTGATGTTATCTCACCAAAACCATCCCCTTGTTTTTTATGTCCAACTGAACCGCAGACTGTGTGTCTGTGACCTTTGTGGAGTTCACAATCGGTGCTGACATCCATCACCTGAAGCTCGCCTGCTTTGTCACAGACTCCCAAAGATCAGACAATGAGGGCATGCCTTCAAACCTTTAGCTTGACAGCTCCTTGCCAATGAGTTTTTAAGCAGCTGCTGGAGAGGTGCTAAACATCTACTGGTCAGCTTTGACAACTGCATGTCAGGGCATGTCCTCATTGTTATCCAGTGAAGTAAACCAATCAGAAAGGTCAAAGGTTATTTAACTTGTCACGCTACACTTGTAATAGACCCTCAGAGGCATTAGGCTGTTGAAGCCTAACCCTTCAAGGAGAATTCTGTAACAGTAGACATGTTATTTTTCCAAGATGGTCTGAATCTTGGGAGATTAAAATGTTCGTTTTGTTTTTGGAATTGTGAGAAATATTATTTAAACAAAAAACAGTTTTGAAAAATGTGTTTTAAGATGTCTTCTTAAAAATCCACTCCAATGATAAATGTGTCATTGTTTTTTTTAAATGGTCTTGTGGCATTTTTCAAATGATGGAGGACATATATAAAGAAAATTAGGCTTAAAAAGGCATTTCTGAATATTTCTTTATTCAAGTCATTGTGAATCAGGAGCAGATGAAAAAAGTGCAGCTGGAAAAAGCTTGTAGATGAAGAAGTTTCTACGGCACGCCACAGGCTCTCTGCTCCACTCCATTCTGATGCATCCACTTGCAGACAAAAAGATCCATGAACGTCTTTGTTTTCCTCGTCTGAGCTGGAATCTGGATCATAACTGTATGGCTGGACAGCTCCAATAATGCTCGCCGTTTTTGTTGCACCGGTAAGGTTAGGTTGGGGGTGTGAGGGGCTGTGAGCTAGTGGTAGAGCATGTAAACAGATGGATGATGGGAAGGGGCAGGCTTACTCAGCTACAGTTCCACCCAGAACTTACAGGCAAATTTCTGACATTTCTGTTGCTCTGCAGAAACCGTGTCCTATAAAACTACTAACTAATTTTGTTTACAAACGGCAGAATCATAAATGAAAAACCACAGGGACCAATTTTACAATAGATCACAACATGACTGAGTGGGACTTCAGTACTAACAATTTATCTTGAACAAAATTGAGCTTTTTATTCAGTTTATATAATTCAGATTCTTATTTTTTTTCTCTTTTTTGCTTATAAAATTACAGAGTATGTTCTAAAGTTAAATGGAAAATCTAAAAAAACATCTTAAAATAAAACACTTTGTCTGTTCTTTTAACCCAAGTTATTCCTGCAGTGAGATTTACAACTTTAAAGTAAAATTTATGGATGGAACTATGGTGTCATCTTGCTGTAATAATAATAAAGCCTGAATCAAAAACAGTTTTTTCTGAATTCTTTTGTTGTTTTACTTTTTAGGTATGCTGTATTTGCAGCAAACACGCCCTGTCAAAATCTTGAAATTGTTTAAACCTGACTTGTACAAAAACACAGGAAGCCATTGTTACAGGCTTCATTTCTTTACTGTGGAGGTCATCGCCATTTCCTCTTGTTTTTGAACCTTTTAGCCTTAAGCTTGTAATTTTCCAGAAGTCATGCCTACACTCCATCCACCAAGGGAGTAGATTGCACGGCAAGACTTGTAGCATTTTCTCAATAAAAAGTCACTGAAAGGTATGTGGAAAATATTCTGGAGGTAACAGTCTAATGTGTATTTAAAACACAATGGCCATTGTACGGCATGTTTCAGAACTCTTTGTTTGCATACCTCTTTGATTGCCCTGTCAACTCTGGCTGTGCAGGAAACGGTCACAATGGCTAATAAATATGAGGAGGCCAACCAGCCTCGGGGAGTGGACACGGTCAGTGTTTATGTAGTGATGGAGGGATTTTTACTGGTGAAAACAATCAAGGAGCAATCAGAACACAAATGCGGTTCTGTTAATACCCAAAAAAGGTCTCATGGACGTGATATACTTGCAAAACAGCGTATATGGTGGCTTTTGGTGCTTCTGTCTCCCTTACACAGAAGGGGATGACTGACAGAAGGATGTTAAGTCCTTATCATTCGCAAACTGCTGCTCTGACATGACGTCATGTGGAGGAAGAGCCCCTCTCCACCCACTGTGCCATCCCCTCTTTGAACAATTACATCATGTGGGCTGTCAGCAGGGAAAAATGCACATTTTCTTTTTCATTATTGGAAGAGGTGTTCATCTGTTTATGGGAGTCACTCCTGGAGGAAGACAAAAGAAGAAATGAAAATGTGTTGATTACACCAAAACAGATGTGATAATTCATGCAGACGCAGGCTCTTGTTCTTTCATGCAAAATAAGTTACAGTCAGAAAAAAGATCAATGAAGAATTTAATGTTTTTTTTAGCTGATTTAAAAAGTTACGTCCGCTTTTCCTGGATGCTGCTAGATTCCAAATGGATAAAAGACAGATTGCTTTGTCTGAGGAAAAAAAAAAAAAAAAGAGTCCAAATGCAAACTGCAGAGAGAAAGATGCAGCCACATATGAGGTTTACCCAATAATGGTACATGCTGTTTGGATCTATGTGTTTAGCATTCCTCCTTAAGAGGTTTACCGGCCATTGCACTGCAGAGAGCTGATTCACAGACAAGTAGCAGGAGGGTAATTACTAAGACTCATTCCATCTAAAAATACAAGTTCTGGTCTCACTACAATCCCGTCTCAGCTGTAGCTCAGACTGCTGCGGTTTGACAGAATTCATATTTTTGGTTCCCGGCATGATTAATACAGATTGATGAAGTTGGTCCGAGGAGCCCAACTTGGATGAACCTGTCAGCTGTAGCCTTGCTGCCCAAAAGAGCTATATTTCATCACCATTTCCTGCACTGCAGTGCAGTATAGCCACCAGATCAGACTCTGAACGAGTGCAGACATCAGCCCAGATCTGCTTAAACCTTCAGCTGCTCCAGTGCCTTCAGACGCTCCTACTGTTGCTCCTGTCTTCGTGGCAGCAGAGGGGGCGCGCCAAGGCTCCTCCAGGGCCACAGACAGTCCACAGGTCAGAAGGGTTAAAATGTACAAAAAGAGGACACAATGGTCAGACCTGAACCTCCTTGCTGACCTAGACGGCTCCAAAAACAAATGCATCCAAGGAGGAGAAGAGACACAGGGTGGTCTGATGCCATACATTACGGAGCCAGGCATGTCAAACAATTCTCGTTGGGTTCCGATAAAAGCTGCTTTGTCATAGAACAAGCTGACAAGTTTTAGGTTTCTGTTTCTCATTTGAAATTCTTAATCCTACATAACCATTATTATAATATTTGATATACACATTTCTGAGCCCCCCCATCTTGTGAGCATGATCCAACTTTCCTTAAAAACCCATTGTACATAACTTGGTTTGTATTTTCTGCCCTGTAGTACATCATCATTCCACCAGGGGCAGTAGAAGGGCTTTCTTGCTTATTTCAAAATGGCTGCCTCCATGAAATCTCAAGAACCCTTTTTGCTCATTCAACAGTTTTGCTCATTTTCTTAACTTTGTAGTGAGAATATAACTAATCTTTTGTTAGTCATTTTTAATGACTACTTGCTGTATTGAAAGAATGCAAAATGTGTTAATAATTATTCTTTATAATACAGTTACTCCTTGTTAAAAATGTGTGGATCAAATTTGCGACAGTGGGAAAATTAGGTGCTTCTTTTCCTGAACACCCGTCAATATTTTTGGATCTCAAACAAAGATTATTGTGAGGAGAAACGTACCACAACATTAGGGCGCATAAAATGTTTTTTATGTGGATTTTTGTTCAAAGGGTTTAAAAAAACAACCTTAATTTTAAAAAAGAAGAATTTTCTGTCTATTTTTTTATATAGTAAGCTTTACAGGGTTAAGATGTTTAGATCTGGCTAACTCTGCTTCTAATAAAATAGTCTTAATATCCTACCTCACCTGCACCAATGACGTAAAGTTGAAATGAAGAGGAATAAATAAAAGCATACCATTTTTACAAAAATCACAGTGCAATGAAAATACACTGAACAGAAATCCAATCTGTGCAAGAGTTGTTAAAAATGACGGCAGCATGTGACAGAAGCTTCACCACAGACTTGAGGAATAGGAACCACAGTGTGTGACTTTATGTAACGTGTGACGCTGCAGTGTGCTGCAGTTATACAGTTAAGGTCTGGAAGTGAGCATGACATGAAAACACTCACAGACTCATAAAAACTTTTTTTTTTTTACCGAAAGAACTGACGGTTATGTTCAAGCAGTTTCGACAATCGTTGCAAAAACAATAGATACAGATACATTTTGTTTTCAGGTGACCTCGTTTGTAAAAGGAAATAGTTCTTGAACCTTTGTCATCTGAAGACCTGTTTTTACGATAAGAGAAGTCAGAGGTCCCTGGCAGCGTATTTACATTAATGGAAGTTTATGACCACTGACTGTAGACTAAGATGCCTTAATAAAACCTATTATAGGCTGTTATTGTAATTACTGTTGTCATGCGAATCATTTTTTGAGCAATTAAATCTAAAAAATCTATTTTAATCTAACCTAATAATTGCGGTGAAAAGGCTCATTTTGAGGTATTTTCATTTAAATTATTGACACAGTGGCACAAGAGTCAAAATGTGACAAAAAATGTGTTTTTTAAACCTTGTGTTTTCTCCAAAACGTTACTTTTACACCACCAAGGGTATTTTTTTAATCTCAAACAATTAAGAAAAAAAAAAGAAAAACAAAGCATCAGGTGCTTTTCATCAGAGTGCCCCAATTGACAGTTTTTCCTCAATAGCTAAAACACTAAACCCTTATGTCTGAACCAAATGTTCAGTTGAATGAACCCACTGATTTAATCATTCATCCCTTTGGAAAACCCATAAGCACTTCTTTCACCTGTTTAAGCACAACTTGACAACACATTGTCATTGTGATGCACCCATGCTGGATAAATGGTGTGCGCATGACAAAAATCAAACACAAAGAAAGCAAACGTGTCATCAATTGAACACAACAACTCAAAACTGATCACACTTGTGGTTAATGATGTGAGAGAGCATAGTATACAGTAAGCCAGTTCAGAGAGCACTGGTATGTGAGGCCCTACAAGGGATAGAAATCTGAGAGGAAGAGTTTGTGCGAGAGGAGGTCAGCAAAGACAAAGAACAGTAATATCGGATGAAATCAGAGCAACTGTGATTGACCATGTTCTCATCCATGGTATGAGCATGAGGGAGGCTGGACAAAGGGTACAACCAAACATCAGTAGATTCACTGTGTCCACCATAATCCAAAGATTTAGAGAAGAGAACAGGTAAAATACCTTTTACTGTACTGACGTTATAGTACAGCATGTAACTCATTCATTCATTCATTTTCCAATCCGTTTTATCCCTTTCGGGGTCACGGGGTTGCCGGAGCCTAACCCGGCTACTCATGGGCGAAGGCAGGGTACACCCCTGGACTGGTCGCCAGTCTGTCGCAGGGGCCACAATCACACACCCACACACACATTCACATTCACATCTAGGGACAATTTAGAGAAACCAATTAACCTGCGAAGCATGTTTTTGGACGGTGGGAGGAAGCCGGAGAAAACCCACACATGCACGGGGAGAACATGCAAACTCCACACAGAAAGGTCCCCCTGCCGGGAACCTTCTTGCTGTGAGGCAGGAGCGCTAACCACTGCGCCACCGTGCAGCCCACAGCATGTAACTGTTGACACAAATTACTGTATGACATACTACAGAGCTGGTAAGCCCCGCCCATCTGTAAAACCCCACTGGACCTCTAGCTTGTGGGTCAATATGGGCAGGATTTACCAGCTCTATGTACTGTACCTAAGTATACTGTAAGTAAATATATCTTTCACTACATCACATTCTGTACCATTGTACTGTAGTATTGTAATGGAGGGTTGCTATATCTATTTGTAGGCCGAGTTTTTCATGTATATTTCTTGTAGCTGCATGTTCTCTTTTGGTAGCATTGAAAGACTGCCACATGGGGGTGGGAGGACAGGTATGTTCTCTCCCTACCAAGAGACCCTAAATTTGATGTGGTTTGTGAGAACAGTGCCATTAAACGGAGTGAAATTCAATGCAGATCATAGAGGATCATGTACATTTTGAGGGTGTCAGCAATATCAGCCTCTCTACCTTTGATCGTGTCTTCAAGTGCAACAGACTGTGCATGAAACAGCTATACAGAGCGCCCTTTGGTCGCAACTCAGACGGAGTCAAAGTGCAAAGATTCCAGTACATACAGGTCGGCATGTATCCGGACACATTCAATGTTGATTATTCTAAGCAGTGATTACAGTAATTCTAGTGGCCAAAACCACGTTTTCTGTATCACTCACAAAACAATATCTATGTCTACAGAGGGTTTTTCAACTGGATGCAATAGAAAGACCCCATGAATACATCTACATGGATGAAGATGGGTTTAATCTCAGCAAAAGCAGAAGGAGAGGCTGTAATGTGACTGGCCGTCGGGCACCAGTGTTGGTGTCCAGGGCAGTGGTCGCAATGTCACATTATGTGCTGCCATCACCATCATGCCAACCTGGGGCCCTACAACACTCAGCAGCTCCTCATTTTCCTCAACCACATGCGAGAAGCTCTGTTGGGGCAGCAGGATGAGCATCACATCTATGTTGTTGTTTGGGACAATGTGAGTCTTCACAGAGGTTAGAGAGTGATTCAATATGAACCAAGGTTTTATCAATCTTTGCCTTCCACCGTATTCCCCTTTTCCAAACCCTATTGAGGAATTCTCCTCATGGCAGTGGAAGGTATATGAACGCCAACCTTACACCAGGGTAAATCTCCTTCAAGCCGGAACTTGCCTGTGGTGACATAGGTGTTTTGACTTGCCAGGCCTGGATAGGCATGCCGGGGGGGGGGTTTCCCCCGTTGCCTGACCAGACAAAATGTGGCCAACTACCCCTATGGCTCCTCCTTACCCCCACATTTAGATATGGAAAAAAAGTGTATTAAAATCTGGTGGTTACTACTACTCGATTACGTCATCAATAGTTGCTGGTCATCTACATTAGCACGTAGCTGCCAGCACTTGAAAAATACATAACAACATCAGATTTAAAACTCTAAAAAGTCACAATTAAGCAAAAACTCAATACTTACATTTAAATGTAAATGTTTGTGCTTCAGAGCATACCTACAAGAAGAAATGTGTTTCTCCTGCGCGTCACAAACGCAACGCAAAATCACCCTACCGGTAGAGGAATGCCCAGCCCTAAGTCGTCTTTATAGCTCCAAATGCCCTTACAATTGGAGCAATAAGGAGAAGCTGTAGGGAAATTGAATGAATTCGGATTCTATCTTTGTTTTTCTTTTTTTTGTTGTGACTGGACAAAAACAAACAGTAAGAAGTGAGCTTTCCCTCTGAAATTATGATTTGTTTAACTTAACATGACAATAAGCACATATACCACTTTGGTCTGCTGCTGCAGAGCAAAGTTAGTGCAAGCTGTGTAGCTGTTACCATGACAACGCTTCACACCACGTTTTAAATAGTCAGCTTTTTGTGGAAGAATGGTTTAAACCTAAAAGATGGGAAGATTAAAAAACTAATAATGTATTTATTTTATTTTTGGTAAGGGGCCGTGGTATAAGAAGGACAAAGCCCTCTGACCTGCGCATTATCAGAAATTAATGGACTTCGCGGAAGCAACAGCCCTGTCCTTTAATTCATGACGGCATACACCTCGTTGGAAATAATCCCTTACATAATAGCTAAAAGTTATAGATGAAAATGAGATCAACCTGAGAAAAAAAAACACAAATTTCTCTGTAACTGATTAATTGGGATTATTTGACAGCCCTAATTTTAACATAGTAAAGACTAATAGAAATGTGCTGGACTGAATTAGATCATAAGAATCAAAATTGTTTTGACTTGGCTTAACAGTTTTGTTAAGCGTTCTACATAAACATACCTGGTCAATACTAAAGAAGAGCCAGTATACTTGGAGTTTACTTTTTATATACTATTTATATTTTGTAAACTTAAAATAGTCCAATTTAGTATGAAGAAGTATTTAGTTACACTACACGTACAAGGTCTATAGTATACTTGCTATACTTATTTTTGTACTATACTTATAATTGCGCATCTGGTTTCTGCATTTAATTTGTTTTCTGTTTGTTTGATTCCTTGAAGTATAAGGTTAGCAGATCGGATTCTGCCACGTCATACTCTGAGAGAACTTTGTGGGCTAGACCTGATGCAGAGCTGCTGATACACATGCTGACAGAAGCACGTGTCAGAGGGACATTTAAACTTTACTGGGAACCACGTTTCATATTTGAGAAAGAGCCAGCCTTATCATACTGCAGGCACTGCATCCAGCGATAAGCAGGTTATCTCCCATCCTGCACTGGTGGCTCGGCCCCTGTGCAGACAGGAAGGAAGGTTGGCGCAGTGACTCAGTGGCTCTGAGCCACACAGAGGAGAAACGAGAGGCACAGATCCCAGCCCGTCCAGCCATTCTGCATGAAGGAAAACACAGGATCCCACTGACATGACCAGAATACCAAACACAGGCCAAAGAAAGGGGAGGCGGTCGTGGGCTCAGACAAACTGTTTACAAGGGTTCCCCCCAAGCCCTCCACAGGCCGATGCTTCCTCATTTCTGCTGGAATCAATCTGCAGCAAATCAAAAGCGATTCTGGCCAGTATCACTCATGCATTTTGTGCTGCCCACCCCCCTCTTCCCCCACCTTGCTGCAGTGTTTGAATCATGTGTTCCCAATTCCAGCAGAGATCCTTCCAGACATCAACGTTATTAGGGACTAAGTGAATGATTGCTTTGGAAGTACTTCTCTGCACTAAAGGCCATGAGCAACTTCGGAGTTTGCCCAAAGAACTTACTCATTTCAGCCTAAATTAAACAAACCAGGTCTGTTGCATGCTAATGCTTTTCACTGTGCTAGCCTCTGCAAATGAGACGCCAGCACAGCATTGTCAGGGCCAGCTGTGCAGGCTTTATTTTGCTTTATCTATGCCAACATTTTGAATTTCTTTATTTCAAAAGTGGCAAACACTTCCATTAGAGCAATTTTGTGATAAGTAGTGAGACGTGATAACAAAATACCTGCTGGAGTCATCAGAATTCAAACCTTCTCTGCTTTTCTGCATGATTGAAGTACATTTTTAACCTGCACAAAAAGAAATGCCATCTTTATACTTGTACAAAAAACTAAATCACGAGAATTTGAAATTACATTTGACCCTTTCCTGCCTAAACTTCCTTATTATTGACATACTCTGTGTATTTTTTCAGAAAGGGAGTCAAGTTCTAACCTCCCTCATTCTTTGCACTGAAGAACCTCCAGGTTATGTTTTGAAAAGTCAAAGTTAAATTTGAGTTATTAACATGTTCTTGTGGCATTTCTCCAAAGTTGGGGGACATTCATCAAGATAATAAAGCTCAAAATTGTATTTCTGAGTATTTCTTTATTCATATGGTAAATCAGGAGCAGACAAAAAAAATTCAGTTGGAAAAAGAACTTATTTGTGACGTCAAAATTACACCTGACGGTCTAATTCACACTGTGTTGAATGACCAAATAACTGCACCTTTTAAAGCTTTTATTTGCACACCACTGAAATAATTGCATTTTCTCGATTTTCTAGGATTAGATTTGATCTTTTGAACATTTCTGGTTCAGGAGTAGCTTTCCCAACATGTCACACTGTAAGTGTCAAATGAGCTTTTATATGTGTGATGTTTCGATATTTTATGTCTTGTTTTCCATAAATGCTAACAGCAAACTCATGTGGAAAACAATTTCAGGATGTTCTTGAAAATGTTAGGTCTGATGAAATGCTCCTGTTGAAGCTGACATGGAAGGTTAAGTGGAAACTTTGAGCAACTAAATAAAATATCAAAGACTTCTTATCGTTTGCTGAAACAATGCAATAGTTTACTTGTTTTTTTTCTTTTTTTTTTTGTTCCTAAACGCTTCAGTCACATGGCATTATTATGATTTAAAAAATCCCCAAACTACTTTGTGTGGAATTTAAACATAAATTACCACTGACTCCCAGAAAGCTGTGAGTCTCAGTTCCATCATGTGATTGTTTCCTCTAATCAGTGTGATTCTATAGGAGAAGGATCAGTTCTGCTATGTTTTAGGAAAATAAATATTCAGTGCACCTGACCTTCCTCAATCATTTCTTTCATTTTGTCTGCTGTCAGCACAAAACTGAAGCCCAGGAAATGTTTCCGTCCAAAGTTTAATCCAAAGCTTCATCTATGAGGACTGTGCCCTACAGTTTGGTGTGTTTGAGCTCATTTATGTTTTCTGGTTAGCACTGAGATGGGTTAAGGGACTGTACCCCACCGTCACCCTTCAGTAGCTACTACAGGCTCCAGCATCCATGTGACTCAGAACAGGAATGCAGCAGATTTGAACATTGATGGATAGATGTTCGACTTTCAGCTTTTCTGTTCCCCCTCCTCTCACAGTCTCACCTTTTTTATATATAATTATCCACAGCTGTCCTCAGTTAAGTCAGTCCTCCTCTCTGCAACCGTCTGGGTCTTACTTATGCTCCGTCATCCTTTTTGTTTCTCAGTTTGTTCATGATTTGAGCTTGTTAAAGTTTTGAGTTCCTGTTATGTAGTCTACTCTCCTGCATTCGAGGTTCTTCTACAACAGCTTCCTGGCATCATCTGCTTCCTGGATTATATTTGCCTTTCAGTAATCCCACAAGGCTGATTTTCTATAGATACTATTTTTTTAACAGCAGCAAAGCTGCCCTGACATTCAGCCAAGCACTAATCAGAATAAGGAAAGCTTTGTTTTTATTTTATTTGCTTTATTGTGTGAATTAATTTAGTGTCTGTCAAAGACCTCAGGCTTAACAGCATGTAAATGATAACATTTAAAGTCAACAATTTGAAATAAAAATCTGCAGCAATGCTGTAAAAAAAAAAGACAAAAACACTGAATAATTTTGACATTGGTTTTCATCAGGTACCCCCAGGGTACACCGCCTAATATAGACTACTTTGAAAGAAATTCTGGATTCTCCTGCAGTCCAAAAAGCAAAGAGAAAAAAAAAAAACAAAAAAAGAAAAGACAGAAGTTCTGCGTCTTTTGCTGCATTTGTTTTTGAATAAATCCTAAAATCAAATGAGTGAAACTTTAAAACTCATAGTTTTTTACAAAGTCCCTTTGCGTTTAATTAATTAAATGAATGAAATTGCAGGACTGCTCAAGTGAAAGGGTTTTGTCCTCACCCCCATCGCTCTGCAGCAATGGGCTGTTCCCATAAAAAAAAAAAAAAACATAAAAAATAACGGGATGATGACAAAAGAAAAGGCAAAGAGAAAGCGAGAAAATGTGTTGCCGCATTTCCAAAAGTGCATGGAAGAACAACAGAATCAAAGGAATTCAAAGAAAAGAGAGTCAACAAAAGGAAAAGCAAGGCAAAAGGAGGGACAGAAAATGATTCTTTTGAAAAGATTTCATTTATTTGTTTAATAGTGTACAGTTTTGTTCCATCATTCGAGTATTTTTTTTTCCTTTTGCTTTCTTTAGTAAAACCTGAAAAAGGAACACGAGACAAAAGACCATCAGTTGTTAAAGCGAGTAAGCATTCAGTACCTACCCCCCCCGAGCAAATAGAATGTATTTAAAATACATGTCCTACATATTTAAGTGTGATTTCAGTTTTCTATCAAAACTTGACATTGACACTGTGTAAAAGTGGACCATTGAAGAAGGTTTTTTATTTGGTAGATGCTTTATTTTTAAAAATGCTGCTGAGGGCCCCGTGTTATTATTTGCCTGGGGCCCCCAAACTGCTAAGTCCGTTACTGGTAGGCTCAAAGTGAATTACATGGCAAAGATAGACATCAGTAGAAAGCAATCTTAAACAGAAAAGATTATTGATCAATATGATTGATTTTTAATATACAAAAATGAGAATCCATATCGTCTCCAATCGCTTGGATTAGTACTGAGAAACCAGTTTTTTTTCTTGTTTCCCTCACTGCGCCCCATCCACCAGTATCAGGTGCTTCTATCATTCGCTGCAGGGTTTCATGGGAGGAGTTAGAACCAGGTCACACCCCTACAGCAGAGCTGAGAGAAAGCTAAGGAGCGCACGAACGTCCGTCACCGCGCACTACTAGAAAAATATGATCTGGAGAAGAGCCGCTCCTGCGCCCCAGCAAGCAAGACAGCCTCTCCACTGCGACTAAATTCCGACAAGCCCGCAGGGGCCATCGCCAAGTGTGGTCCTGACCCAACTCTTCTCTCCTCCACTGCGTCTCTGTCTCCCTCTGCGCTGGATCTTCAGTGCCGGAAAATGTGCGTGGAGAGCGACGGATGCGAGATTGAGGGCTGCAGCAGCTCGGATGAGGTTCGGACGCTTTCGGGCAGCATAAGCCCCGGACTCCGGTCCAGTCCGGACCTTCACCCTTGCAAGCCGGGCCAAAAATTCCGCGACGCGCTTCTCAGATGCCGCTCACCGCTCGCCGCCGCCGTTTTCCTCAGCTTTGGAAACGTTCTCAATTACATGGACAGATACACCGTCACCGGTAAGAAATCTCACCTCACACTTTCCCCTGAAGCCTAAACACTTTTCTATGTCACGAGGAACCTCCGTGAAGACGGGGGATCCGTTCTGCGGTGCTTGATTGCTGGAGTAATTGTGCGCTAATTGCGCGAGAGGCGCACAAGTGCGTTCAGCTCACCTCAGCGGAGACGGAACAATGGGTCTGCCCGATGGGCCGGCTGCCCCTCACTGCTTCATCTCTCCCCGGGTGTTGATTAAATTAAACTGACGCACGCCTTTGTTATCTCTCAGGAAATCCTTCACTGTATTGATTTTTCGATTTTCCTGGTGGGGCTGATTGCTGATCGATCAATTAAGGCGACCGGCTTCCATCCAGAAAGCCAACAGCAGGCTTTGGCGCCGTTTGTTCCGCATGTCTGTTCTTCATTCTTTAGTTTTTTTATGCGTAAAATCCACCTTGGATGCGACCGTGCGCATGTTTCTTTTCCTAGTTCTATGACACTGATATTTCCTCACTTTGCTCAGATCCATTGGCCTCATGGACTCCTGTGTGGACCCACAGGGACATACATTCACAAATTGTTTTTTAAGCGGCTTTTTAAAAAAAGCCAAATTAAGATTCCACTTTGTCTATAATCTTTGTAGATTAAATAGATTCAAGCCTTACACGATTAATCAATTCAGATAATTGCCTGTTTAATTTGCTTAAGGTATGGTCATCAAAACTTGAAGCTGAGGGGGTTAATGTTGCTACAGCCTGAGCTTTTGGGGCAACTGCTGAAGCTTTTCCTCACCGAACTTTGCTGCTTTCATTCCATGCATGATGTGGACACGCACAGCAAAGTGACAGCTGACAATATTTTGCTTTAGTAACTTTTGTTTCCGCAGTGGCCCTCTGGCAGAAAGGAGGGGTGCGGTCACACTGAACAATGTGCACACTCGATTATCATGCCAGCAGCTCGTCATCCTGAAGGCTCCAGGTCCAGTCTGTCAACTGCAGAGAGTTCAGCAAAGCCTTGGGCGCCTGGTTGGTCATTGCAGCCCCGCCAAGAATGTGTCGATGTACAGTGGCAAATCTAATCTTAGCATCTTTGAGCACCACTCAGTCACAGCAGATAGCTTGAAGGAGACTGGTCCTCCACACTGGTGAATGAGTCAAAAGCCCGTTCACATCTGCAATTGTCTCGTCTCCTTACACTTCCCCATGCTTTGATAAGAGGAAAGCCCTCATTAAGCTGCTCCAGAGAGACTGTCATTTCCATAACCGCTCTGCTTCTGCAGAATAGGATCAGTGAGTGTTCATGAATGTAAATTCGGCTGAATGTGTTTTTCTGACAATCAGAGGGGCAGGAAGACAAAGTACCAACAAGAGGAGTTGGGGTTGGAGGAGGTGCTGATGGATGCGGCATCCTGGGCTCAGTGCAGACCTGGGGGGAGTGTCCTTTCCCATCCCTTTGCACGCTGGATAGTTTTGCATTACATGTGGGCAGCACATGTCAGATGGACAGGCGAATGTTTCTCCAACAAGGCTTGTTCTTGGGCAGCATCGGCGTGTCCCCCTCCACCTGTCTGTCCTCCTCTGCAGTGGGGGCTCTGTTGCAGGGGTAACTAAGCGGGGGGATTGTGCCTCCTTTCTGCGCTCAGAGGGAAGTTCCTGAACTCGTTTATCTGAATGCCGATAAAATAAGCTTGATGGACTGCACACAACACACACACATGGAGGAATCTCTCTGCTGCGTCAAGAAGGGGCTGCATGCAGATAAGAGGGGGTGGGGGTGGGGGGTTGCCACAGAGGCCTGCAAATGCAAGCTTAGGCAGAATGTTGGCAGCACTGAGCCACACAGAAACCCTCCCTCCCCACCGCTCACCCTAAACGTCAAAAGGTCTTTGTACCAGCAGCCATTGCTGTAGTGTGTGGATCACTGAAGCATTGTGGCGGAGACACTGCACGATCATTCTCGACACCAGGGCTATTCTTATCCACAACAATGATGGGAAAATGGCACTCACCAGTGTGTGGCAGTGGCGTGAAAGATGTGGATCTTTCTGCTAATCCCTCGTGTCAGAGCTGAAGCTTCACCCACACAAACACACAAATGCAAAGGTTAAGCGATACAGCATCCACAAACCTGTAGGGATCTCCCTCAGCTCACCCAATGCAGAGGGTTAGAGCCGCAATCATCAATCACAGGGCTGTTTATTATTTCTTTAAAAAGAAACTCCTATGCTTTAGTCTTCCATCTCTCTTCAACAGACCCCACTTAAAACAGCCTTTGCACATCTGCTTTACTATTGGAACTTTATTTGGCTTCATTAAAGGTCTATAAAGTTTGCTGCTGCTCTGTGTTGTGGGGTTTAAACACAGAAGCTTTTTTGGTTACAGTCTGAAACTGTCAGGTATGAACTCCTTAAGTTCCACTCCAATCATCTTTTGATCCATGTTCAAAGTGTCTCCAGTGGTCTTTTAATTATGATTATGCTGTTTTTAGCCAAAATATTAATCTAAAAAAGTAACGAGCACCTATTAGACCAGACGTTCAGGGGAGGCCGGCGTCTATTGTAGACCGGATTGGAAGATAGTCGTCTACTGGATGCATCAGAATGGAGCGGAGCAGGGAGCTTGTGGCCTGCCCAGTATATTTTCTACATCACAAATGAACTCTTTTTCAAAGGTCTGCCCTTAATTCACAGGGATTTGATAAAAGACATCCTCAGAAATGCGATTTTGAGCTTACTTTTTGTTACATACCAGTATGTCCTCCATCATCAAAAAAATGTCACAAGAACACGTTAAAAGCATCATTTTCATTGGAGTGGGGGTTTAAGTGTGAGGAGGTACTGTCAAATTATACAAGACTGAATGATAGTGTTGATGTGTGCTGGTTTGATTCAGGCTCTACTGCTGATGTTGGGTCAGCCCTGACCTGGAGTCCCCCTTCACAAGCATGTGGCTGTTTTGACCTCTGAGGCAGTGCATCTAGAACCTACGAGCCCATTCTCTCACCGTCATACTGCAGCGGCAGTGAGGAGGAGCTGGACTGGCGTGGTCGCATGAGTCTCTGGAGCCTTCAAACTCTCCCGTCGGCTAAAATGGAGAAGAATGTTGAGATTTTGAGTTGTTCAAAGTGTAATTCAATTTGAGGAAGCTCTGAAATCTTAAATCCTGGTGTTGGTCCTCAGCAGACAGTCCAAGCTGCTCGGTAGCTTATCATAAAGAGAGGATTACAGGTTTTGTTTAGAGAATATGAGGATACTTGAGGCACAGAGTTATTTACTTCCTGGGTAAGTGCATTAAATCAAGCCAACCCCCATCTGTGCCAGCTAAGTATCTGTGGGGTGCAGGCTGCAGCTACTTTTGCATCGGAGCAGGAATATTGGGGAGCTGTGGATTTACACTTCTGCAAGTCAGTTTGCCTTAATCAAGGAGTCATTTCAGCCGTACATTTCTATCCTGCAAGATGAGAGCGGGACCCTCACGTCTGAACCTTTGGCATCTTAAGGCAGAGGCTGTGCTAATAATCCTCTTAAGACAAGCTCTTTTGTTACATACTAAGACAATGTAAGATGGAGCTATGTATCCTGTCTGACTGGCCGAGCGGATTAATCCCCGTTAGCTCCGTCTACTTTACTTGCTCATTATCGCCGTCTACAGAGACCCGAGGCGGTCTTCCACCTACAGCACTCAGTGGGGAACATGAGCTAGTTTTCTGCCTCCCACCAGAGGCATTTTTAGCCCAACTGGTAGCCAGAAATGCTCAATACAAAAAGGAAAAATGTTGCACTTTTTTCTTAAAGGAAGAAATGTAAAGATCTGAGGTTTGTAGACTATTGGAAAATTAGATGACTGAAGCCCACACAACCTTAAAATTTGTCAGTTTTGGGGGGAGATGTGACGACAAATCTTCTTGGAGAAGTTTTGCAAAGAAAACGTCTGCACGAAGAAGCGTCTATTTGCTCCTGAACAGGGTGAGAGGTTGTGTGGTCCACAAAGACCTGCTTTGGGGTTTAGCTGACAGTTGTTTCACACTTCAACCTTTTCCCTCTTTCACCCTCTCTTGTTTTATGGCGTTCACATTAAAGGTCTCCAAACAACAGCACAAGCATTAAAAGGATGGAAGCGCTGCTAGTAAATTACTTGATAAGGTGCCTGCCTCTTTTCTGGCAGGCTTTTTATCATCTGATGTGGACTAGAGGGATTCCACAGAGTTGCAAAAAGAGGTTTTGTAATTTCATGTTTTTGTCTACCCTGAAATATCACTTGTGTCCATTAGATGTCAAAGCGGGTGCTTTCATAATTGTGACTCCCCACCGAGTGGACTTTTCCAGACTGGTTTCCCACAGATTTGCCTCTAATCCCTTTATGTCTATATCCAATCATACTTGTGTGAGAAAACAGTCTGTGTGTTCTTTAGGCTCAGATTTAGCAGACGTCGGTAATAGAAACCAGCAGAATTAGGCAGAGCTTCCTCCTGTGCCAGTGGAGGCCCTTTTTATGTGGCTGCTCCTTCGAGCCTGTGAGACGCTTCCCCTGCAGCAGCTTTCACTTAGTTACCCCAACAGCTATGACGGTTTCATGGTTTCTGCCGACGGAAGCTTTATGGACACTTTTTTTCACTCGACCCTTGCGCAAAATTGTCACTGTGGCATCAACAGCCGTTGTCATTTACCATGGGTTTGAGGCTACCGCACAAACAAGCCTTCCTATTCTATCCTCAAATCAGGAAGATGTTTGGGAGAAGATATGTGAGGTTAAGACTGTTATTTTGATATAAAAGGACAGGTGTGGTTTTTCTAAAAAAACAGCCTCAAATGCTCCCACTAACACACTCCATGGAGGAGGCTGCAGCAGGAAAAAACACTTGATTTCTGTAGCTTGTATAAATAAATATACCGGTTTTGGAAAAGTGCTGGCCGGGCTGATTGAATTTTTGTCATTAGACATGCTTTCATCTCAGAATGCAAAAATCTGCTTCCGCAAACATTGCATTCTTTCGATTTCATTTTTGATAAGTTGGCTTGAGAATGTGCTTGGTCCAATCTGCCAATAATCTTTCACGTGTAAGGTAAGAGATGGCCAATAATCACAGACTCCCCCTTTGTCATTGTTCTGCGTGGTCGTAATGAGAGGAACAAGATTACTGTAAATCTGTCTTTTTTGTAAATATTTAGTATAAGAATGCAGCACCTGTAATTAATCTGGTTTTAGTTCCTTCTGAGGTTTTGAAGGGAAACTTCATGATGGTCCGTCCAGGCATCTCCTGACACTGAGCCTCTGAGTTTAAACTGCTCCACTCCCTTCCTGAGTCATTATCTTGGAAGATTGGAGTGTTTACCTGGAGATATTGCTCAAATAGCTCTCTTCTTGTTGACGGAAAGATGGCCGGATGGAAGGAGGAGATGTTTCAGATGTGTTGAACTTTTCCACTGTTTTTGGGCATGTTGTCAATTTGCAGCACATTCCCATCTAAAAAAATGTGAACGCAAAGATAAATGCTCTCTTTACTCCCTACATTCCAACTTCAGTGATTATGATGCTTCATTTTATAAAAATAAATTTAAAAATCAGACAAAATCATGTTCAGGACTTTTATGTATTGCAGCGAATGAATGGAAAGAAAAGCAAAACGTTCTGTATGCCTCTGTGGTTTGATTAAGTTGCTCACTTGAGCTGCTGATATGATGGTGAAGCAACATGAGATGTCCCTGTATCCATGGGAACATGCTGATTGAATATTGATCAACACAATGTGTACTTTGAATAAGTTTCAGGAGATAAAACCAAACTACCTTCAGGTAACCTCGTTTTGAGTACCCACTCTAATGAAAATTGTGTTTTTAAACCTGACTTCTGGCATTTTTATGATGATGGGGCACATATATAAAGACATTTGAGACTAAAATTCCATTTGTGAGAGTTTCTTTATATGAATTAGGACCAGATGAAAACATGCTTTTGGAAAATGATCATATTTGTGACGTAGAAAATACGCAGAGTGGTGGTTCACAGCTTCCTGCATCCACTTGTAGACGACTAGATCCATGTATGGCTTTGTTTTCCTCGTCTGAGCAGGAATCTGGATCTAAACGGTTTGTCTGGAAAGCTCAGATATTGCTTGCCTTTTTTGTTGCACTGCTAATGTTAGGTTGGGGGGGTGTAAACTAACCATTGGGAATAATTTTAGAATGGTGATTAGAAAAGATGATCAGAGTGGGTCTTTAAAACACTAAAAAAGGCATTCTGCAAAATAATTTTTTTACCTTGATGTTGATTCGATTTCAGTCCAAAAAATGTAAGCTGTTCTTTGGTTATAGCAACCACTGAGCAACAGCGTCATGTTTCAACCAGAGAGACCATCAATCAAGGCGTAGTTGTGTTTGTGTGTTGCTATATCATCCGCAGCTAATGTTTTGATGTGATGTGTGGTTATCTGCCATGTTGTAAGAGGAAGATGAGATTTGTAGTATTTTTTTTCTTCTTGCGTGTGTTGTGTTTGTTACTGTACCAGTGGGAAAAACAACAAGTCTGAATAAGGGCGCTGACCTCTTTCAGGGTTTTAGATCTTAATGGTAATGACCGGGGTCAGAGGTGAACACACACACACACACGCACACACACACCGACAGGACTTAGTGTTTTCCTTTCTTACTGCTGTAAGCTACACACGGGAATCCTTTTGAGTTTGTTTTTTAAGGCAGCAGTGATGGGAACTCAGCTCTGCCTGTTACCATTTTACATATTTGTTCGGCTCTTTAGCAGATATTTTGCAAAGTGTCACCTGCCTTGATGAAACATTTGCATATAAACAAAGCGTGGGGCTCTGTTCCAGAAAACCTAATTAAACAGCATTGTTTTCTTTATTCAGTAAAACCACAAATATTGAAATGCTTCCGTCTGACTGCAGCTTGCGTAAATCAACGCATTTTGATTTCAGGTTTGAACCGTGCACCTCCACCGACATGTAAGCGGAAAGCAAAATCAGGACTGTTGAAAACGGCATCAACAAAGCTTCATGTGCACACTTCTTGGTTAACATGTCTCTGAACAGTATGTTACCTAAGGCTAAAATAACTGGAATGTGCAGGAAGTTTAAAAGGCACCAAACCAAAAAGAAAAGCTCCTTGAGGTGTTTTCCCACAATCAGAACTTGGTTAAGACTCTCAAACTCAGTTTGACAAACTAGACAATTATGTATATAGATAAGCTCCTTTGCTGCTATTTTGGTTTAATTGCACCTACATTTGGAGGGGTCCAGGACAAAACATAAACTAGTTGGATCGGTTGTTGATTGTGCATGTTAATACTCTACATGCCATCATTTTGGCTTTGCTTTTTCTTTTATTTCTTAACAATTACTGTACACAAAAGCATTTTTAAGTACAGATTTTTTAAATTGACTGAGTTTTTCCATTAAGATAAAATAAGAGTTAAAAAAAACAGCAAAAAAATACCTATTTAGTGCCAGCTGGGTGGCTCTTTCACCAATTTTTTTTTCCATTTTTTGGAAGCCTAAGTGCAGTGATTTATCCAGAGAAAATAACCGTAGCTGATAGTTTTGAAGCTCAGTAAAGCAGAAAATGCAACATTTAAACTGTTCTGTTTCTTAAAGGCTTCTTTTATTCATAGTCTCTAGAAGAAAAATGGGTTTTGACATCTATACAGTCAATGCAACAGCCTGAAGGCATCTTATTGTTATGCTTTCCAGCACATACAGAAGTCAAACAGAAGTCAGAAGAAGTCTGGCGTCAAGCAGAGAGTGCAAAAATGCACTGTGTTATTTATTTTCAACAGTCCATCAGTTGTGCTGGTAGAAAATTAAAAAGTTTGAGGAAAAAGTGTTATATTTGAGTGGTAGTTTTAATTACAAATGAGGACATCTAGATTTTGGAGTCTTGAAAATCAGACAACGGTCATATATGGATTTCATTAGGCAGTTTGGGGTAACAAAGGCAGCCTCTTGTTTACACACAATTTTGGCAGCAGGAGATTTTAACAGCCCCATAAACACCACAGAGAATCCAGAGAAGAAAGTGAGAGGGGAGAAGAGAAATCTCAGAAAAAAAAACACTACATAAGGACTTTAATCCTTCACTCTGTTATGTAAAAAAGCAGAAGGATTACTGATGGGTACACTCGTGCTGGTGCCGGCTGCGTGCTTTCTGCGCTCAGGCACACTAAACACAGGACGAGTCTCCAATGAGTTGCAGCCATTGGTTTGGAATGTTTTGGTCCTTTTTTGTTCCAGCTGAAACATGGAAATGGTTGATTCTTGTCTGATCACAGTGTTTCCCATTTAGGATTTGTGTCTTTCTCAGTGTGTAACTCATTCCAGCTCCACATGTAATGTTTATTTCAAATTCTGCGCAGTATTCCAGAGATGCTGGTTGGAATGAGGGCAGCTTATGGATATCCTGAAGCAATCAACCAGTCATCTCAAATGCCTTTGCTACGCCTCACTGCTTCTCCTTTCAAAACATCTAATGCATTATCTGACACAAACAAGTATACTACTGGCTGGATGTATTATTGATGAGCTATAGGTTTAGTCTGCTCCCTGAATGCTTCACTACACACCCTTTACGCCATTATCAAATATTTAACACCCGCTGGTCAGGACTAATGCAGTGCAGGCTCTGAGCTGAATCCAAAGTCTTTGATTAGTGATGGAGAAGGATTTGGAAATAAAAAGCACTATTAATCAATGTGGTTAAGGCTGCCACTCATGCAGACGTTTTGATTTTAGACCAGACTGGCTGTTGGAAGATTCAAATCAATGCTGTCTCAAATGTCAAAGGGATTTTATTGCTGCAATAAGAGCATATACATCCTTCATGCTTTGTAATGCTTTCTCTGACTGGATTGTGTTTGGCATGGTTGTGTACTTCAGTGCACAAATATTGGTTTTGTGTCAGATAGGATTCAGTTTTAGGGACAAAGAATTCATGGGCGTGGATGTCCTGAAATGTTCGAGTAAAAAATGAATGAGATTCATAACTCATCGAGTTCAAGTCCCTTTTTTCACTTTAATCCAAACTAAACCTTTTTTGTTCTATTTCAAAGAATATTTGTTCATAAATACATTCAAAAGACATTCAGATCCTTCTTATATTTCAGGCCCGGATTTAGCCAGTCCCTACTGTGGGGTTCAGGGAGAATATCGGGGAGAAGTCTGGGTGTGCTAAGAGTCTGGGGTGTCACAAACCATCATTGTATCAGTTCATCTATCCATACATCTATCTTCTCCTTTGATCGATTGTTTTTACTGGGCTTGGGACCGGCACAAGGAAGGCACTGGCTTGTGCCCTGTTGAGGCTACATTCATCTTTTTTTTATGTCTGTCTGTTGGTCTGTCCCTACTTTTTCTTTATTCTCTTTTATTTATGTATTTATTTGGGTACATTTTTTTGGTAACTTCTTTTTCTATTTTTTGTGGGCCATCATGTTTGGGGAGGCAGTTATGGCACTCAGGGGGGGCATTGCCCCCCTTTGCCCATGTCTATATCCAGCATTGTTGCATTCCCTTATTACCGAGGCAGCTTCTGGTGGTCTTTACCTGAGTGAGGTACATAAGTCGGCACCCCAGTAAGAAAACACACTACATGCAGAATTGTTAAAGGGTACTTGCACTGATAAGTGTTGTTACTTACAAAAAATATTTGGATGTAAAGACATCATGTGGGCAAAAACTTGCAATTTGGCAAAGATTGCAGAACTCCCAGTTCATAGTTTTGCTTCAGAAGCTCCGTGACTGTTGCTCCTGCTCAGTTCAGACATATCAGAAGCTCAGGATAAATGTGCGGGACCAGGGAGAAACTTGAATAATTCTCCATCTATCAGACGTATGGATGTAATCAATGCGTTACAGTGGTCAAGTGGGCGGTCTGTCAGGCTATGCTCTGTTATATGAGTGGAATCTCTATGCACAACATAGTCTCTGCAGCACTTCTTTTTTGAAAAGAATGAGATTTTCAGGTAAGTTTTTAAAAGTTGAGCAAAATGGCTCCATATTTTGAAAATGTTAGTTACCTGGAATTTTTAAAATGTTGTTCTTTTTTTGGGACAAAGATGGTTTTCTTTTTACTCTTTAAATGTCTTTTTTGGATTCATCCATTTACAGAGAACTACTTTTTTGGCATTTCTCTACTATTCATAGTTATTTTTTGTGAATCAAATATTAAAAATAAGTCATGAAGGTCTCTAATGGTGTGGCAGAAGACACTTTACTGTTCTAGAACAATAGCAAAGCTGCTAGGAAGCTAAAAATGAGACACCTAGAACTTTCTGTTTTTGGAATGCTCTGATTTTCAATTTGGGTGGGACCTGCATGCTTTTCTGTCTTTCTGGACAATTTCAGGTCTCATCTCTGGATGAAGCTGTTAAAGCGGCCGCCTGTCTGAAGCCTGCATGCAGAGTTTCCCACACATATGTAGAACGTTTCCTCTCTGTGTGGCAGGCAAAGGAAGTGGAATGGAAAAACTGCTCCTCCGCCCAGTGCAGCCACATGGCAAGGGAGGAGAGTAGTCGGTCAGGAACCCACCAGCCGCACTCGGGCATATTTGTGGTCAGCGTTCTCCTGCACTCCAGTCTGAGCTGCTCTTGCAGCTCGCATCGTCACTCACACTCAGATTAGGAAAAAATCTTTAAACTTCTACTTTCCCCTCACTCATTACATCTCCGCTGCTGCTTTCCTACCCAGGCTATTTACACTGGCTGGGATCATACATGAACAGGGATCACCTCCTTTTGCAGGATGGAGGGGAAAGGATCTGGCCACATCAGCACAGTGGTTAACCGCTGGTTGTAACACTCTGGCCAGGATGAACAACTTCCATCCAGGGGCTACTGCTCACAGTGAAACCAGCGGAAAAGGGAACAAATACACACTTAACAATGGAAACACATGCTCTAAAATAACAAACCAATCCCTGGTGTGGCCACCACCTTTTTCTTGCTCTTGATGACTCTTTTTCTGCGTCACAGTGCCTCACCATCATCCTGAACTGCTAAACTGGAATGTGATTCTCTTCTTCCACTTAGCCTAGTTTCTCTGAGCCAAAATAGATCAGGAGAGCCACGAATCCACAAGTGTCTGCTGGGGATTTGATATGAAATCTGCCCTGTAGAAGCTGCTGGAGGCCTCTGTGCTTCTGTCTGTTTATGGCCGGACTGGGTGTGGCATGTGTGGGTCAAAGTAATGCTGGCCTTGCAAAAACGTGATGCTATATTTGCTTTGAGTCATTATGCAGTTTCATTTCCAGCAGCAGTACAACACACCTCTGCTGTGCTATTGATATGTTGCATTGGATTAAGATAGGCCTGCACAATAAATTTGTCATTGCAAGATCAGCCTGTGCAATACGTGTTTTGCAAAAGATGGCAGCATTTGCAGTAAATGTTGACCTTAAATGTTCGTTAAAATGGTCTCATGGCAGCTTTGAAGTATTTCATGAATAAAAACAATTCTTTACGTCATTGGATGGACCCCTTCCCGTTGTCGACCAGTCATAAGGAGCCCTTCATGTTGACTCATTGGACAGACCCTTTTTCATCGTTGAGATAGACGAGGATGATTTGGAGGATAATTTAAGTTACTTTGACTTTTATTTAAGTAAGACTGTTGCAGTCAAATGGAAATGGTGAATTAGTCAATTTTTTGTTTTGCTGTTTGTTCATGTAATCCAAGTCATATCGTCCACACACGAATATCACACATGAATAGTTGCATCACATCACACACTTCACATTGGGCAGTGGTAGATTAAGCTGCAGTAAACATTTGTGTCATGTCTCTGCAGCCTCTGATTGAGATTTATTAAGTACATACTGCCAGTCAACAGGCTACAGACAGTCTACAAAAAGTACTATTCATATCTGAGAATGATCATTCACCATTCATAGCTCTGAATGCACTGTTTGTGGCATGTTAACGTTCACCAATTTGAGTCATTTCTTCTCAAGCTGCACTGGTCATAAAGGCCGACTTTATGAGCGGGTGGAATAAGTGTCAGCTCCACATGGCGTCTCACTCTGTGTCAACTGGTCCAGCTACTGCAGAACACAGCAGCGCCCTCAAACTTATGAAAGAGGTGCGTTAGTGCCAAAACAGACTTAAATGTGATGTCATTAAAATGGGTCAGTGGTGGAGGTGAAACATAAAAGCAAGCCACATCTTTGTCCGTCACAGAGGTGTTAGCGAGGGAGTGGCCTGCCGCTGTGCGCTGATGGCTGCTACCTTGAAAGAAGATGGCAGCAGCAGGTGATTTGTGTGCTATCAGGAAGAACCACATTCCTACCATGTTTCCTGTTTTGGCATCATGCTCAGATGCTGTGGCCCATGTGAGGTCTGAGACTACAGAACCTCCTTATTGTGGCTCTGTTAAATGTGTCCACCGCCTGCTGTAGATGTAATCCTCATTTCATTTTTATTGACCATGTGATCCCTGCATGCTAGAAAAAAATATTCACAGATGTTGACACTGGAAAAAACACAGTATGAATATTTGAAAGGCATTTGTTTTGCAATCTTTTGACCTTTATCTCTGCAGCATTGCCATGGCAACTAAAATGTGCAGCCAGTTTGGGTGAGTGTTGAGGCATCAGAAAATGATAAAGAATGAGAGCCGGAGGAGGGGAAACATTGTGAAAGCAAACAGTTTGTTAGGAAAGAGCCGGACTGGATGGTGTTAAAAGGCGATAGCAGAGATGCTCGTCTGTGCCGTTACACAAACACTTTGCTGTTTCTCTCTAATCCCTTACAGATTAGCACAGTTTATTGCACTCCAATCTCATGCGGCTTTAATCTGACTCCTATCTCTTATTTAAATCTCCATATGGGAGCACAGCCTGTTTGCTAAAGCTGCACAACAATTATTTTCATTTTTACAGCGCTGTCAGTCAGCGGGTGTTTGAATTTCCAGCTACAGCATCGTAGCGAACATGCTGCTAACTCAACTGTTATTAATTATCTGGTAATTGTGCTCAAAGTGTAGATGGGTGTGGCTCAGACAAGCACAGTCTCTGTCCAGGAGGGACGCTCCACCATCTGGTGCGGGGATCACCCTCTCGGCAGACTGTGCGGTAGTGCACAAATGGCCAGGGCTAATTACAGTACAGCTGCAGTCGTACTGTACTGAGCTTTGCTGAGCTGTTGTTTGATGCGCTCAGCAGGGGGACGCTGTCATGTCTTCTGAGTGGAACTAAGAATGACAGTGGGATGGGTTTTCACATCAGCTCTTCATGTGGGTACAGTGGATGAAAAATACCTCCCTAAATGCTTTAATATTAGTTTACAAAATAACAGGTGATAGGAAACACATAAAGGTTGGCTAAATGATATCAAAAATCCACAGCAAATGTTAAAGTCCCTCTCAAAATCATCTTTTGAGCGATCCCAGTGGTCTTTTAACTAGGATTATGCTATTTATTGTCAAAATAAAAAAAAAGCTGTGTTGTTTCCAGGACATATTTTCTGAAGAACAGCAACAGTTCATTAGAAATTCACCTCTGAGTTAGGGGTGGAACCATTTGGACGCAGAGCAACCCCAAGCCTGATCACCCAAACCAGGTCTTGTTCATGCAACGGCTGCAAATATCACCAGGAGGCATCGATTTGACCGGGATTGCTCAAAATGCCAAGAACATGTTAAAAACACTGAAAACACTATTACACATCAAATACACATTTTGTTTAAGGTCACAGTACCATCAATGTTGCTCTGGGTTCTAGTGCAAGCTGTTTTTTAAGATTAAATGAGCATTTTCATGAAATTAATTGATGCATATGTACACTTCAAAAAATGTTATACTGATGTGATCTATTTTTTTTCTTTCTGGCGTTCTGGACAAAACCAATCCAATGTGGATGTAAGTTCATGTTTTTGTGCTCCTTCAATTCCATATTTCTGCCTTAACTCTATTATTTTTACGTAGCACAATCTTTCTCGTTACAATGAATACCTAACTGCTTTTTTCTTCAAACCTAATCCACTATGACCTTTTTAACTATGGAAGAAGCTTTTGTGTATTCATTGTCAACTATTGGAAGGCCAGTAATGGCAGCAGGACATAAGAGAAAAGTATTTTTACTTTTATCTGAGTTCCTTTTGTGCGTCATCATGTCTTGCTCTTTAGTCATGCTCAGTGAATGTAAAAGCAATTCCATACTAGAACTAGTTTTGTTAAAGTATTTGTGTGTGTTGACAGTAATTATAGACTAACAAGTGGAAGATTATCTGCTGTGGCTTTGAGAAAACTGCAATCACTTGTACAAAAACACACCAAAACAATAGTATTTTCCACAATTTTTTTCAGTTTAACTCTTTTATAAACGAGTCTAGATAAAGTTACACATGTGAAGCAGTCTTCATTGCATACAGCTTGTAAAACTCCAATATAAGAAGTATTTATTCTTGTCTACCTTTTAATCCCCATTCACTCACTTCAGTGACTTCATTTGAAGAATCCTCATATCTGCACAGTACCATGTTGACCTTTAACATATTTTTCCCACCACATGCATAGCTCTAATAGGTATGCAAGCTCACCGTCTCCAGAAATCGTTGTCTGGTTGTGTTATCTTTCAAACATCTCTGTGCTGTTTTTTTTTTTTATTACTTTGCATTCGTTTTGCTAAGTACATCCAACTTTATTGAAGAAACTTGAACAGAAAATCTAAGGAAACTCATCCCATTAAAGTTAAACATTATTTTCAGTCTTTTCAAGTTTTTTTTTAGAAAACTCTTATCTGTTATTAATTTGTTGTTAATAATTACTCATTAAATTGTTTTTGTTTGGGTTTTTTTTTTTTTGCTGAGATTTAAATAATTTACCGAACTCTAAAGCAGGAAATCTTGTCAGAGCTTAAGGTCATCATTCGTATACCAGTCAAGTCTTTAGAAGGAGAAGTGAAAGAATTTCCAGTGTTATACTTAGACGGGAATACTTCCTGTAGTTTGGGAATGTGAGCAGACAGCTTGACTCAGCCGTCAGGAATCTGACCTATTGTTACCTGCCTCAAACACTGTGTCTTTTTAATCTCTCTCTGGTTTCTCTGTGAAAACGGATGCATTTGTTGCTACTGTGGCTCCTGAGCACAGGTGTGGCTATGAGGCTGGTCAGAGTGAAGGTGGTATGCTGTGCACTCTGGCTGAAACGGAGATCAGAAGCTTACGTGCATATCCTCTGTTTCGTTTTCATGAGCCGTGTTGCAGTCCTCTGGACCGGCCTGCAGGTTGCACTACCAGGCACACCACACCTCATCTAAGACTTCAAAACCTCATCAATTCTTCATGCTTCAGCTGCAAGATAAGCTTTGCTGCCTTTTTCCCAAAACTTTGAACTGCTTCAGAAAGACTCTTTTAACTTTCCTCGTCTTTTTCATCGTCATCTTGTCCTAAGATAAAGTTTAAGTCTTCTTTGGCACTCTCACTATGAAGACCAACAAGTCAGAGGATTTTTCCTCCTCAAAGATTGGCCAAAACTCATCTGTCATTCACTTATTTAAGGAACTACTGCAATGTGCAGTATGCAGATTTCTCTCATTCCATCCCCCCTGCTCTTGGGTTACATCAGCATGCCTGACACAACTTCAAAGATGGTGCACTTTCTCACAGTGCGATGTTAAAGGTGTCTGGAAAAGTCACCAGTTTTATTGACTCTTTTTCAGTCGTCTTGGTAAAACCAAAATGGAAAATAAACTCAATTTCTCTGCTGCTTTCCCAATCCTCTTCCATGAGTGGGTTGATGATGGAGAAAGTGGTTGTGTGAGTGTGTCTTTGTGGTTTTGTTGCAAAAAATGTGTTCAGCATTTTGATAGCAAGACTTATTCATACCTCACTGCGCCAAACTCATGTTGCCACTCGGTTTTAATGACTGTTTTGCAGCCATGCGAGCATTTAACAGAGATTTAATCTTTCAAGTATTACCTTTCTGTTATTCCTAACAATCATAGGTCATAAGGCACATCATGTGTGTGATAATATGATAATGCTTGTCTTTTGGTGTTGAAAGTGCATTGATGTCCCTGCTCTTCTGCTTGCAGGTGTTCTGCTTGACATCCAGCGGCATTTCCAGGTATCAGACAGTGGAATTGGCTTGTTGCAAACAGGTGAGGCCTCCTTAATCCCTTAATGACTCATGTGAAAAACACCTGAGCACATTGACTGCATAATGACAGTAATTACTGAGTAAGTCTAATTTCAAATGGATGGAACAATGTCAGGCAGATGTCAAAAAGCCTAAGTGCCTTTTGACCTCCGCCACAAGAAAAGCTCAATCCTTACAAACCCACTCCAATGAAAATGATGTTTTTGGTGTTTTTAACATGTTCTTGTGGATTTATTCTGTTGACTGAGGACATGTTTAAAGAAAATGAAGCTTAAAATGTGCATTTCTGAGTTTTTCTTATTCGAATTGTTGTGAATCATGAGCAGAGGAAAACATGTTGTTTGATAAAAGATTTTATTTAGAAAATACGCTGGGTGGGCCACAATCTCCCTGCTCCGCTCTATTTTGATGCTTGTAAACGATTAGATCCATGTAAATCAGAGGTGAATTTCTAATGAGTTACTTCCACTTTGCAGAAACTATGTCCTAGAAAACGACACAGGTTTTTGGATTCAGGCTAAAAACGGCGTAATCACAATGAAAAATCCACCGGAAACAATATAACAATAGATCAAAAGATGATCAGACTGAGCCTTTAACAAGAGTACTTATAATGATACACATAAATAATATACATTATTTTCATTATTAATATCAATTATATAAATTTAAAAAATTTACTAAAAAAAGTAGATTAAAAGTACACAGTAACCAGGGTTCAGATTGTTACACTCAATGACAAATTTGCAAAATGTATAATGAGTTTGGAAATTAAGTAAAAACTTGAACTAACTAATCATCTAACAATTTGATCTAAAAATCTACAATTTTAATTCGAATTGTTCTAGATGTTTGGGTTTATTAAAGGAATTTTAATTTCATTTAATAAATTAATGAATTAAGTGAAGACCATTTAAAAATGTCCTGTTTTAAAAGGAATTTAAACAGTCTATAAAATCAAAACAAAAAGACATGTCTCTAATTTCTTTGGGAACCTCGTCACCAATTGGCTTAATTATTATGATGCAGCATTTTTAAATTAAAGGTTGGAACAGGATTTTTGTGGCAAACATTTAAAATAAAAGTTTGGTTTAGATTATTTTTAAAGTTCAAAGTAGAATGATAACCACAGAGCTTCCTATATTACACTTAGCGTGATTCAAAGTGTTAAAATACCCTTTACTAACAGCAGTTAAATCCAGGTGAGTCGCAGGCTGTACAATCGGGAGTCTGTATGCATGCGTCCTACATGAAGAGTCTGACCGTGGGGTGGGGTTTCCTCTGCCATAAATGAATTCATCCTTTAGAGAGATACCTTGGAAAGCTCCCTTGATGGAAGACAGGCCCCCGTCTTGTCTTTGCGTGCGCCCAGACTCATTCAAACACCTACAAACTTACACACAAAGTGCTATTGAGGACAAGAAGCCAAGCTTGGGTTTTTGGTCGGGGGATAGAATACAATCCAGTGTTTTTCTCAGCTTCCTTTGGTGTTCCTATTCTGAGTCTGGTTGACTGGTGCGTTCTGGACAAAAATATCCACTTGGAAAAAGTAGAGGGAGTTTGTGTGTTTTTTGTGAATAAGTAATTTATTCCCTTAAAAATATCACCTGCAGAGTGTAAACTGATACTTCCTGAAAAAACATTTTTGCCTCCCTGTATACTGTACCTCAGACAGATTTGTACAGCTGGTAATAAACCTGACATGCATGAACACATTTTTTAAAATATCTTCTGTTTTTAAAAATATTCTCTTTTTGCCTGCCCTTTTTTTAACTGTGAACCATGTTTTCATTGTCAGTATTTTTCAGACCGACTTGCCATGTGAATCATACAAACAAACACTTTGGCAATGATTTATTTTTTTGCACGTTAGCATGCAGGTCTTGGAAAAACCTGACAGCAGAGGCTGTGTCTCTTCACATAACCCTCCTAGGTTTTCTTCCAGTCCAGACTCCACTTGGTCCCTTGTGTCCAGGTGAACTGTTTCCCACACTGGCGTGTGGAATGCTGCCTGTTCGGCCCTTGAGCTGCATGAGTGGGTGGTGCACAAGGAGGGCTTAGATGGGAAGAAAGAGGCCGATGTCATCTAGAAACTGGACAGAAAAGGGTTTGCATTTTTACTAAGATCTTCCCTACTTCAGAAGGAATAACTCCCCTGTGAGCACTGGTAGCCAGCATGGTCTGCCTTTTCTTCTCATGAACCACAAACTGCCAGTGATGGTGCTTTACAGGTAGAGGGTGTTGAGAAGTTCTTACTCAGCCTAGGTTGGCAGGTGGAACTGACCACACACTGTTAGAGTACGGTCTGAGAACAGACTTGAAATTATTTGATACATTTTAGACCTAGTCACATCTGCCCTTAAGAGAACCCGCTATCTGCGGGTGAAAAATGGGCAAACCTGTACCGGGCACACAAGTGACCTGCAGGAAATATCAAGGTCATAGATCTCTGTTTTTTTATTTTTTTATTCGTGCATGCAACATATCATAATGAACACTTATACAACACGTAAGGGTGAAGTAGGTGAGACACAGACATGTCGTGCAGATTTTTAATTTTTTCAAGAGTTCACTCATTGTGTGCAGCCTGATCAGTTTATGTGCTCATCCTACAAAGTCTCCTGTATTACGTGCACACCCTGTGTGTGTAATTCCACTCAGTCAGTAGGGAGCCAGTACGTTCACTTTACTGACAACCGAAGTGCGACGAAAGGTCACCAAACTTAGGCACCATCCATACCTCATAAGTGACTGTAACTTGATTTATCCTTACAATTACTTTACGATACGCTTACCTTACACACGGCAATGGTACGTTCCATTTTCAATCCCTTAAGGTGTCTGTACAAGCCTCAAGGCAACTGCAAGACACACGCTTCCTTTAAGATGCAGCCGCTCCTGTCTAGAACCCTTTACGTCGCCAGACAACCTAAAACCTCACAGCCCGTACGGATTAAGCCCTCGTACGGGTGCATGGGCCTAAAGCATACGCTTTTGAGTTTTCTTTGGCTCGTGATCAGATCTGTTAGAATAAGATATTTCTTATATACTGTATAAAGGTTCCTTTTTAGCAGTTTGCTTTTTTTTCCATTCCTGGTAAAAAAAAAAAAAGTACCCGTTAGGGGTCTTTTTGGCAAACAAGCCAGTCAAACAAGCTTTAGCTTCACAAAAGAAATAAACGCACTTTGACTTGACTTCAAATCTCTTTTTGGTCTTTGCCGCTTGGCTTAAAATCTAAACAGAATGACTTTTATACATTTATATATTCATGCACTCAAAATTGTATGCAAACGGGGGATAAACCTTTTGACTGACCATCAAACTAGAGCTCTGCAGCAAACTTACTGAGTGTTTGAACAACATGTAGTGACAACTCAATAGTTTCTCATGAGTTTCATCATTGTGCTCCATCAGCCATATACAGTCATATACAGTCACTGCAGTAAGCTCTATGTACTCCAGCTGGGACCTTTAAGGTTGGCGTTTGTGTGTTGCAGAGCGCTGAACCCACCAGCATTAATCCCACTACTCCAGAAATAGATTTTCATAAAACTACACCTTGGACTATCTCTTGCCAACAGCATAAACATTTATGTTTTTAATTGGTCTTTGCTGTGTGTTGTGTACTAACTTTTGTTTACACGCTGAGACCACATGAGCAAAACAGCCTGTGGAAAGCTCAGCCACCACAGCAGCAGATATATTTTTGTGGTGTAATACAAATGCTTTCAAAATCCGCTTACACAATTGACATGAGGTATTTGTTAGTGTTTGTGCACGTGGATCATCTCTGCCCTTTAGAGGCTGATGTGTCAAGTTCTTGTCCTGAGAGGGGAAGGTCTTTGTGGTTATCTGTCAGGTTTCCCATCCTGAAGGTGGAGGCACCTGATCTCAGCTGGCCTGTCAGACCTCTGTAATGGTCTTCAGTCTGATTTCCCAGAGTTATCAGCCCTCAGGCAGAGTTGAAATGAGTGACAGTCGCATAATGCTGCTAGGAAGATTAGACCTGAGGGTGCAAGGGCATGAAAGGTTAAGGCGAAAGAGGACTGGGAGCTGTGGTTCACCTGGATGGTGTTACTTTTTTAAGGTATTTGTTGAGAAATCTGAGAGAAAGCTTTCTGCGCCTTTCAGCACACTAAAGTTATTAATTTCAAAGGTTTTCAGGCAAATCTGACGTGAAGTTTAACAGGTTTGAATCATCACTTTTAATGGGGGCTGGCCACACATTTATTTTTGACCCGTTTAGCTTGAAGTGAAGTTATTGGGGTCACTCCTGCTGAGCTAAATCAGGAGCCTGTGCTCACAGACTGAGATGCATTCTGTGTGGCTGCCCACCTTGTCAGAAACATGACACCCCCACATTCACAGCAAAGGACAGTGCCCCAGTCCTGACAGTCAGCCTACTCCTCAGTCAGTCTGTGAGCTGTGAGGAATGAGGCCAAAGTTGCTTTGAAACTCCACTAACAAAGTGGAGTTATGCTACAAACAAAAAGCTTTATGTCCTAACTGACACAAGTCTGCACGGAGTGCTTATACATGGTTTCAGGTGTGGTTGGAGGTGTAGGTTAGTGTAAGTTACAAATACTTAGTTTCTTCCTGATTTTTATTTAAATTTTTTCTCGAGGTTGAGGTATTCGAGCTTGATCAGCTGTTTCGGCCTTTCACGCCTGCTCTTATTTTGTCTCTGCTTCGGTGGTGTCCCGCGTACGTCTCCCCTCTGAGGGGTTCGGCAGCTGTTGTTGCCTTATTACGGCCCCCACCCGGACAGCACAGAGGGGAGGGGAAGAAGCCACCTGTGTCCTCTGTCTTTTTGCTTTTAAATAGTAGTGATGTTTTGAGTATTGTTTGCCAATTCCTGTATGACTAGTATGGTCATGTTCAATAGCTTCCTTTGTTATGGTCTCTTACTAAGGGTGTATTCAGACTGGACACATTTGGTTCACTTAAAGTGATCCAGAGTTTGTTTCCCCTGATAATCCGGAAGAAAATCTGGCACACAAGACGCCCTGGGTGAGCCACACTAGTTGCGCCAAGGATTGTAATAAAAATTACTAAAAGTAAGAGTAACTCAAATGAGGATAAAATCATAGATGTTTTCTTGAAGTTTAAAATTACTTCCATTACAAGATTAAAAAAACTACTTACAACTAGTGCAACTTGAAGCTTGAAAATTCTTATAGCTCATTAGGCTGTCATTAAAAGACGTAAAAATTACGAAAAAATAGCAACTCTTATAAGGATAAAATCACACATGTTTCATTCAGGTTTAGAAATAAAAAAACTCACAAATCAACCTAGAAAATACACTATAAACTTGGTGTGTTCCTCTTAGTAGAAACTAAAAATGTGCTACAAATATTTTAGAAGTACATTGAATATGAAAAGAAAAATGGGACATTCTTACGAAATATTTAGAAAATGCCTTTCTGGGCAACCTCTCACATCGCCCAAATAAAGAACCATCACTGGGTGCCGGAGCCAGGTGTTATCAGTAAGCTGTGATTGATCCAAGTTGGTTCAAGTCGTCGTTTCTAAGGCAACCACTCTCACCAATTAGGAGTGAGCTTGTTGGAAGTCCACACCCCTACCACTTGAAAGTGGGCTCGGCAGAATCAGTCAAAAATTTCAAACAGAAATGGCCGCATTGCTGTGCAATTATGCAAATTTCAAGAATGGGAGGATTGTGATGGTTTGCTTTCAACTTCTACATCAGATATGATCACTGATCAGTTGTTGCTGCAGCAGGCTGCTTCTTGTCCCTTCAAGTGGCATCAGCAGATCAATTAACAGCACACACCCCTCCCATTCCAGCCTATTCATGTGCACCTCAGCCTCTCAAGGTCAGCGATGGAGCTGCCACCTTCACTGTTTACACTGTGTATAAAGAGTGTAGGCTACACATTTCTGTGCTTTCATAGAGCGTTATTCTCAATCCGAAGGTAACATACAGGACCTCAGACAAATGCAGTACTCTGTCCTTCGGTTTTCATTAAGGCACCATTCCTGCATTTACTGCAGGAAATGGCAGCAAAAGAAAGAAAAACTTCTCGCCCCTTCTCGCGCTGCTTCTGTGTAAAATCTAAGGTTGCAGTGTGCTTTTGCCAGGCAGGCTGGTATTTCTAGCAGCGTGAAATTCTCCCCAGCTGCAGTTTTGTCACGCCACAGGTAGAAAGATCTTCACAGACTAGCTGTCAACATTCAAACTAAATGACTCAATAAAATGAAACATCAGAATTTTAAATAGCTTGCAAGGACAACTGAATCATAAACTGCTCCATTAGGCAGAAAGTGTTTTTTCTGGTGTTTGTAGATTGCACACGGCCTTTATCAGTGGACACCATTGTGCTAGCGCAACTGAACAGTGGGACATTATTAATAATTAGCCATGATTTAATAAATCTGAGGAATGCAGGGATATTTGAGGACAAACATGTAGAGGAATCAATGAGGGTGATGCGTGAGAATGTCTGGGTTTCAGTCTGACGTTTTGGTCAACAATGACGTCCCAGTCACACTGAAGTTATGTGTTACACCCTCTGCTGACAGTCCTGCAGATCAACAGAGTGAGAAATAACCACCACTCCTACAACGCACCTGATAGAAAACTGAGCAGTGGGCGCAGTTTGCTCAGAGTGTCCATGGAGACCCCTCACTTTCCTGGTTTAAATCAGCGGGTTGTTATCAGGCCTCTACGCAGCTGAAGGACAATTCTGCCAGAAAAAAAATCTGAGTCAGGTGTGCTGGAGCAGAGAAACATCTAAAGAATGCAGGTTAGACGGTCCCCAGGTTCAGGAACACTAGCTTTTTCATTTGAAAAGGCATGTGATCAGTTATAAGCAAACATGTTAATTAAAATGGGTTTAAACTTTTGAAAACTGTCACTGTTCATTAAAAGAAACTCCTAATCCAGTAAGGCATATCTTAAAAAGGCCTATGACACACAAGATCAACTTTTTGACCTTTGAAGAGTATTATCATGTTCATTCCTCAGGAAAAGAAACCCCAAAGCGGTGTTTTGATCCGTTCTCTCATTTTTGAGCATTCCTCTAAAAACCTGCGCTCTGAGCACCAGTCCCTCCCAACTCATGACAAGGAGCAGGTTCTCACATTGTGACACCACAAAGCGAGAACAGCCCTTTCAGGAGGAGTCTGCGCTGCCAGCACAACCCCCGGGTTTACACAAACACCCACTTTCTCCGTGAAGCTAGCTGTGATCATTTTATATGCACAATATGCCTATCCATCTTTGCAAAAGTTCGGATGTTGTTTGCTTGATGTTAATGCATATTTACCCTAGCAGAAATGCAGTGATGGTTTAGAACATGAACGTTCAGGCTGGAAGCTCCTCACAGTCTTGAGTTTCAATCTCTGCTGTATTTCAGGGACACTAAGTAATTTTCTTTTCAAAAATGACAATGAAACAAGTTTTATTCCCAAATAGAAACTATTGTTTTTCCCTTTCCCATTCTGTCTTCCTGAAAACTAGTTTCACCCTTGGTAATTTATTTTAAAATACTCAGTACGTCACCTCTAATGGTATAAAGCATCTGGTGCTCATTTGTATGCAAATGTGAAAAACTGACAAGGTTAAAGCAAAGACTTTAGTGCTTAAATGAGCCTGCTTCTTCCACCAGCCAGCAGTCGTGGTAGAAACTGTTGGTTTTTTTTCTTTTACGGTCAGTCTATGGTAGAAACCCATCTTTAGCGTTGTTTTTTTTTTAACCTTAAGTCTAAATTTGTTCAGTTCACTGGGGATGTCACCCTGAAACAGAAACGTAACAGCCTTTTTGAATTGAGGCATCATTTGTCAGCACCACACCTTACTCAAAAATGTTAAACATTTTGCAATGCCCACGTGATAAAAGAGATGACAAAAAAATGCAAAAAGGAGAATTCGACAGAAATTCAGAGCTTCCTTCTTTCCCTTTAAAGAAGAAACACGTGTATCAAAAAGCGGTATTTTTAGAGAGGGAGTGTTTAGAAATTGCTTGCACATAGATGTACCATCATCCTCATGTGGAGGTCAAAGTGACTGCTGCTGCTTTTTATGCCACCAACTAACAGGAACTTTGCAGCAGACATGCTCAGACTTGCTGAGAGGACACGCCTCTCTTTTCCCTGAATTTGGTCTGTGGTGGCAGACAGACATGTCCGACTTCCCTGAGCTCTTTCGCTCTCCAGCGACTGTCAGTCTTTGTGTCTGTAAGGCCTGCTGTGGAGAGTGCCTAAATCAAACAAACTCTGACCTTTGAGGCGATAAAATCCTTTATTTTAGTTTGACAAGTCGTTTTACAGCAACGGGTGCAGCTTGTCCTGTTTACCTTTTTCATTCTCGTCTTTCATCTCACTTTCTGCAGCTTGAATAACCTCCATTCTGCTTGATTTCTTTTATTAACTGAAGAATGCATTTCATTTTAAGACGGGATGCGTGGGGGACGATAAATTATATTTATTTAAAAAGATAAATCTCAGAGAACGAAGCTTGAGGAGAGAGCTGAAAGCAGGCGAGCACCTGCACTGCTGTGGGATTAATCCTGGTTGTTCCTTCAGTTCTCAATTTCAGCCTCCTCAGATAAATAAATATGAACTACTGGCTTCAAAAGAAAAATGTGGATTATCCCATAACCAACCAGATGTGCAGCTGACTGCCTCTTTATATGCTGTTTAAAGAGTGAACGGCCTGCTGAGTATTTGGCATCGAGATGTTGAACCTTAGTTGTGCTTTCTTCGGGGAATACTGTGGGGTTTTTTTCTGTTGTTTTTTTTGAGGAAATGCCTCTGCTTAGGCTCAGTGAATTTCAAATACACACAAAAACATACAGGACGAGTGTCTTCATATCCCACAGATGCACGTCTCACAGTTCAGTTACTGCATGAGAATCATTTCAGAAGGTTTTGTCCAGCAGTCCAATCCAATGCTGGAGGTCTGCTGTTTCAGTGTACAGTGAGTGTGCGTTTTTTATTGTGTGCACGTGTTTTGTGTTTGAACTGCAGATTTATCCTGAATTGTTCATGAAAATGAAGCATCGCAATTTTAGTAAATTCTTAAAGCGGTCTCTATCCTTATTGAATTTTTTGTTAATATTTTGACAAGTTTATAGTTCACAATCAATTCTGTTAGAGATAAATTTGAATGATAATGAGGCGTAATACATTTTGTCATGACCTGATGAGTAAAATTATACTGCTTTTGAGTTCTGGAGTTCTGCAGTCACCCCTGCTTTTATCAGTCAAAAAAATTCCAGATTTTATCTTCATTTTTACAGCAATTTTTTCTGCTCCTTAAAGAACTGACAATGACATAATAGCATGATTAATGTCCCTACGTGTTTCTGTTTGAAAACTGGGCTTTGGCGTAAGCATTGTTCATGTCATTGAGTTTTGGTTTTGGACTTCTTATGAAGTCATTCTCCTCTGCCTGGAAATTTTCAGTATGATCCCTCCCCTATACAGTGACAAATATGCACAGCATGTCATTCAGAACTTCAGAGCAGGTTTGGCACTCCCACCTGCAAATAGCTGTGAAACCTGACTAGTTCAGAGAAACTTTTATGAATCCAGCACGGCTGTTTCACTCAAGCTCTTAAGACATAAGGCCATAAGAAGTAAATAATTTCTTGTAAAGGCTTCACAATAAAGAATGTTTCCAGGCTTTCATGTAAGAGTTTTACCAGACATTAATGGATTACTGTAATGGCTCAACCTTGTACCAAATGCAGTTTTGTTCCGAATGATCATACACAAATGTGTGACTTCTTTGTGTCTAAAAGTAAGATGAGAAAGGAAAACAAAACAGTCGAAACACTAACTGTAGTTATGTCAAAATTGTGACTAATTGCTTTGGTAAAACAAACATTTTAACCAGTAAGTGGCTCAAATGTTCAATCAATCAGTTGATCAGTCCATCTATTGATCCATTAATGAATTAATCAGTCAATCATTGAGAGAGCATTTATAAAAGCAGAGACAGTCAAAGTGCTGAACTTAAAATCACTGAGGGATCTGGCAGACCTCACAGAAAAGAGCTGTAACTGAAAGACACAAACCGAGTCCTGGGAACCATTAAAAGCATTTCATCTTCAGATCTTAAGACTCTACATGGATGATAAAGGTGTAAAAGTTACAAAAAAAACTGAGGTGTCAGACCATTCAAGCATTCAAAAACTACGCGACTGTGTTCATTGATCTAAGGCTCCAGGGCCGGTTTACTGCTTTAAGCCTTAAAAGGAGCAATAATATCTAAAATGCATCATAAAAATCAATCAAGAAACATGCACGAATTACAGAAAAAGGAAAAAAAAGCAACGTTAGGAAGTCATGATTGTCCATACATTGTCCACTCTCATTTTTTAATTTATACGTTTCAAAATGTTCTGTTCTTCTTTATATTTGTGCTACATTTTTACTCAGGTTGATTTTTTTTCCCCTTGAATTTCACAATCTCACCCTACAGACATAGATGCACATTTTTTTTAGGTTATCCTTACAGAACTTTAACCAGTAACCCCTCAACCAAAACTTAATGCCACCAAACCATAAAGCTCTGGCCCTGTTGTGATAGAAATCAGGAATTTGTGTGAATGCATGTTTAGTTTCTGTGGTGGTCAAAGGACTTTGATTAACTTACAGCACAAAGTTCACAAGAGTCTTTGTCTAAAAACCTTTTTTTATCATTTTTGAGAACTCTATCGGAGAACTTTAACTCGCACTTGTAGTTTTGCTCCTCTAACAGAATAAATTGAATAATTTTTCACGAGCGTCTTTTGAAATCTTTGATTGCTCCTTCTTACAGTAAGAGGCGGGTAAACAATGGTTTTCAAAGAGAAGAATGTGTTTGTCCAGCTAAGAGTGGTCAATTGTTACATAAGCCTAATGATAAAGACAGGATGTCACACAGAGCTGATATTGAGGGACTTCAGACTTAACCTGAGTCACTTCCCTCTGAGATGGCTGTGTGGTGCTGTCACTTCCCACAACAGCGCTTTCAGTGATAATCAGTACAAAACATTCCAATAATATTTTCTGTAAAGATTAGTCTAAAAATAAAGGACATTTTATTTCTGGATACAAAGTCATGTTTTTATATCTGTTCACAATTTTTTTTTTTTTTATTTGATCTGTCAAAACTTTTCTTTGAGATTCCTTCTGTTCATTTGTGAACCTTCTGTCCAGATCAAATAAATAATGATGTTAAGATAAACAGACGATAACTTTCAGGGAAACTGCAGATTTTTATGAAAATTAAAGTGAATTTTTCTGTTTATTTTGGATTTTCTTTTTTAAAATTCTCAAGTTTTGATGACAGATGCTGCGTTTCTCATTAATGCAGCAGATTCTCTGGAAGACTCTGACTGTTGTTTTACATAAACTGCCAGCATTCTTCGGTGCTCTCAGCTAGCAGAAGCATCTGTGTGGAAGTCAAATGGGAAACTAGACATCTTTTTTTTTTCTTTTTGAACTCAAAGGTTCTTCAGAAAGCATTTTTCACACGGTTGGCCTCGTATTTAAACTTCAAAACTGAATGTGTTTACATACAGAGAAAAGACATGATCTTTTTCTTTTTTGGAGTCTCTTTTTTTCTCTTTGATAATAATTCCACCTACATGTTTAAATATAAGGAAAGATACATGAAAGGTTTCAACAAAAAAGGCAGCTTTGATTGTTTTCAGAGGTGTAACATGACTAAATGTGATCCCACAATGACTTCTAAAAGATCTGTTTGTAGATGAGGTGGCTTTTGTCAGGTTCCTAAAAAGCTACTATATCTAGCTTTGAGGTGCACGAGAAACGGCTGGTGGTAGATAATTATGGATCTCTCCGTCACCTCACCTCCTGCATCCATTAGTGAGTGAGCGAGTGAGTGAGCGAGCTTCATGGTGCATGTGTGTGCAGTCGGAGCTGGTAATGCGCCTGCAGTGAGCTGGGCCTGCAGGGAGCAATCATCAGAGTCATTTAACATGGCACAGTAAACCTGCAGCACTTACTGCAGCCACATAAAAGCACTTGGCTGCAGGAGAAGAAGTGAGAAGCAGGGAAATGTATCCAAGCAGAGGCAGAGATGTCCGATAGACATTGTGTTCCAAAGAATTTATCCATCTGTGAAAACCCAAATGTATTTCATTATGATGGAAAGTTGATATTTTATCAATTTTTTGTTTTGTTTTTTAGAACAGAATAGAATAAAACTTTTTTGATCCCATAAAGAAGGGGGGAGGTGACCCATAAGATGATTTTTTTTTTTTTTAATTCATAACACAGACAGACAAAGATTGTTACATCTTTAAGAGACATATACAGATTAGTCAGTGTACATTTTTTCCTTTTCTCCCAACCCACCCCTCTAAAATAAAAATAGATAAGTAACCCACCCATCGGGTACATAAGGTGATTTAAATACATCTATGTAAAAAGTTCAAGGAAAACATAGTGAGAGTCTATTGAACATGAAAGTGCAAAGAAAAAAATTTAGGTTTCTGCTTTCTTTGTTTATGTGCTCTCCACGTCTGAGTGGGATTTTTACATGTATGTTGGTTAGTTTGTGACTTGGAACTGACCGTAGGTTTGAGTCTGCGCCTATCTGTCCCTGTGATGGTCTGCTGATTCATTTGGGTTGTTTAATGACAGCTCAGAAAAGCCGCAAATGTGCCCCCCCGATTTGTTATTGTAACAAAAAAGCAGATTGATTAACAATTGTTTTGAAAGACCCACTCCAATAGCAATCGTGTGGTTGGTGCTTTTAACATGTTCTTGTGCCTGTTTTGTAATGATAAAGGACATGCATAAAGAAAATTCTGTTTAAAATGGCATCTTTGAGCATTCCTTTATTCCAATTGTTTTGAATCCGGAGCAGATAAAAATGCCATTGGAAAAGCTTGTACCAGTGACCTATGTGCTTCATTCAGAGGGCCACGAGCTCCCTGCTTCACTCTCTTCTGATATTGTTGACAAATAGATCCATGTACATTTTCATTTTCTTCGTCTTAGCTTGCATCTGGCTTAAAACTGTACGGCTGGACAGCTCCGATATTGCTCGCCATTTTTTTGTTTTTATTGTTAGGTTGGGGGTGTGAGGGGCTGTAAGCTAGCGGGAGAGTGTGTAAACAGATGGATGATGGGAAATTGGGGAGGCTCTGGGCCGACAGTTCTGCCCACAAATCAGAGGGGAATTTCTAATGAACCCCTGCTGCTCTGAAGAAACTATGTCCTAGAAAACTGCACAGTTCTTTTTTTTAATCAATTTGTCTAAAAACTGCATCATCATAATTAAAAGACCACTTTTAGAATAGATCAAAAGATGATCGGGGTGGGACTTTAAAGAAAGAGGTTCATGGTACAAAAAGTTATTGGACTTACATAGATGCTTTAATGGATTGTTCTAGTTAAAAATAGAAAATATAATTGGACTTTAGTACCTGCAGCAGTTATATAAAAAGATGTATTATCTATTTATTAATTTGTTCCTATAAAAAGCCACCAGAAGAAAATGTTCTTGTTTTTTTTTTTTCTTTTACCTCACCACAATATTCATATTCTGATTTTAAATACGGTCATGAAACATGCCCACGAAGGGATGATTGTCTGTCTGGCCTCGGCAGCATCCATGTTATGCAACACCGCCCTCCTGTCTTTTCTGTGTCATCTTCTGCTCTCTCGTCCTCCTCTGCATGTTTATGCTGATGGTGTGTCAAAACACTCCAGCTTTCCTTGCTCTCAAGACTAACATCTTTGCCCTTTCTCCTTCACAAAAACACAAAACTGTGCTTTGGTGCATCAAATATTCAGGTCCGTGAGAATGACCCTCCTCATTCAGTTTGACTAGAACGTCTTCAGAACAAGGCCTGGTTGGTTACTGAGCAGTGGGGCAATTAGGAGAGTGTATTTTAGGGCACTTTTGTCTCTTTTACTTATACAGAAGTTAACTTGTAGGAACTTAGAAGTAGGAAAAATGTATGACCACGTGGCCACTGAGCTCCTCTCAGTGGAAGGACCAGGGCTGCTGTGTGACCTATCGTTTAAATTGCTCTGGATCTGGTTAGTGTAACTATAGGTCCAGATGTGATATGTTAAACTCTGACATGCTGTTCTTTTTGTTTCCGCTCAACTCTGATATTACATTGAAATCCAGTTGTACCTGATCTGTCACTGTTCTGTTTTCATCTGAGTATTTCTTCATTCAAATTGTGAATCAGGAGCAGACGAAAAAAAACACTGTTTGAAGGTGTGACGTAAAAGCTACTACCAAGCTCCCTTTTCCTCTCCATTCTGATGCATTCACTTGAAGACAAATGGATCCATGTACGTCTTTATTTTCTTTGTCTTAGCTGGCATCTGACTCTAAACTGTTTGGCTGGATCGCTCCAGATTTGATTTCATTTTTGTTGCACCAGTAATGTTAGGTTGGGTGTTGTGAGGGGCTGTAAGATAGTAAACAGATGGATGTCGGGAGGTAGGTGTAGACTTACTCTGCACCAACAGTCCCGCCCACAGCTTGGAGACCAATGTGTGGTGAAGTTTTGCTGCTCTGCAGAAACGATGTACTAGAAAACAACCCAATTTTTGTTGCTAAAAACTGCATATTAATAATTAAAAAGACCACTGATAACACTTTTAAATTTGATTAAAAAGGTGATCGGAGTTGAACTATAAGTATGGTCTCATCCCAATTGTTCAGTGTTGAATGGAGATGTCCTCTGGCAGTCCTTCATTGCATCTCTGGCACACAACTTTCCAGCAGTCAATCTGGACAGGTATTGACTAAATAATTGAACCAGAGGAGCTCAGAGTTGGCTGTGCTCAGCAGGAATTAGAGGACCTCAACAGCAGAGCTCAGTGAAGCAGCAAAGTAACAGAGTAAATTAGTGAATGTGGACAAAGAATAAACACACACTGTCTCAGTAATCCCTATCTGCCTGTATTTTGTGGCCAAAGTGACATTTTCTTGTTGTTTTCTTTCTCAGTCTTCATCTGCAGCTTTATGGTGGCAGCTCCCATCTTTGGTTACCTGGGCGACCGCTTCAACAGAAAGGTCATCCTGAGCTGTGGCATTTTCTTCTGGTCTATTGTCACTCTGTCGAGCTCATTCATCGGTAAAGAGGTACGGCACAGAACCTGCAGAGCAATGGCACCCCAAAAATGTGGGCTTTTCCATTAGTTCCTGACTGGCTCTGACAGGCTCATTAGCCTGCTATGATCTGGACATGCTTGCCGTTAAAGCAAGTGAAATGAAATGACACGCTTGTTAAAGCAAACACTCACATTGTAGACATTCTTTATGCTTCCCTCCACCTCCTGCTCTCTGTCTGGCTCCAAGCCAATCAACTAATGAATTTCTATTCCTCACAGATGTCTCAATTAAAGAACCTACAAGATAAGCTCGTGTTGTCTTGCTGCCATGAAATTAGAATTTAGATTTGATATCGCTGTAAGGCTCCAGAAAGCTGTAAAGTGTTGGCTGCATTAATGGCGGGATTGCTTGCAGTGATAATGTGGGGAACGGGTTCTCCTCCTGATTCTAGACATCAAATAACAATATAAGACTCTGGTCATGTCCATTTAACCCTAACCCTAACCTATTGACTGCTTATGAGAACTGGATAGCGTCACCCATAGAGAATGACTTGTGCTTCAAACAAAAGGAAGTCAATCCATCCATCCATCATCCATCCCTGCCAGTCCCACATGCACCAGGAACAGGTCAGACTTACTGCAGGCTATGTGAACCCCAAGGTCCTGGTCCGGTCATACAGAGACCACACTGCCCTCAATAAAGTACAGACATTTCATTTTTTTCAACCTCCTCCCCAAATGCTGTTCGCCACACAGTTGTTGCTCTCAACAATCAGCGGAGAGCTTGTTAGAAGGCCACACCCCTACCACATGAAAGTAGGCTTGAAGGAATAAGTCAATCACATGTTTTGTACGTTCAACATTAGACCACACAATTGTATGGAGGCATCTGATTGGTCAGTTTATAACTTGAATAAATTGCAGTAAAGAAAAAATATAATGAAAAAAATCAGGGTTAACATGATCACGTTTAAAAAGGTATCAGAGGAAGAATGGTTATTCTGACAAATAGAATGACAAATATAATGGTTGTTTATTTCTATGGAGGAGTAGAAAGTACCAGCAAGTACTTTCTGTTTGGAGCACGAGAGGGGAGGGGTCACTCAGTCCACTTCTCTTATACTGTCAGTGGGGGGACCCTGTTCAACAGGGCACACAAACAAATCTGTCTCTGACAAAACCAGGCAGCTCCTCCAATGCCAGTTCAGATTTATGCAGCACATGTCTGCAAAGCAGCTTCATAGGTCCAGCAGTTCTTGTGAGTTAGGCGGTTTGCTGCAGTGGCTCTGTGGAAAATGTGGATGGTAGTGACAGTTCAAAGTTATTGATGGTCTCAGGGGGAAATCCTCAAAGCTCATCTGCTGGAGGACCAGGCTGTAGCCATTTGCCCTAAGCGAGAGGCGCACTCGAGCTGCTTATGAATGAGATGAACCTAAGGGCCTCTCTGACAAATGCCACATAGACTGGCTGCGTTTTGTGAGTGACATGTGGAATGTTCCTCAGAACCTGCTGTCCTCAACACTTCAGTGCCACCCTGAAGACATGCTGTGCTGCCAGTGCCAGTCAAAAAAGACAGGAGTAGTTAGCCATTATGTAACCACACTACATCATTGTCGTCGCCATGACAGGAGAAAAATGCAAGTCCTTCAGTGAAATGTTAATGACCACTTACAAATGACTCCCATCATTGTGCATTTAAGACACTGAGGGGCATTTTGGATTAGAATTTTAAACAGGATCCAGATCTTACGTAACTCAGTGTTTAATCGCACGCTATTTCCTGAATTGCCACTACAAACTCACGTCATAAAAGATTCTGTTTTTGGCCATTTGAAAAAAACTGAAGGGCTGTCGGTGGCCTAATGACCCTAGTGTCGAGCAGAACAACTAAATTCCTTTGAGTGTTGCAAACTGTTCCTCTTTGCCAACATCCATGTATTTCTGTGCTTCAAATGAGTTAATCTTCAAATTTAGTGAAATGTATTATCATATTTTAGAGTGAAATGATTTGAAAACCTCAAAAATTTTCACTGCTCAAAGAGACAGACTCATCTCTAGTCCAGTGGTGGGGGCTGAAAATGTAGAGAAATAATTGTGACTAACATAAAATGACTGAATTTGTGCAGGAGAATACAAGTGAAGTCCACTAACTGTGAACACTGTTGAGCAGCTGTCTCCTTCAGTCAGTTTTGACCTGTGGAAGGGAGATTTAAACTAACATGAATGTAAATTCATTTATGAGTGGTTAAAAAGATTACAACCTAGTTTTACAAAAGCTTTGATAATACGGTATGCAAACTAACACATAGTTTGTAAAGACTTGTACAATGTAGCTTTATGTCAAATTTTGTCTTTGATCTTATATTTTTAAAACCAAAGTTTATGGTATTTTTTGGCTTTGTGCTTGAGCTTTTTTTTCCTCTTTATTTTGGGAGGCCTTCAGTGTTTTTAGCAGCTCTAATGATAGCCTAGGGTTGACCACACAAAAAAACAAAGCTGCCATCAGCATCCAGCCTCACAGCAGACCACTGGGAGAGAGAAACTCTGAAAAGAAAAAACAAAAAAAATGAGATAAAAGGATGCATTAAAGCAAAAATGGCCAAAAACTGCATCAAGGTAACTTTCCGATATTTATTTATTTACTGATTGAAATGAGGGAATGTCATCCGTTTCGAGGCTTGGGGGCTGGTGTTGAGTCTCGTGAGTGTCTTTTTACAGCGATGAGTCCTTGGAGAAAACGAAGGCTGCATTTGAATGATCTCATGACACAGTGTCCCACATTCGCCAGCACAGGCCTGAGGTGACAGTTTCAGCTCAGCACCGAAAAAACTGTTTCAGCTCCACTTCTGTTTCCTGACTCCCCTTTTCACGGAGAGTAACTTTATCTCCCTCTCACTCGCCCCTGACTCACTCCGAGAACGCGGTGTGTGCCTACATAGGTCAAACAAATGAATCTTCTTTCAAGTAAACAGATGCTGATAAGTGTCTTCCTGACGTAGTGTGGTTTCATACTCGTATTTGATTTCTAGACTTGCAACTAAAGTTAATTTTTTTTTTTCTGTTGAGCAAACAGATCTTTTTGTAGCTGGTTAGCAATTTGTAACATCTCACTTTGTGGTGATTTCTTGCAGCTTTACAGGCAGACACTGAGAACATGTGGTAAACTGGTTGCCATAGAAACAGTTGATTATCCAGCAGCCTACATAGGCACCTGCTACATCCTCCTGTTAACAGCTTTATCATTAACATCACCATCTTTTTAACTATTTTGACATTTCTGAATGCTATTACCATATGAATTATTTACTACTGATTAACGCCTATCAATGCAAACCATTTAGCTTCCAAAATTGCCTTAATTTAGTATGAAAGCAAAACAAATTCAGGTTTAAAGTCATATTACATCTTTTTCTCTTTTTATTTTGGAATACTTTAATAAATATGTTTAAAACGAAGTTGATTTCTCCCACTGTTTCTTAAACTACGCAGCAGACCTTTCCCTCTTATTGTCTGTTTTTCTTTCGGTCTCCTCTGTGCAGTACTACTGGCTCTTTGTGCTTTCCCGAGGCCTGGTGGGGATCGGAGAGTCCAGCTACTCCTCTATCTCCCCCACCATCATAGGAGATCTGTTCACCAATAATAAACGCACCATGATGCTCTCTGTCTTCTACCTAGCTATTCCCCTGGGCAGGTAAGAGTCTGAAAGCATTTTCAGGGTGTCTCCGCATTGTTGTTATTTAAATAAAACTTTTAATCCATTTTGTAACACACAATGAAGTCAGCACACTTCAATGGATGTTTTTCTAATCTGCATTTTTTTTCTGAATTCAACTTGACTGTTCGAAGAAAAGATTACACTAAAAAAGCTAATTGCATGTTTGAAAGCACAAAAAAATTAAAAGACCAAAAAAAATTTAAATCTCTGTTTAAAAAAAAAACAATCAAATAAATGAACTGCACAGTAATTATCAATAGAAAATATGTAAATGGATCAAAAATGAAAAGTTAATAGGGAAAATAACTGACGGCTAAACAACTTTTGCACTAATATGAAGGCTAAAGTAGAGTTAGAGTAGGTCTAAATCTTTTAGTTGTAGACAGAAAATAGTCCTGTTTGGGATTTGTGTTGTGAGGGTCTGGGAGTGGTAGGGTCGTATTAAACTCAACCCTCCGGCCTTCTCCTCTAATTTAATGAGAAAAGGCCCCCAGGGAGAAGAGGGCAAAGAAAATAATATTAAAAGATGAATGATCCTGCAGTGGATCCATGGTGAGAGTCACTTGAGGTGCAAGCTGTGCTTGAAAGAAAATGCTTCACTATTTGCTCTTTCCATCAGACAGAATCACCCATTTTAGGTGATGTTGGGGAAGAAATCTGCTGTTGTCTCCAGGACTGTAAATATTTGCATCATCCCAAAGACAGCTAAAGTCCCTTCTATAAAAACAAGTGAAATACTTCTGAAATCCAGGACAAATTTTATTTTTTTCAATAATAAAAATATGCCATGTAGCATAAAAAAGGGACATTTTATTTCATTTTTAATTCAAAAAATATAAATTACACTTTTATCATTTTGGCTCTCAACACCACAGAATTTCTGAGCTTTCTGCAAGTTTTTAAATGATTCCAATACGTTTTTTTAATTCAAAAAGTTGTGCATTAATAATTACAGTATGATTAACAGTTTTTTGTGGTATGCAGTTTGAATCGTTGGTTAACCAGTTAAATCTTACTTGGTATAACCAAAAACAGCCTATCGCACTAAATATATAGATTTATTGCAAAACTTTCTTGATTGTACTCTTTTTAGAAAGACAGAAATGAATTCTTATTGTATGCAATAAAGTGTTTGGCAGTGTGTAATATAATTTATTGTATATAATTTTGTGTAGTTTTCACTACAGTTTGAAATGAATTCTTATGTATTCAGTGTTGAAATTTCCTCTGTCTCTGATCAGAGATTGTTGGACCAACAAACATTTCCTCAGTGTTTTAAATCGCCATCTTGTTCGGAGCTCTGTGAACTTTCCAGCTAAACAATGGAAGGTGACAGAGCGGAGCCCAGTAAAGTGGAAGTCAAACATCCTCGCCAGCCTCTTACTTGTTTGTCTTCACTGGGGTTGTTATGACCAGTTTCAGGAAGTGACACCAGGAATTAGACAGGGTCTGTTATTGCAAAAAAGAGGTAGAATCACTTTTAAAGACAGCTTCTGCCTTTGCAGTCAGTGTTTTAAAATTCATTTTCAGTAAACATGGACTGTAAGAGACCAATGTGCATGCAGATAAGTTTAAAAAACTTCTTGAGGTTCTCAGAAGTCCAACTTGGTCAGTCAGGAAAGAGAGTTTCTATAGCAACAATGCATCCGTATTAGTGCGTTAATGTTTTTAAGATGATGCCAATGTATATTCCACATGTTTTTATAATTCACTATAATTAAATGCTAAGACAATTTATATCCTATTTACCTTCATTAGTATAGAAACATTTCAGGTGATAAAAGCTTCACTAATGTTTTTTTCCTGTTATTTGGCTTATTTGGCTGCTGGCAAAGATCGCCATCACAAATAAAATAAGACTAGCTTTATCCAGAACACATATAATTGTAAATGTGCTATAAGCTTCAGGATTGATTAACTAATGAATGTGTGTGAGGCTGCGTTGTGTATCTAATGCACTATTTTTGTGTTTCTCTGCAGTGGCTTGGGTTACATCCTAGGAGCTGGTGCCAAAGATGCTGCCGGAGATTGGCATTGGGCTTTGAGGGTAAGATTACCATCATCGCCCTGTTAGCGTAGGGCACAGTGACGAAAAATCACAGAAGGGCAGTTGTGTGGGCTGAATAACCGTCAAAACGCTGACCGATTCCTATTGACTACCCATACGTCATTTCCAAATCTGAGTCCCAGGTTGGTCAAAGTTCAACTGATTTAACTTTCAATGCGCATTCAATGGATATGTTTTTTTTGTGCATAGAGCCCAATAAGTGACCTAGAAGGGAATGTGAGAGTTTTGAGCATCAAAGCCTGAAATGCGCATTTGCGCACATTTACATAGACTTTTTCAAGGAAAGTGGTTGCTGTCCATGGGCCGGTGTGAACATAGAACTTGACATGACAAAGAACTTGGAGCAAGTTTTCTAGAGGTAAACTTAAACAATGGTGAGTTTTTAAGGACCTGTCTGAAACACAAACACCGTCTACTACATGCTTTAATAGGGAACAATGGGAGCTTTAAGACAGGAAGGGGCATGATCAGTTAGTTGCGGTCATCTATGTTACCGCGTAGCTGCCAACGTTTGAAAAATACATAAAAACATCGGTTTTACATCTTTAAAGTCATACTAAAACAAAAAGTAATTTCTTACATTTAAATGAAAACTTCTATGCTTCAGAGCAGACCCACGTGAAGAAATGGTAGTCCCTACCCCTTCCCCTTAAAAAACAAGTTTGGACACCACTAAAGCTTCAAATGCCCCTACAGTTTGGAGGGGTAGGGGAAGAATTCAGTTTCTGCCTTAGTTTTCTCCCATGAAGAAAGCATTCTGGATCATCAGAAAAATATTCACGGGAAATATTTGAAGAGATTTGCTGGTTTATGCAATTAACCCAAAGTGTTTCCAAGAGCATGCACCTGGATCTCCTCTGTTTAAAGGGTAACTTGTGCTTGAAAAATGTGCTGATAATGTGTTCCCAAAAGAACAGAAGCCTTGTGGTAGACTCTTTTTGCGATGGAGAGAAAGAGATTGCTGGTAAATTAGGAGCATAAATCATTGTTGTGGTGGCTTGTTTTCAACTTGAATAAACAGAGTTACCTACTCTAGCAATCATACAATGGAGAAAGCCAATTAAAAACCTGAACAGAACCCCTTTAGAACCACAGAGACAACTTTAAAATCTTTACAGCAAACTATGACATTTAATGAACATTTAAAGAGTTTTAACTTTTCATTTAAACCTTCTCAGAAAATCCAGGAAATGAAAAATTGCTGGTCAGGAAGTACACCCTACAGGTCTTGGTGGAGCCTTAAAAAAAACAAACAAAAGGAGGGTGGCAGTAGTGGGGGGTGGGGCAAAGCAGTTACAATGGAATTCCAATAAAACAATTTCCCTGCCAATTAATCACCGGTGTGGCACGCAGAGGAAAGCAAATACTAAAACTTGAAACAGGCTCTAGCAGGATCCTATTGTAGCTGCCCTTCCGTTTGTTTTTGCCCAATATGTTCCAGCCACCTTCCTGGGAATATCAGCAGAGCAGAATTAAAGGGGAGATACCAGGAATTAAGAAGCAGAAGAGGGTTAATTCACTTGATTGTTTACCCCCTTTACAGGAAGTGTGTACTGGGCCCCATGGGAGCTGAGGTCAGAGGTCACCGACTCCCAGTGTCTCTTTGAGAAGAGAGCTCAACACACTCGTATATTATCTTTTATAGTGATGAGAGCGTTGGTTTAGCTGAAAGCACATTAGGGATGCAGTGAAGCTTCTCCGTTCATTAGGAAAGACAAAAGAAACTGAAAAGGTTTAATTTCCCTCTAGAGGCCACATTAGACACTAAAAGGAGGAAGACACCCAAACAAGACAGACGCACACACGTTCCTATCTTATAGTGCTACGTATGTACAGACCTTCTAGAGCCATGATTTGTGATTCATCCTCTGCGCCATGTCATTTGGTTGAAACTCTGCTGCCCCCATCATCACAAAGACTCCTTCATCTGACCACATCACCCCATCTCGAAAGAACTTCATGGTTCCCTTTTCCACTTCAGAATTCAGTTCAAAATACTCTTTTTGAGTGTATTCAGACTGGACATATTTGGTTTGCTTAAAGTGAAATGAGTTTGTTTCCCCGATAATTCAGAACACATTTTCAGTCTGAATATACCTAATCAGACTCTGGTCCAGGACCAGGAACCCCTCTCTGACCCATCTTTCGAGGTGGTCTCATTTTGTTTCCACTCATACTGAACTTCGGTTGTTGCCGGGTTTCCTCCATCTTCTGTTTGCCTCAGCACCATGAAGAGTGGAGCTTTCTGTCGCTCTGTTCTTCAACTGCAGAACTCACTTCCATCTGGCATTAATTTACTTCCTGCCTTTTAACCAAGTCTAAAAAACAGATCCGATTTGAACAGATTTTTTCTTTAAAACAGCAACATTTTAGTCCGTTTTTTTCTTCATCTTTACTGTTCTAAATTTAGTTTCAAATGTTGTTTCGTGACCTCACAAAATGCACACAGTACAAACCTAAGACCATATGAACTATAAAGAGTTGCATAAAAGCAGACGCATAGCTGTGAGGGCCAACCTGCTCACAAAGACATCTAATGCTCTTTAGTGTTCTTGTTGTACACGAGTCCACACCCACTTATGAAAATACTTTGTGTGCAACAGGAATGTTTACATTTTCTGAAGGCTTGTAAAGGACGTCAGCCATATCGGCAAACACCTACGTCCCACTAAGGCTTGAAGTCTCCACAACGCTCCCACTGTGCCGTGTTGACAACAGGTGAAGCTCACAGTTCTCTTTGAACTTGATGTTTGACTGATTTCTTGTCCTGTTAGGTGTCCCCCCCTCTGGGCATCACTGCGGGAGCCCTGATCCTGCTTTTTGTGCCCGAGCCCAAGAGAGGCAATGCAGACCAGACGGGAGGATGCATCAAGACCAGAACCTCCTGGGTCTGTGACATGAAAGCCCTTGCCAAGAAGTAAGGCCTGTGTTCCGCTCAAAGCTTGCTCCGTCATCAGCACCACTCTCATTTTTAGGATAGGTGATGATGTGTTGAGATCAAATTATCCTACGGGGTATTTTAACCTATCCTTCAGCAGTTAAAGTCCCCCTCCAGTCGTCTTTTGATCTATGATAAGAAGTTTTCCCAGTAGTTTTTAGCTAAAATAAAAAAAAAACCTATGACATTTCTAGAACCTAGTTTCTCCAAGACTTCATTAGAAATTCACCTCTAAATTGTGTGCGTGACCCCTCATTTGCAACAAATTGAATAATGAAAAACTAAAAAAAACACATTTTTGCTTTATTTTCTTCATATGTGTCCTCCATCATCAAGAAGTGCAAAAAAAACACCCAAAAAATCTAATTTTCATTGGAATAAGTCTGAAGGACAGAAGTTTTCTTTTCAATCATTTAATTGTTTTATTAGCTTGAGCAATCATGAAAATAGGTAATTTAATGTTTTTAAGAATATAATACTGAAGGTAAATATTATAATAAAGAATTAGAAAAGTCTTCACAAAGGGAAACAGCTTTTGGCCATTTTTCTGCCATCTATCTGCTTTTTAGTGAATCATCATTTCAACATGCCAACATTTTTTCTCTTTTTAATTAAGCCTATTGGACTGACTATTTGTTAGTGGTAAAAAAAAACCTGACAATTTAAATGTAGCTTAGGAAAAAAGAATCCAAGTAAGATAAAGTAGATTTTGCTACTAACAAATAATTAAATTTAAAAAAAAAACAGAAACAATATAAAAAGACTTTGTTTTAAATGACATTTCTCTGTTGTAAATGCCAGGAAGCACTTTCAGTAGCTGTGATAAATCCTGGCACGTGTGGACTTTTGCAGCAAAATGTCACAAACACGGAGATTTTTTGAAACAAAGTCATTTGTTCAGAAACATTTGCAGCTCAGCTTTGGATAAACGGACACTTTTGTTTAAGTAGACTCTTTCAGGGCTAAAACATGGATCAAAAGATGGACATGTAACTTTCATCTTCCAGCGTATCTGCAACCACCAGCGATGTGACTAAGCTTTCATTTGAACAAGAATATTCACTTAAACAGAACATCTCACCCACATCGAAAGAAAAAAACTATACATTTGGCCAAAAATGTTTCTTATGTCAAAAAAACAAAGTGCCATATATGCAAATACCCGAATTTAGACCCTAAGAAAATGTATCAAGTTTTGCAAGCAGGCGTTTTTCTATCATTTTTGTTAGTAAGTCAAATGAGATTGTTCATTTTTTTTGGTCCTTCCAGTTGGTATAATCCCCTTTCTTCTTTGTTTTCTTGTTTTCTGTCAACAGTCGGAGCTACGTGTTCTCCTCCCTGGCTTCAGCATCAGTGTCATTTGCCACCGGTGCCTTTGGCATGTGGATTCCCATCTACCTGACCAGAGCGCAGGTGGTACAGAAGACGGTGGATGACTGTACAACAGACGTTTGCAGCAGCACGGACAGGTTCATGCTTTGTTCTAATCTTGACTTTAAACAGCTTTCAGGCTTTCATATTTAATTGAAGGGATGGGTGCTTTCCTGCAGCTTCATCTTCGGGGCCATCACCTGTGTGACTGGGCTGTTAGGCGTGGTCATTGGAGCTGCCACTACCCGCTTCTGTCGACAGAGGACAGAACGAGCCGACCCGCTGGTGTGTGCTGTCAGCATGCTGGGTTCAGCCATCTTCATCTGCCTCATCTTCGTGGTGGCCAAGAAGAACATAGCTGGAGCATATGTAAGCTTCACTCTCTGCACTGTCATTCAGCTATTTCAGAGAAGGAGATTAGGATTCCTGCTGTTTGTTATCAGACGTGATGTCAGTATGTGAACCCTTGTCTGAACAAAAGGACGCTTTAAGGTCCAGGTGGGTTTAGGTGAAGCAGCAACAGGACACTGTGCCAGTTACTGTCAGTTGCAGAGCAAAGGAAGAAGCCACAGTCGCTACTATGGCACAATGAAAAGGGAAAACTTCAGGATTGACCAAAACATGGTCTCCAGACAATGTCCACACTGCAAAAAGAACTAGCCTAGGAATAGGAAACAAGCATTAATCTTAAGATGATAGTCATTAGAAATAAGTAAAATTATGTGTCCATGCAGCAAGTCATTTTTAGTTAACAAGAAATCTGTTAAAAAGAAAGCAGTTCCACACAAGCATTCAAAAAGTGAAAAATAAACTAACAACGTAGCTGTTCTCTAGAATTACTTCAAATTAAATGCTCTACAGCCCAATTGGAAGTATTTTTTTGCAAGCTATAAGCAAATGTTAGTATTTCTGAGTTTTTATTAATCTAATTGTAGTTAATTTTTAATTACAGTGACAAAAAAAACTATAGTAGTAAGTGGAAATGACTCAATTTATTTTACAAAAAATGTGAACAAAACGAGAATGCAATCTAGTACAAGTTGGCCCATCTTTATAAATCCTTAAATGATCTCAAAGTAGAACGTAAATCAAAACGTTTGTTTCCAAAATAATGACAATGAATGAATGTCTGTCTAACTTTATTAAACTTTTAATTAAAATGCTTAAAATTGAACTTTAAAATGTGGTGCAATTTAAGTGTTTTTTTTTTTTTTAAGTCCTAAATCAAGTTTTTCTTATGTCACAAGTTTGGAGGAAAAGGACTTGGACTCATTTTAATTACAATTTCCTTATTTGTAGAACCTACCTCAAGACAAAAAATTCTCAACTTATAAGGTTTTACATTTTTTCAAGTATGAGCTAGTTTGCAGTGGATGGTGTTTGAAGCAGCAAACACAAGTTTATTTCTCTTTTCTTTGACAAAGGAGTAAGAACCAAGTTATTGAAAGAGCAGCAAATGGGGAAAACATGTTTTTGTGCACAGAAATTTAACCAACAACTTTGTGGCTGATGTCTGTAAGTTTGTTAATGTACAGCCTCATACACTTACAGTCTGTTTTTATGTTCGTCTTTTTAAAGGGATTCAAGTTCAGTTATGCTAGTCAGCTGTTGTGAGGATTCATTCTTCTTTGACACAGAAGTCAAAATTCAACCCAACAAACGAACATTCAGATTCAGTGGTTCATATAGTGAAATGAGACACTAAGAGTCATTTAATGAGGGATGATGTGAGATGATTCAGTAAATACAGATTGATAAAACGCTTCTTCATCAGCTGTTTGACAGCAGCCTGACTCGTCCAATTAGAGTCAAGGAACGAAAGTTTCATTATCAATTACGTGATTATACATGTACCCAACTCAATTTCAGACTGCTGCACTGAAAATGAACTTATGTGGCTGCTGTGATGGTTTTTTTGTTGTACCAGCCAGCAAGATTTAAATGATGTTTGTAAATGAGAAACCTTAAAAAGCATCTGTAAATGCTGGTTTCATTTGTTCCTTTCCAGTGGGATGTCTTATTCCTCCCATTATAGAAGTCGTGCTAAGAGAACTGCCTGTGTTTTATTGAGAAAAGCTGACAGATGTGTTACATTATAAGGCGTGACGTGTATGCGGGAGCTGGCGCTGCTCTGGCGAGGCTGATCGACCCCTCGCAGCTGTTGTCCCATCAACACTCTGCTTATCTGAGGGAAAGGCTTCTCTCTTCTGAGAGGCAGCATGTCGGTCATGGTGTCTGGTTTGCAAGCTCTCAGATCAGACCTGTCTGCATCTCGCTGTCAGACCCAAACTGAAGCTCTGTGTTCCTCACTGGAGGTCCGGCGTGCTGGCAGGGGGCGTGCTCTTCTCCCAGCAGCAAATGCACATCAATCGCTTGTGTTTAAACTGCTAAAGACTAAACCAGCCTGGACAGATGCACAATATTCCACAGTAGCCACCGCATGTTCCGCACTATAGGGTGCACCTGATTATAAGTCGCACCACCAATGAATGATCTATTTTCAAACTTATGTCATATATAAGGTGTACTGAACTCTAAGGTGGACAAAAGAGTCAGAGATAAGTCCATCAGGCAGTCAGACTTTTAACTGTGATCACAATTATTCCCAACCACGCCAAAAAAAAGACGGAGACTGCTAAAACCAACATTACTGTGACTAAACTAACTCCCAATCTTGTTGGTAACACGGTCTGACATCGCTACACGATAGCTATGTTAGCATATTCACAATAACACCCAACCTTGTTTGCATTTTACATAAAAAAACACACTGACATTTTGACAGATTGCTGTGTACTTCTTAAAATCATTTTTGACATCAGTAAACACAACCTGGATTATTCAGTGTATAATTAACTCTGCATTATAAAGCGCAGTCCTTTTTTTGATGAAAAAAAGGCTTTTTGTGTGCCCTTTAGTGTGGAAAACACGGTAAATCTCTAGGTGGTCAAGGAGCTTCAACAGCTGCATCCATGTGCATTTACTGTGCTGTAGGAGGCCGTTGTGAAGCAGCACATAAATCTGGGTTTTCTTGCATTGAAATATCCTTGACAGGAATAAACAATTGTTTTCATGCCAGAACGGCTTTCAGCTTGTGGGGTGCATGTTCAGCTCAGTGGGACCAAAATGAAGGCCTGCAAATCCACACATAACCGAGTCATGACAATAATAACATGTTTTTTAACCTCTGCAACCAAAGCACTTTTTCAGCACAGCATTTGTAAAAATATCTCCAGCCTCCTTCTCTGGCTCCATGTCAGTGGAAACTGGCTGCTCTGACCTCAAAGTAAAATACACTTCTTTTTATTGTTTAGGTTTGCATTTTCATTGGAGAGACGCTGCTGTTTGTGAACTGGGCCATAACGGCGGACATTTTAATGGTGAGTTCAAAGAGTCTGTCTTTTGTTTTGTTTCTTTTCAGGTGACATTTGAATCTTCCTCAGCTAGATTTCAAGCAGCTCATAGCTCATACTAACTGAAGCAGATGGATGAAGGTGTTTTAGGTGAAAACTTTAAGCTTGCTTATTTGTTGTTTATTCAGGTTGAAGAGCTGTCGCCTGGCCTTTGCTAGCATTTGCACTTTGACAGATATTCCTGCCTAGGGTGACATGTTCCAACCAGCTGAGCTCAGAGCCCTTAATGGACGAATCTTTTTAACACGGCTGAGTGACTCCTCTGTTTCTTCACCTTAAACAATCTCATGTATTTTTCAACCGTCTGTCTACAGTTTGTTGTTATTCCCACAAGAAGAGCAACAGCGGTCGCCTTTCAGAGCTTCATTTCTCATCTGCTGGG
>BSAI01000201.1:6187323-6215790 GCA_036245035.1 Adrianichthys oophorus | reverse complement strand
AGCTCTCAGTATAAGTAGGCCATTGCAAAGTGTGGCACAGGGGGGTGGGGGGCTTTTAGCACAGGTCTCAGGAGGATTGTTGAACACAATTGTGATTCTGCTACTCTCTGGACTGTCAGTGGTGTTTCCTAATAAGTCCCATCGTTCCCAGGAGGCTCTGAAGTTACTGTTTTTAATTGGTCAGGAGTTGTGGTCCACACTGAAATGCTGTCAAGCTCACACTCCACTTCCACCTTGACCCCCGCACTCCACCCTTTAAACAAAATCTAAAAAGGTCACAAAGAAAGCTAAAATAAAAAAAATTCTCATTTGCCATTGTGTGTGAAGGTGCACACACGAACAGTGAAATACACGAAATATCAACGCCCAATGTTCACACCGGGATGTGCACTGCGGTGATGACCCCTGTGCTTGTGCTGGACCTTGGAATAAACAGATCTCTCGTAATACCATTTCTGCACAGCAGTACCGAGCCAGACTTTTTCCTTAGAGCGACAGTTTTTAGTCTTTGTTCAGTTTTCCTGTGTGTGTGTTTGTGTGTGTGTGGGGGGGGGGGTGGATAGAGGGAGTACCTGGGGGAGGGAAGGATGATTGTGTTGCGTGTCTGTTCATTTTACGTTGTGTGTATTTGGTTGAACCTCTAAGTTTTTAATGGTTTTTATTATTTTTATTATTTATTTTGTATGTAAAGCGTCTTGGGTTTCTATTGAAGGAAAGACGCTGTACAAATAAATAAAGTTTGAGTTCTTGAACATGCACTTAGCCTATGGTGTTCTCACCGAACAAGCAGGGAGGGGCTTCTTTTTTTTTTTTTTTACTGTTTACCAGCTCAACTCTGCCACCTACAGTTGGAAGAGGCTTGGTGGGAAATGTCAAAGTGGTTCAAATTTCACAAGTCTTCCTCCAGGCTTTTTCTTTCACCGCTTTATTCCATTATATATGAAAGATTTAATGTAATCTGATTCCAGTTGGGCATAAACTGCAATTATTAATTTCTCCTCCATGATTAACTTTCAAACAGTTGGCGCTTTCGTGAATTAAAAGGGTACGCTACCTATATGGCACTACCAAATCCATATCCCCAATTGGTTGACCCGGTTTTACTTTCAGCGCTCGTTCAATGGCCACACGTTTTGTGCGTAGAACCTGAAAACGTATAAATAGAGACTTAAATTTGTGCGTAGCTACACGTTATTGCAGGGGTTTTGAACGTGAAGCCTGAAATGTGTATACAAGCGTTTTCATAGATTTTTCTTACCTGAATGCGCATTATAGAGGGAGGTGTGAACACAGCATCAGGAACTGAAATCAGCATTTCTGATGCAAATATTCGTCAATAAACTGGTTGTAGAGAAAAGTGGAAATCTTTATCATTATGTGTTTACAACAATTCACTTTCCCACGATTCGGTTCAAACCTTTTTTTTGGTATGGTTTGGCTTCAGATCAATACATGATTAGTGTATTACAAAACAACAACAAAAAAACAAAAAATATAAAAGCAAGTTAAAATGAATGAAAACCCTTTCACTTGGTTCATACTAACCTGGTGTAATGTAATGAAATAATAAATATTAAATCCTGCTTAAATTTAGGACAACACTTGTTTTACACTTTTAACCTAAACATACTGGAATGTGGTAGGAACACAACGATTCACTTCCCACGATTCGGCGTAACGTACAGTCCAATTTTTGATCCTGAATTGAAGCATTCCTAGTGTTTACATTTTGTTTTATCTTAAATTTTGTAAACAAAAGCCCCACAAACCGTGGTTGAGTAGATCAAACTGCAGATCCTCTGTCAAGGCGAGACACAGCTGCTGAGTCGCGCCACAATTGTTTTTTTATTATCTCCTTGTTCCGACTGAAGTGTTGACTTACTCCCAAAGGCTGATAAAAGAGGCTCTCATGCTTCTGAGTACAATCTAAGGCCTTTCGAGTGACGGCACTGAAATAAAGATGGCCCTAATTACAGGAGCCGATCTCAACAGCAGCGACTGTAATGGCACTGTACAGGCCTTCTATTGTTAAAGAAAAGCCTTTAAACTGATTATTTTTCTCAATATATTTCTACTTTAAAGTTTTATTGTCTATTGTCCGTGTCATTTGAATAATAATGACACGTTTGCAAATTGTGTTTCCAAAACGGAAGGCGAGCTTTTCAAATAAAGCTTTTGCTGTGAGTGCTTCTGAAGTTTTGGGAACAAAACATTGAAACGCTTCGTTAAATTAGCATCAGAGCCAAAATTGTGAAACTGATATTTCCCTTCTGGCAGTTATGAATTTAAAGAAATCACAGTTCAGAGGTCCATATGAGTCTCTGCCAACTCAGATCTCTCCTACGCGGCCCTGAAGTTATTCAGTCATCCTGATCTCCTCCGACTGGCGTCTGGGGCCACAACTCTCCTTACAGCAAAGGTTCTTCTGCACAAACACTGACAGAGCGCAGAATGCCGGCCAGCCCTCACAGCCTCCGTTTCCGAGCTTGAGGTTTGACACACTGCTGTGAAGGACCCGCTGTGACGCACATGGAGCGCAGGCAGGCATCCGGATACCCGTTCTGACCATCACAATGACTTTGAATTAGCAGAGAGGGGGAACCTTGAGAAAAACGGAGTGGTGGGCATTGCTAAGCAACCACAGCAGAGACGGGGAGTGAGTCAGTCCTTGGATCACAACAGAGTTTTCTCGTGTGCATCAAAAAAAGCAGATGATGGTGGATTCAACACAGGAGTGGCAGCTCCTGGCTGTGTGATGGCAGGCATTAGGGGCCATGCAGCCACCAGTGGTCTTCATCTGCACGTAGACGCAGACAGTTGTCACTCAGAACGTTCCTGAGAGACGCTTAATGGATTCCTCCTATGCTGTTTGATGGGAAGATGACTGCTGAGAGAGCATCAGGGGAATGGTAGCAACAATCTCCCAGCAGTTATCTGAGAAATGTCTTCCGGTTCAAAAATGAGACGAGCAGCAATTATCATAGCATCTCTGAAATGTAGAGTTTACTGAAACTGATAAAATGAGTCACACACAGCAAACAGCTACAGAAATGTTAAAGGGCCTACAACATGCTATTCTTAAACCTATATCCATATCTATGATCATATATTATCTTTGGCATGAATGTTTATTTTTAAAAAATGAGTTAGTTATAGTCCTTTTCTAAAGTAAGACACCTCGATCTCTGAGGCTCCGCATTTTTCTGCTTGTGGGTGCCGTCCATTTCATGGCGTCATTTTAGAGCCAGTCTTGGCAGCATGTCTGCATTTCACGAACGAAAACAATGTCTAAACTTTTGCAAAGACAGATGGTCACATTGTGCATATAAAATGAAAGCATTTTACCAATAGCTCTGCGGAGAAAGTGGGTGTGTTTGTGTTAGCATGGGGGCAGTGATGGCAGCGCAGACTCTTGCTGGAAGGGGCTGTTCTCACTTTGTGATGTCACAATGAGAGGACCCACGTTTTTTCCTGGATTAGGAGGGGCTTGTCCTCAAAGAGCAGGGTTTTAGAGAATGCTCAGAGATGCGTGAATGGAGCAAAATACTGGTTTGGAGTTGTTTTTTACGAGGAATTAACAAATAATACACTTAAAACTAAAAAAAAAAAATTGAGATTGCATGATAGGCCCTTTAAACTGTCACATTTTTATTTAATTTCCCTTTTAATTTTTCAAATTGAATTATATTTTTTTAGTCCAAACCTTTCTGCTCCGTTTTTGCTTATCAAAGTGCTCGTTACATACTGTCAACACCTAAAGTGGGTGCATGTCGACTGCCTCTCGCATCCCTCCCACTATCAGGTCTGCTGACACTAACATGAAGTCATGGCAAACGTGATCCGTGGACGCTCAGACACACATGCAGAGGCTGCTGCTTCCACCTCGGCAGCAGCAGCCTGCGTTCCCTCACGGCCGTCCTTGTGTGGAGCTGCGTCATGACGACTAGTGGGAGGCAGTGACACTGTAAACCCACTGTTCTCCCACTGCTGTTTTCCTCAGTGACACACTACAGGCTAAACAACAGACACAGAAAACCCTTAGCAGGTTTGCATAGTGACGATAAAATGCAGGTATGAAGATATTAGATATGTCTTTAAGACTCGCTGCGATGAAAAAGAGGTTTTTGATGTTTTTAACATGTTCTTGTGGTTTTCTGCTCATGATGGAAGACGTGTTAAACAAATTCAGCTTAAAATTGCATTTCTTTATTCATATTGAAAACAGACAAAAACTGAACACTGAACTCCGCTTCACTCTGATGCATTCTGTCTGATTGCAGACAAATGGATCTTGCAGGTTTGATTTTTGATGATCCGTTTCCTTTTCTGCAGATCTCTGACAGACTCCAGGAAAGCTATACAACATCAGCTCTATGGAGGTTCCTCAGCTTGGGCTATGCCCTCATGCTGTGTCCCTTTATCATTGTCCTGGGGGGGATGTTTTTCCTGGCCACTGCGCTGTTTTTCCTGGATGACAGAGAGAAAGCAGAAAAACAGTAAGTATCTCAGTCATTGTTGAAATAGCTCCGTTGTTGTTCAGCCTTTTAAATAATAAATCTGTTTCAATGTTACATCACAACAAGAGTAGCTCATTTGACATTTTTGTTGTTGCGGAAATTCACAGCTTTTCTCCTAATGTTAAAGTTTGAAACGAGTCAGGAACAAGCTGTCCACAGCGATGCCAAGAAAGGTGCCAACCTTGCAACACCCAGAAATCCTCCGAGCCAAGAGAAAGTCCGAGTCAGCTAAAAGCTATCAAAAGCTGACACAAGCAGTTCTTTTTTATCAGTTTACCCAAGTGCTTTGGCTTAGAGTTTTACCTCTCCTGGTTATACATTTAAAGTTGAACTAACTGGAATCGCTGCTGGTTTGGGCCTAAGCAAACATTCTCGTCTTGGTGGTGGGATACAACTTCTTGTTTCTTCTTAGTTTTTATCACAGCGGCTTTGCTCCCCTGGTCCCGCCGCTCTCAGAAATGACTTCCTTCCTGTTGGAGTTTTCAGACAGAATGGCAGAGTGATGTCTGACGACTGTCTGCAGGCGCCTTCTCTTCACCCTGTGGAATTGACGCTTTATTTTTCCCACGCTTAAACCTGTATTGAAGCATTCTGCATTCTTTGAAACAAAGACCTCTCTACATGATTCCATTTGTGGCTTTGCTTTGAATCTTGTTGTCAAGCCATCAACCAAACTAAAGGGGTATTTGCAGCTGCGCACAAATGCTCGAGATTTGGAGAAACTCCAGTCTCGGTTTTCTCCACTTTAGAGTAAATTAGGAAAAAAAACATGCTAAAAGAGCAATAGAGGTTTCGTAGTCATGCCAGTAACAGTATTAGTATGCGGTCTTAAACTCTCCTGTTCACGAACATTTTAAGACCATTTTTGGGCTCTATATACAGAATTGGCGTCTATTGAACATGCTCTGAAAGTTAAACCATGTCCAAGTTTGACCAATCGGGGACTCAAATTTGGTAGTGACGTAAAGATGGCACCCCCTTTATTTCACAGGCGTGCCAACTGTTTGAAAAGTGATCATGTAGGAGTAATTAATAATTGCAGTTTGTGTCTGGTTGGAATTATATGACACCAAGTCTTTGATATATTAGAATAAAACTGTAAAAGAAAACCCTGGAGCAAGATTCACCAGATTTGTTAGTCATTTCCGATGTACAAAATTTGTTTTATTTAATTGAGGCAAAGTGGTAAATTCTGAACGGCATGTCAGTTATGAAACTTTTATCATACTGAAGATATGATGCCTTCCAACCAAACACACATTTATCTGGAGGGGCTGTTGTCTTGGTAAATGTGCTTACATTTTTTATAACTGGTTCTTTGATATACATAGGAAAGGGCATGTTTTGTTTTTTAACCCCTTGATGCCTGAATTCATTTCCAGCCATGAAACCAATTACAATGACTTGTGTTTATGCTTTCAAGTAGATGCTAAATTAAGGAGAGTTTAAGTGGTTTTTCATGGCTGAAAATGGATTCAAAAACAGTTTTTTTTTCTCTAAAGTGCAATTATGTTTCTGTCTTTTTGTGTTGCTTATGATGCTGGCAAGAATAATGCAGAAGAAAGGCAAAAACATTGACAGTGGGAGGACCATTTTACCGAAGAGTATCTAAAAAGTCTCTGTCCTGTTGAACTGTACAGGCTACAGTTCTCTCATTGAACAGTTTTCCACCTGACTTGCTTGTCCGTGATAAATGTGTTAATGGCACACCAGCTTGCTGGTGTACTGTATTAACGTTGCATTTACAAAAGGCCCCTTCAGCATTGTGCATAAACATCCAAGAGAAAAACATCAACACAGAAGTAGCTTTTATGTAACAAGCTTCAAACAACACCTTAGGGAACTGGAGATGAAAATGCTGCACAGTTTTTGGTTGTTCCATGACTGTGATATTTATGTATTCCATTCATCCTATAAAAACTCAAATTTATAAGTTCCCCATTGCTTCACAGAGTGGCACTTTTTCCCTCTTCTTAGTGTGTCCCCAGAAACTTGCTGCTATTTATAGAAGGCAGGGAGCTGAACGAGTAACTCAGTGGAGCGAGAGTGTCTATTTTCAGCCTTCAAGACTGCTTTATTATACCTGGGTTGTTAGTTTTTTTTGGCGGCTGAATTGCCATTAATAGCTTAGATTTGGTGTGTGCCCACGCTTTCAGACAGTCCACACTCAGAATTGCCTCATCTGCCACTGTATTGCACTTTGACAGCGCAGATGCAGCACGGCTCAGCGAGGCTGATGACTGCAGCTTGGAGGAGGAAGGAAGCAGAGAGGGACAAAGTCACATAGAAAAATAGGCAAGGATGGATAATTTGAAACTAGTTGGATTTTAAAAAAGAGGGAGTTCAACATATATACAGGGATAAGATTAAATGTGACTTCAAATTGTCTTCTTAGAACGTTTTATTTCTCTCCACAGGCTGAGCAAGCTGACACGACCAGCCTCCTCACTTCGGGTATGACCAGGTAAGTTTGAATTTCTCCCAGTGTCACTAAAAGTCCTAAGTGTTTTTTTTTTTTTCCTCATTCGTCGATAGTTTAAGAAGTTAATGACAAAGAGGCAGACCTGGAACATTAGGACTTCAAGAGCTCTCCTCTCATTATGTGACAGGCCTTTTGTGGACGCCCGACTCATTAGAGGTCGCACATTAGAGGGTGTTCAGGACTTGAAAACACGTTTTCCTGAGGCTAGTCTGTAAATGATGACAGTGGAAGGGATAAACACAACAGTACACAAATGTTTGTACTCAATAGTGTGTTCTCAAAGGTTCTTGGATTTGACCATATGTAGCCTGTCATCAGGACCGGAGCTGCCTTCCTGCATCCTGCATTTATCAAACTCTCACATAGCCTCTGTAATTATTAATCCAGTCAAAAACACAATGACTGGCAGTGTGTCAGCAAACTTGCCAAACCATGACAATTGGCAGCCACTGTACTAACCACTAAAGAATAACAAGGATAAACTTTGACTTCTGATAACAGGACATGGAACTGTAGTGACTTGTTTGTTAAGGTTATCAAGCTCACTGAAAGGTCAAGACTTGACTGCCTTCTTTAAAATCCTGCCTGAAGTTATTTTGTAAAACCATTTTAGACAGTAACTGCTTAAAGACCCATTTAGAGGAAAATTGTGTTTTTAGCATGTTCTTGCAGCATTTTTCTAATGATGGTGGACATACACTACTGTTCAAAAGTTTGGGGTCTCCTAGACAATTTTGTTTTCCATGAAAAGCCGCACTTTCATTTACCAAATGAGTTGCAAAATGAATACAAAATATAGTCAAGATATTGTCACGAATAATGATATTTATTTGAAATGATAACTTCATGATGAAATTGGTGGCAGTCAAGTGCTGTCCACAGGCTGTGGCATGGCACTGCAAACTGGAGTGATACCCTTTATTATTTAAAGCCCTTTTTACCCTGTGCAAATCCCCCACCTTACCGGCATCAAAGTAACCCCAGACCATCACGTTATCCTTGCTTGACAGATGGCGTCAGTCACTGTTCCATCATCTCTTTCAGTTCTGCGTCTTACAAATGTTTTTTCTGTGTGATCCAAACACAACAAACTTTGATTTGTCTGTCCATAGCACTTTTTCCAATCTTCTTCTGTCCATTGTTTGTGTTCTTTTACTCATATTAATCTTTTTCTTTTGTTAGCCAGTCTAAGATGTGGTTGTTTTTCCACTCTGCCCTAAACACCAGAATCCTGAAGTCACCTCTTCACTGTAGATGTTGACACTGGCATTTTGCGGGTACTATTTAATGAAGCTGTTAGTTGAGGACCTGTGACGAGACTATTTCTCAAACTTGAGACTCTAATGTACTTATCTTCTCAGTTGTGCAGATGGGTCTACCATATCTTATCTACTCTGGTTAGAGCCTCTTTGTGCTGTTCTCTAATAAGTAGTTGAAGGAAATCTTCCCTTTCTTGGAAATTTTTCTCATGGAATAGCTTCATTTTTAAGATTCTCACATTTAAGTTATTTTTTTGGGGCAATTTCAAGCGTTTAATCAACCCCACAAATGTGATACTCCAGATGCTCAACCTACTGGAAGGTCAGTTTTAGAACTTCTCAGCTGTGCTGATGTTATTACACAATGGTTTTAATCTAATCATCTTAGCCGTCTGACACAATTAGCCAACGCATTTTACCATTTTATATATGTACATGTATATATTTGTATGTATAATATTTCATAAATAATTTGCTCTTTGGTGTGCCAAAGGTCATACATTATCATACATATGGATATAGTTTACTCTGAAGGGCTTAGGAACATCATGGTGTAGGCCCTGCGCTTCTGAGTATTTCTTAATTCAAATCATAAAACAGGATCAGATGGAAAAAAAACTGTTTGAAAAAGCTTGTAGTTATTACGTAAAATCTAAAATCAGCAAGCCACTAGCTCTCTGCTACGCTCCATCTAATGTATGCGGTTGTAGACAATAACTAAATAGCTCCTATATTGATTGCCATTTTTGTTCCACCTATATTGTTAAGTTGGCATTGTGAGGGGCTGTAAGCTAGTGAGTGAGAGAATTTAAGCAAAGGAATGATGGGAAATGAGGGCTGGCTTACTCTGCTCCAACAGTTCCATCCACAACCCAGAGGTGAATTTATAAAGAGCTCATGCCGCTCTGCAGAAACTATGTCCTTGAAAACAACACAGATTTTTTTTATTATTATTATAGCTAAAACCGGCTTAATCATGATTAAAGCACCACTAAGAACACTTTTACAATAGATCAAAATACGTTTTGAATGGGACGTTATGGTTTCTTTCCCTGACTCCTAATTAGTTTGTGTAATAGGTGAAAAAGGCAGAGTTGGTTAAAGGTTATCAGAGATGAGTAACTCAAGCTGTTTTTTGGATAAAGTTCCTGATATGATTTACTAAAGAGGCATAAAGGAAGTCTGACAGAACAGACATTTTTCAGCGTACAGAGTGAGACCCACCATTTTGTGAATTTATTTCAGAACAACAACATGGAAATTGCAGAGGCAAAGGCTTGCAGGCCAGGAAGAGGATGACTTCAAGATCTCTCAAAATAAACATTGTGCACAACCTAGGGCTTCTCTCCACTTTTGATCATTGAGAAAAAAAAAAAAAAACTGTTTTGGTTTTCTTGGGTGGGATCCATCTATGTAGCCTTCAAGCTTAGGAAACCATGTCAGGAAAGTAGATAATCAGTTTTAAAACTTCGCTTGATTTTGGGGTAGTGGGAATGACTCTATTCAAGAGAAAAACACAATTCTATAGTATGCTATTGCAAAAAAAATGTATAAATTCTTCATATTTACAACAATAAGCTTTGTCCTTTCCTCCAAAAATTCTCATTAGTATTGACACTTTGGAGCCACCGGGCTCAGCTAAGGACAGACAACATGAAGGTTTCTTGCATGGGTGTCACGCATATCGTGTTTCAGTAACAGCCTGAGGGTTTCATCAGCTCAGTGTCACAGTGCAGCCGCAGCTTTCTCTCCCTGCTGTCAAAGAGAGATAATTATAGAGAACAGCGGTTGCAGCTACATCAGGTCAGGAGTTTTATGTGAAAAGTATGTTTCTGTCCTGCACACTGCCGCTTGATAATAATAGATTTTTAACTAACCTCTGTCAAAAGATAAATACAATCAGTAAGGTTCAACGTTTCTTCCTTGAGTCCAACTTACAGATCCGTCTTGTTCTTAAATCACCTCTTCTCTTGTGACAAGAGTGCACTTCCTGCTCAGCATCCCTTCTAGATAGTTACTGAGGTTGGTGACTGATAAAAAGCTGTTTTTCAAAGCCCTGTCACCCTGAGGGAGAATATTTAATGAGAAAAGTGAAAGAAGAGGGAATCTACTGCTGAACAAATGAGGATTAAGAGAAGTAAAAAAAAAACAAAGCTGTCATTCAGGTGCATCTAACAAAATAAGAAAATTAAGCATCTTTAAGAGGATTGTTGGGCAAAATCCATTTAAATGTTGTGTTGAGCATCACAATGAGTGGACTGAGGCTGGAGTCAAAGCATCAGCAGCCACCACACAAATGCCAACCAATGCACAACAATGGTGTGTTCCTTTTTATTTGACCTTTTTCTTGAGGTGGCTGCATGATACTGAAGGGAATTGCAAGATACACCTGTACTCCCCTTTAAATGCATGAGTTGTTCACGAGCCCAGACACCCAAAAACCCACAGCACCCATGTGAGTCAACCTCCCGTATAGGTGCATGTGACTAAGGCTTAACCATCAATTGCATGAAAACATAGTATTCAAAAGCCTGACATTTCTGCTGCATTTTTTCTAATTCCTGATACAATAACATTCTGAAATATTAATCAAAAAATCAAGAAATAAAAGTTTAAATTTGAATCTAAGCTTAATGATTCTATTTAAGGGTAAAATCCCACTCGTTGTCACACAGAAAAACAAAAAAGGGTGGAAAACTTGTGCACTACATTTTTTGCGCATGTCCTGGCGAGTAGCAGAACGTTGTGCTCTGGAGTTATTCGGTGGTTTATTCCCTCAATGCCAGTTGTCAAGAGAGGGATTGGATAATAATTTTTAGGGTGTATTTAGACTGAAAAAGTCTGTTGGTCCAGACGGAGTCCGCTTAATTTGTTCTCGATCGAGTTCTGAACCTTGTATTTGGTCTGTGTTCAAAATGCTGTCAAGCGGACATTTCTGTTTCAAACAAAAGCAGATAAACAAATCACGCAACTGAAGATCTCTTCAGTCATTGGCCAGGAATTATGAGGCTTGGGCAAAGCAATGAGAGAAAGAATAATGGAAGTCCTGCGCTTTGCAATCTTTGCTGGGATAGTTTAGTTATTTAAATTTTATATTTAGGTGACCAATTTTGAACTTCCTTGTCAAGGTCAAGTGCAACCCTTTTTACTTTTTGGTGCAGCAGAGGCATGCTGCAAATCGGGTACGAAGGAGACAACAGCAAAAAGGGACGCTGATGAGTGTTTTTGACATTTAGATTGTTGGGAAAAAAGTGTGAGAAACAATGTGTATCACATTAAAAGTTGTTTTAATCAGCCTGCACTTACTGTATCCAACCACATTTCAATGTGTTGATTGCGTGTCTTCATTGCTTCACTACTCTGTTTACATCCTGTAATGACCAGCTCGGCTACGGTAGCTGTTTGGTCCAGCTGTTTTACTCCAAACGTGGAGCCTGTTCAGACTGAGGAAATTCAGAGCGAACTGGAACTCAGTCCGAAAACAAACTGAGGCCACCTCGAAAAATGGGTCAGGGAGTGGTTCCTGGTCCCAGACCAGGGTCCGCTTGGGTGTATTCAAACTGAAAATTGGTTCCGGATTATTGAGGTGAACAAACTCTGGTTCTCTTTAAGCCAAGTAAATGTGTCCGAACTGAATACACTCTTAGTCTTTTGTATGACTGGATTTGAAGCCATGACCTTCCAGTCTCAGGGCAGACTGTCGACCGCTGGGCTGCAATTTGCGTTTTAGAACTGACTGACATAAAAATTGAAGTTTTTCCATGATATTCTTCCCTCTATGATGTAATTGTACATCACAGGCCATTAATCTCAAACAAAGCCATCCCAGACGGAGCATGGATGTACTAAGGGCCAATTAAATTCATCTGCAGTCTCCCCTGACCTTGTTCACACACACCCCACCCTCCTCCTCCACATCTTGACAGCACGGAAAGGCAAGGACATCCCCAAGCCGGGAGCTGTCAAAACATCAGCAGGAGATCTGACACTGGAGCTTTACACTCATTTTTATTCAATAACCACAACCTAGCATCTTCTGGAAGTGTTTTTACAGCTGCAGGCACATACTATTCCTGCAATTGTATCATTTAGCAAAGTCCTCTGACAGCGGTTCAGAGCGGGTTCATGGTGTGGCAGAAACCTCAGACCACACACAAACTGTATCTATGCACACATAAAAGAAGAAAGACCGAGGTGTATTCTCAAACCTTAAAACATGTTACACGGATGTTTCACACTGAGATGAGCTGAACCTTCACATCTACAGTTGTGTCAGTTTTGTAGTGATTCGCTTCTGCTCAAGCGCTGCTCGTTGCTTCCACTTTGTTTGGTTGCCAAGTAAGTCAGGCCTCCTCTTTACTGGAGATGCCAAAAGTCCCCAGAACAGCAACAGCGGAGCTGTTTGGAGGCCTTTTCTCAAGCAAAAATCAAAGCATCTGCAGCTCTAATTATGTCTATATTACACCAACAATTTAGCCTGTTAAGTCTGAGTTTGGCTTTCACACAATTTGCAGCATTTAAGTCAATAATTGAGACTAATTAGTGAGGAAAATAATTAATCCCTGGAAGGATTTGATCTGCATACATACTGCATACAGAAATTCACCAATCCTTTGTTTAGACTAATTACCTCTGTTGGGAGGAGTCTCTGGGTGTGCGGGTCAGTGTGTCTGACTGTGGGTGCAGGACAGCTGAAACTGTGGCTGCACTTATCCTATTGGAGCTGAAGGTTGTGCAGACATTTGTTCACTGCTGCGTTTAAAGACACATCAGTGAAAGTGGAAACAAGCAAAAAGGGCATTGTGACGGGCCCCAGTCTGTGGGCTCCACCCCTTTCTTCAGTCAGCTTACCAGCTCATCAGATCATCTGTGCTCGGCTGAGACTGAAAATGTGCACAATGACGGAAGGTTGATTGATGAGAGATATTGGAGAGTGCAACTCTTAAGCAGGTTTTGATGTCAAGTTTTTTTTATTTAAGGTGTTTGAAAGACCCACTCCAATCTCGTTATTATGACCATGCCGTTTTTTAGCCAAAATGATAAAACCTGTGCCGTTTTCTCGTTTCTGCAGAGCGACAGTAGTTCATTAAAAATGTATGTCTTAGTTGTGGGCAAACCTTTTTTAAACTGTATTTTTTCATCAAGAACATTTTAAAACACTAAAAACACGATTTTCATTGGAGTGGGTCTTTAAAACAGGATAAAACAGTTCAACATTAGTTTTAGTAGGGAAGGGGGCGTTTTGATACTTGGTTTTCTTACTCCCACCTTTCCACCCCACCACCCAGGTTTAGACTTTGGTACCCTAGTCTGTGGTTTTGTTTTTTAGAAATCTATATAATTTAATATTCCTCTGGTTAGTCCTTTTTCCCAGTTGACCATCAATCTTAGGGAGCGGTCAACCCCAATGGTAAACTCCCTACTTTTGTTTCTTTTGGCTACTTTTTCTTTTTCTCCTTCCAGGACCTCTTTTGTTCATCTACCACAATAAACTTTATTCCTGAGCTTACTTGTGTCCCGTCCTTTTCATCTACTGTGGCCTGTTTCTGGTTCCCCTAAGACTGTGCTCCTTGGAATGGTAACAGACATCCGCTCTACAAATATTTTTTAAAAATGGCTCCATGAAAATTATTTGGTGATACACAAACTAAACACTTGTGCATATATGTATAGCTTCCTGACTGCTGGTAAAGAAAAAATTATTTGTCCCAAAAATCCACCAAAAACTACAATTCCCAGTGTATTTGGATGGTAAATACTTGGGTTCAGGGTGTTCGGTGTCACTTCAACACATGGGAGGGCAAGGCAGGAATTGAACATACAATCCTCCAATCATAGGTCGACCGCCTTACCTTTGCACCAAGGTCACCCACATGAATCACATTTGGTGTCATTAAAAAGCCTCAAATGTCCTCTGTGGACACCAAAATGAGTTGGTTCTGTAGAATACATTGGTTGGTAGATATTCAGGTATCGAAATGTTCTCTACAGAGGACAAATTGCATTGTTGGTAGTCAGGAGGATAGACCCAGTTCAAATAAAGTCTATGAAGTCATGCAACACAATCTGCGTTTCTAATTGTGTGTTAAGATTTTGTACAGAAATGCACATTCTTGTAGCTTAATTCATAAAATTAATTGAGCTCGTGTTTACAGATAATGCACGTGTGTGATGGTACATTTGAAATTTAAAAGGAAAAAGTGCAGCATCTTTAAAATCTATTTGAATATTAAGCTCCATCCAGCTGTGTTGTGGAATGAAATGTTCTGCTGTAAATAAACTATGCTGTGTGCAGAAGGATTATAGGCCACAGGCTCAGCCTGGTGTGCAGGAAGATTCTAGCAGATGGCACTGGAGCGTTCCACCTCAAGAATAATTACATGAGAAAGTCCTGCAGTGATGCCACAATCTAATGATGAGATTTCTGTCTGTGCTTTTCTTTTTTCTCCAGCTGACAAATGAGGAGCACAGGAAAAACTCACAAACTGATGACAATAGGATGAAGGAAACCTTGCCTGACTTCTCTCACAATGAGCTCTACTGCCTGTTGTTGCGACCGCGACCATCGCTCTTTTCTTCGCAGAGGCACCTCTGAACTGGAACGAGGGCGCGTCTTGCCCCTCCTCTACCGGACAGGCCGCTGTGAAGGCGCTCTTCTCTGATGGCGGCCGCTGTCCTCATCTCGTTCTGTGAGGATTCATCGAATCTTTCAGGGAGGAGGAGCACATCAGCCCACTCTGATCCCTCTGACTCCTGATGCCATACTACTGAAATGCTGACGTTGAACCTGCCCGTCCTTCCTGCCTGCCTTCCTGCTTGTCCAATAGTAAACCTCGATCTGGCTCTTCCATCAATCTGCACTAACTACCACAAATCATTACATTCCTTCAGACTTTGCACTGACTGCCAAAAACTCTCGAGACTTCCATCAGCAGGTGTGTTTACATGCATGCATCAGCTCCGCTCCAGACCAAGCTGTGTACATGCATCTCCCCATCTTTGTATTTATTTATTTATTTATTTATTTATTCAGTTTCAGCTTCAACCTGGAGGAATCGGTTTTACCCCACATCTTATTCTGTTCAGTGGAGCTTAAGGCTCCAGGTCTAATCCACCTGATGGGGGACGGGATGCAACAGAGGCAAAAACACTCCGCAGGAAAAATAAAATCTAAACTGTTTGCTACGATGAGAACGAATGAGACCACCTTCTCATCAGTCACCCCAGTCACAGTGTTAACAACAAAAACCTGGTTTACATGACGATTGCAGTATTTTTGGAGACTTTACTTTGATGTGCATGTAAACATAGCTGCTAGTCAAAAAGCCAAAAACTTTGCCGTTTAGTGACAACCGAGAATGATCCTCTAGAGCAGGAGCTTTGAGCCTCACCCACCCCCCTTTGTGTGTTTTTCATTTGAGCTTTTAGCACTTAAATCACCGTGGACACCGTGGATCTTTCACATAGACTTCAGTGAGTTTTATTCTGTGTATAATGCTGAAGTCATCAGCAGGCTGCTGATGATTGTTAAAGAAGGAAAAAGCTGCAATTCAGGTGATTTTTTAGTAGACACTGGATTTTTGTCTTTTATTTCTTTTTTTTCTTTAAAGAAATGACTTTCACATTTTTTTTACTGATGAAAGTGGCAAATGTTTTTTTTTTTTGCGTCTACACTGCCTTAACAGTGAGCGAAGTTTCTCTTCAAAGCTCTCTGATCGTTGGTTTTGAATTTCTGGACACACAAACACCCACACAGACAGAAAGTGACTTTTAATGATGGATTCCAGCCCAGTCCCCCTGGTTACAATAATGTGCATTGAGGAGCGAGTCCCACCCCTTGCCATTGTTCATATCAAATTCCGCAGCTTGCAGAAAGGATCTTTGAAAGGAGATGGAGACACAACCATCAGATTATGTCTGGAGTCAAAATCTGAGACAGCAGCAGGAAATTCTCCGGCCTGAGGTTAGACTGATGTGAGCTCTTATCGGTGAGATGGGAGGAATTCTCCTCTTTACTCTGCAGGAGATGAGAGGTTCCCTCACCAATTAGCCTTCAGCAGAAATTGACATTAAAAAGAATTCATAACCAATTTCTTTACAAACACTACAAATTCAGTCTGATACAAACAAGTACGATAGTCAGCGAGAAAGCTACAGACAAAAAAACAACCTCAGGTGCTTAGCAACAAGCTGCTGTGATGGAGCCAACATGGTAGCTCATTTCTCTAAAGGATAGCTGTTTGAAAGAGACCTTGATGGAGACCGTGGTGTCAAAAGCTTTAGGAGACTAAAGAGGAATAAAATCTGTTTGCAGAGCTAAAACACTGATGAAGGAGGAGAAAGAGGGTGGACTGTCCTTTGCAGAGGAGAGTTTGAGGTCGTGTAGCTGTGACTCACTGGCTGCATGCGGGGTGTTCAGTGCCACATTTTAGCATTAGCTTTTCTCAAGCTGCATGGAGCTTGTCCAATATGACGCGTTTACACACTTTTGTCCTCTTAAACTAAGCTTCTTACCGTCCGTTTGTTAATTTTCTTTTCTTTTTTTATTGTTACTTAATGAGGGTTTTTTATGCCTACAGTAAATATTCAAATACATGTATATATAGATATATCTATATATACATATATAAAGATATATAGATATATATGAAAATACATATAGCAAAAAAAAATGCTGTAACTTTTAATATATTATAAATGATGGCTTGGATTGTATTTATTTGCTACCATAATGAAGAATAATCTATAAAGGGAAGTTTAAGGTTTGGAGAACATTACATATTATTGTCATTAAGTTTAGATTTTTTTTTGTGTCACATTGAACAACATACCTTTTAATGCATCACTAACACCCACTGTTTACTGTGAAGATGAGCGAGAACTCCTCACAGTGATGAGTTCATGGTGTCATTGCAAGGAGGAAACACCATCACTTTCATGTTGTTTTTTTTTTTGGTATGTTTTTATTCTGTGTAACACAAGTGATCAAACCATTTTGCACACATATTGTTCAGGGATTTGTTTGAACCACAGCCTGACATCAGCTTCACAGCCTCATCGGTGGCCCACCTTCTGCTGACACGCTGCCGTCAGACAGGAAGTTGGCTCTGGTGAGATGGGTCATGAACAGAGTTTCACCTTGCCAAATTTGAGTAGATTTTAGCACCAGTCATTTAGCTTGTTGAGTCAAGTCCTTCTGTGTTGAGAATAACTGAAGTGAAACTTCTTGTCATACAAGAATCCTGTACAAAGAAGCCTATTTCTGATGTTGAGCAGAAAACAGAGCTTATTTTTATTTTTAGACCAAGTCAGTTCAGAAAAGCATCAGAGAAATTTAAGGATATTCATGAATAACTGAACTGTGATGCTCCTGGAGGGTGGGGGGGTGGGGTGACTGCTAAAGGATCATGTAAATGCAATTCAAATAAACCTATTTAATCACTTCATACCACTGTCATGTCCTTTTCCACACCTCCCGATCACCACATACAAACATTATTTTAAGTAAACAACAATAACATTTTAAAAATTACAATTAAAAAATGTACATCAAAATGTGATTGTATCTTAATGTAATTGATACTTGCTTTCTGTAAGCTTAATTTATGCAAATTCATGAGAAAAGTTGTCAGGTCTTTAAAGACCCACTAATGAAAATGTTGTTCAAAGGACCTTTTTAAGAAAATTAAACTTAAATTTGCATTCCTGAGCATTTTTTTATTGAAATTGTTGTTAATACGCAGCACACAAAAAATGCTGTTTGATTAAGATTGTATTTGTGACATAGAAAATTCGTGTAGGTTCGTGTGTTAGTGAACTGTACTGCAGTTCAGCAAAAATGAAATAAATAAAATTGAGGACTGAAAGAAAATGTTTCTAAACATCCTTGAGCTCCTTTAACTATTTAACAGATATCCCAAGTTTGTATCAAATAAGCTTGTGTCCCCAAAAAGGCACTGCTGAGTGGACACACTTGCATCTCTAAAGTCAAAATAAGCCCATAGTTGAGACAGAATAAGAAGTTTGGTGCAAAACATAACAGAGTTGCTCTCTTCTGTCTTGTTCACCTTTTGGCATAGCTCCTCAGGGGTTGCCACAGCGAATCAGCTTTCACCGATTCACGCATTTGGTTTTGGCAGAGAGTTTTATGCCGGAGGCCCCTCTTGACACAACCCTGTATTTTATCTGGGCTGGGGACCAGCACAGGGAGGTCCAGACCCGGGACCCCTTGTGGCACATAGTTAGGCAGTAGTGTGAAAGGTTTGCCTAAGGACCTACACGCCTAAGGACCCTTTTGCAGAACAAAAGGGAATGAGTTTACTGTAGCTCACTGGGTTGAACCATCGACTGTTTATCAAAACTGGACTCAGTTACTCCTCTGCCGTTGCATTTTAAATGGGACGTACCTGCTGGTTCCAAATAGCCAAAACCCCATGGACTTCTACATAGAAATAAATAGCTATTGCCTTTTTTTAACATGTTCTTACTGATCCTATTTTTAATGATGCTTTTTCTTTAGTGCAAGTTGTTTTGATTATAAACTGACTAATCAAATGCCTCAATATCAGTAGGTGGTCTGATGTTGAAACATTTTATAGATTTTGTGTAGCTCACTTTCAAGTAGTAGGGGTGTGGACTTCCAAAAACCCCCTGCTGATTGGCGAGAGTGGTTGATATAAAAACGTTCACTCAGACCTATTTGGACCAATCACAGACAATTTCTGGTTCCAACATGGTGGCGTCCATATCGTTGAAAAATAGTGACTAAATTGACTTAATTTCATTGGAGCTGATAACAAGTCAATAGGTGTGTTTGAGATGACCCAGCACCCAGGCCCAGGCGGCTGCAGGCGGGGAAAGGCGCCTGAGATAAAGGTTAACGCTGAGCGGCAGCGAGAATGAATGAGAACAGGAAGTTGGAGCGTTCTTTAATATTTGGTTGTATTTGAATATACCTCTCCCTCTTAGTATGCTTAGTATCTGTGCTATGTATTTTTGGTTACTTTTCATGTTTGTGATGTGTGTATTTTTTATCAATAGGTATTTGAATTGATAATCACATTTGTGTTTTTATTTTATATTCTTAGCTTTTCAGGTAGACCATTTTAACATCTGTCCAGGGAAAACAGATGAAAAACAGCTGCTAGGATCATTTAATGTGATCATTTAATGCAGATAAAAAGACTAAATGAGTCGTAAACTGGCACCAATGTAATCAGACAGATGGCAAGAAATAGGCAAATTAAGTAATTTTAAATGAAAATGTCTTTTATGACGTTAAAAAGACCAAATTAGTAAAACGCATACGTCAGCTGCAGCTTCAGTCAGTGTGTGCGGCTCTGGGAAAGGGAGCGGCTGCTGCTCATAGCCTCACCTGCCGCTGTCTCGCATATTTAAACAGGAAACTCGTAAATTCATTGCTTTTTTTGAAAACCCACACAGAACAAGGTCTTCATAGAAAAGACATGTCTAAAAAATATTTGATTTTTCAATTTAAAAAGAAGTATATTCATTTTATGTCATTTATGCATGTTTTAAGCTACAGTGGGTACGAAAAGTATTCAGACCCCTTTAAATTTTTCACTCTTTGTTATATTGCAGCCATTTGATAAAATTATTTAAGTTCATTTTTTTCTCATTAATGTACACACAGCACACTATATTGACAAAAACAAAAAAACTGAATTTTTGACATTTTTGCAAATTTATTAAAAAAAATAAAAACTGAAATATCACATGGTCCTAAGTACTCAGACCCTTTGCTGTGACGCTCATATATTGAACGCAGATGCTGTCCATTTCTTCTGACCATCCTTGAGATGGTTCTACCCCTTCATTTGAGTCCATCTGTGTTTGATTCTACTGATTGGACTTGATTAGGAAAGCCACACACCTGTCTATAGAAGACCTTACAGCTCACAGTGCATGTCAGAGCAAATGAGAATTATGAGGTCAAAGGAACTGCCTGAAGAGTTCAGAGACAGAATTGTGGCAAGACACAGATCTGGCCAAGGCTACAAAAAATATCTGCTGCATGAGGTTCCTAAGAGCACAGTGGCTGAGCTCCAGAGATACAGTCGGGAGATGGGAGAAAGTTGTAGAAAGTCAACCATCACTGCAGCCCTCCACCAGTCGGGGCTTTATGGCAGAGTGGCTCGATGGAACCCTCTCCTCAGTGCAAGACAGATGGAAGCCTGAATGGAGTTTGCTAAAAAACACCTGAAGGACTCCAAGATGGTAAGAAAAAGGAATTCTCTGATCTGATGCCTCACCTGCCTCCCCTAACTGCACGTCACTGTAGTAATCTGAGTAATGTTGATTTCATTGACTACAACCATAAATAAATAGGAATCTTTTGAATTTTTTTTTATTAGTTCTTCATTATTTGCAGAAAGAGTTACAACATTGCGCACCAATCATTTCTGATCAGCATCACGCGAACTACAAGAACTGACAGGACACGTTTCCCACAATGCATTGTTTCATAGTCATCAAGGCAGCTTGCGGTCGGCGCAGTACCTATTTTCTGGCTGCACTTGCCTAGTTAGGCGCAGTGCTCCCGCCTCTTTCTCACGATACTTCCGTGATGTGACGTCAGTTCAAAAAACTACCAGCATGCACCGCTATCCAGGCGCTATGCACAGCGCTGCGTCCGCATGGGTGAGCTCAAACACACCTTATGTATGGGTGACAAAACACTCAGTCCTGTTGTCATAAACAGGTTGAACAGTCTTTTTGTCAAATGAATGGTGTAAGGTTCAAATCCCAAATTAAATATTCTCCATGTCCTCTGGCTGGACATCTAACCTTTTAATGCCCTCCAATTCTAAATTGTCGATAATATGTACATCCTTTTAGATAAAAGTTTCTGCAAAATTTTGGGTAAATAAAAAAGAGTGAGTTTGACTTTTTTTAGAAAATGCTCAGAAACATGGAAGCGGGATGTATGAATGAATGTAAGACTCTGAAAGGACAAAATCAAGTCAAAGGTGTTCCAACTGTTTCATTTTGAGACAAACTTCACTTTAAAGATCCCTTTTAGCTCCCCCTGTGCTCGTCTTTGCAGAGTTACAAAGACTTGATTTTCACTGCAGCAGGACAAGGCTGGTGTTGATCCATGAATGAACCACTGTACTGTTCAGGGTCAGTCGGGCAGGTCTGTGTGAGGCTCAGTTTGTAAAATAATCTTGTAGTCCTCCTGAATGGTTTACAGACACACTGACAAATCCCAGGCAAAGGACTCCCTCCATGCTGTGGATGCACTCGAAAGGAATAACATAATATTTACCCTCACTGGAAATAAGGAAGTGTTCACCTTTAAGGCCTTCTGTGCACTGAGGTTCATTCGAAAGACCTGACACAGCTGCTAAAAGCCCTGATGGATGTATGACAAGGAGAAATTATTTGTTACAAAAGACTCAGGATGTTGGTGGTGAGGTCTTTCATTAAGCAGAGCTGCTTTTAAACAAACTCACTATCTGACATGTCTTCAGATTAAAGAGGAGATTAAAGGAAGCAGGGAAGCTCAAAGTGGACAATTTCCCAGAATTTGGTCCTTCATTGACCCAGAGAGAGAGCAACACCCTTTCCCACAGTCAGACAAATGTGTTCCTCAGTGTCAGATGCTCCAGTCTGAAAGTCAACATACCTAGTCATGCGGCAGGCAAGAAACACAGGGATGTAGGCAGGAAAAACACAGGAATTTGCATTTACATCATAAACTCAGAGGACAACATTTAGACCACAAGTGCGAAAAATAATTGAGAAAAATCTCCAAATGTCTCGAAATGAATTTCCAAATGTCAGTTTGTTTGGTTTCTTTTTTAAGTTTGAAAGCAACATGGCTTTGAGCAAAAATGTTTCAGACTTGCATCGTTTCCTTTAAAATTCTGTAGACATGCTAGTTTGGAGAGGTGAAAATGTGTGAGTACCAACCAGTCAGCCTGCATTCTTTATATCGTTTTAATAACATTTAAATGCAAATAAACTACTTACTTTTAATTTTCATACATAAAAGAGGGTAACACTTTATAATAACTACCCAAACAAATCATTATTAAGCTGTTAGTTATTGAGTAGTAAATGACTTGTTAAATAACAATTAACAGTTTGTTAAAGATTTATAAATGTAGGGTTAGGATTAGGGTTAGTTGGAAATGTTCCATATTTACTAACAGTTAATTAATAAGGAATGGATACAACTTTAAAAAATAAGTGTTCCAGTGACATGTATAAATTATTAACTGATTCTTAACAAGTCAATAGTAAGTAATTTAGTAACAGCTTCTTCATGATATAGTACTAATTAATAAGGTGCAGTAAGAAATTATTAATATACACGTAATAGGTCATTTATAACTCACTAACTAAAGCTTGTTAGTTATCTACTGTCTTTCTATAAGGTACAATTTATAAATCCTTAACAAACTGCTAACTTAACAAGTCATTTATAACTCAATAACTAACAGTTTAATAATGACTTGTTAACCAGCTATAACGTATATAACTATATTATTATAAAGTGTTACCTAAAACGGTAATACATTTTAAATACATTTTTACCAGAATTACTGTAAATTTCATATTAAAAAAAAAAAGATGACGTTGACGTTAAATGAGTACATATAAAATGCAACATATTCTTTATTATTAAATCCTCACTGTAAACTTCTAAATGTAGATCATGTGAACAGGTAAATAACACAAATAGCTATCTTATTCAGAATTAAAAAACCCCTGTGGTCATGATCGCAGAAAAGAAATAACACAGTTGTTCTTGTTTGGCCCTTAAGGCTCTGAAGTATCCACAGGTTGTTGCTAAAGGTTGACAACGGCTTATAATGTAATTTAGCCTATCACAGTTAATAAATCTTATTTCTCAGAAATGTCTAGGGCTGCATAATATTGATTACATGACATGAGCCTGCATGCTATTGGGAATTTGAATGTGGGCAGAATTTGACCCACGTGCCGGACTTTGGACATGCCTGTGCCAATGAGAATTTCTTTTGAAACAGAAATATGCAGACCATGTAACTGTTTCAAGAGCAGTGGTCTGAACTTGTTTAAAGAAAGTAAAACCACCTTTGTTTTTTTTCTCACACTGTTTTTGTGCAAATGTTACATCCAATATTTTGTGTTAAATGATATTCCATCTGTGTTAAGCTCTAAAAATGATTGCATTTCTACATGCTAAAAGCTTGTGACACAGGCAGCCTTGTGAGCAGCTGAATCTTGCAGAGAAAGAGATGCAAACTGACATGCGAGTCATGCGTCGCCCCAAAGCAGATCTTTCTCACTGCAGACTGAATTGAACTTGAGAGGATTAAGAAGAATCACTGAGACTGAAGAATTTTAAATGACTGTTTAACTTGTCACTGCAGTTGTGGGGAAAGGGCTGACTGGAGGCGAGGGACATGCTCAAGTTTTCAACCCCTTTCATTGGAAGAGAACACAAAGAAGAAAATACAAAGGCATCAGTTTGAAGAGTCATGTGATCCAAAGAAGAAAAAGACTAATAGTTGTCTTTAACGCTTTCTTGGTAACATTTTCTTTTCTTGTTAAACAGATTTCAGCTTTTTGATTTGTTTGTTGTCTCTTTGGTGTCACACAGCATTCTGTTTGCTCACTATTCACACTTTTATGTCTGCATTTATAAATCAAGATTAAGTATTTTATTTTGAAAGAGGGCCCTGTGATCACTTGATAAAAAATTACTTGTTTGTCATTTTCCTTTCACATGAGAAGTTGGAGGTGAACAAATGAATAAATGCATTTAAGTATTTGTTACATACTCATAACAAAAAATCCCATTTTTTTTGTTTCCTACTATTTTTTTGTTTGGGTAGAGTCGTAAAGTAATTTATTTAATGCTGACTCATGAGCATTTAAATAAACAGTTTAAACATTTAAAGCATCATTTAACCCGTTTGACAGAATGTGATGTCATACCTAAAGGGGCTCCATCCAACCTTTTGTGCACTTTAGTTCTCATTCTGACACAGTTTTGTTAATGTGGCAACGTGAAGAAAATCTCTGACTCTTTTGTCTCACTTAGTGTGCTTTAGTTTGGTGAGTCTTATGCAGTACGTGATAAAAGTTCAAAAATAGACCATTCCTTGACGCCTTATAATCCAGTGCGTCCTATGAGTGGAAAATATGGTTGTTGAGACAGCTTGACAGAGGGGATCAATCTTAAAGTTACAAAAGCATGAACCAGCTTCTCTCAGTTTTTGATGTGCTCTCACTTCATCTTTGTTTACATGCTTTTAGGTCAGATTGTTTCCTAATTTTTCCTCCAGACTAAAATGGTAGAATGAAAGATCAGTTCTGGGACTGTTTTAAAAGGAGGCTTTTATTGGTAATACTGCAGTAAAGTGAATAACACTGCCACAGTGACTTTTGAAAACAGAGTAACTTAAGAAAATAAGAGATTAAATTCTTCAAAGTAAAAATCATCTTTTGTCAAAGTTGTCCCAGTGGTCTCTTAATTATAAATGCTCTGTTTTTAGCCTAAATCAAAAAAGATGTCCTTTTCTAGGACATAGTTTCTGCAAAAGAGCAGAAGCTCATCAGAATTTAACCTTTGATTTGTGGGTGGCACGGTTGGTGTGGAGCCACCACTCCCCTCTCTGTTGCTGAGAGTTCTATGTTATTGTCTTTTTCAAATGACATTTTTTCATTTGTTTCTGATTCACAACAATTTGAAAAAGAAATACTCAAAAATTCAATTTTAAACTTAATTTTATTTATATTTGTCCTCCATTAGAAATATGGCACAAGAACACGCTAAAACACCAATAACACAATTTTTTGGTGTTTTTAAAAACAGTAGGACAGCTTTAGAGCCCAGTTTCAGAACCCATCTAACCTCCATCTGACAGAAACTGCACACAATAATTCACCATTTAGTTTGAAGACTTTAGTTTTACAAGGAGTTTGAGATCGCCATGTTTGAAAGGTGAGTCGCAAAAGCCAAAGAAAGAAAGCAACTTTGTCAGGTTTGCGGAGATGTAAACCGGGTTGATGAAACACTGGCTGCTCCTCAATCCACAGGAGAAGATTTTATCCCACTACCAGTCGTGATAATCACTCCTCTTTGAAACTGTGACTTCATGTCAAACTGTGCCAGCGAGGTCCCTGCAGTCCTGAGGGATTAATTCGATTTACTTGCTCGCTAACGAGGGTGTAATGTAAATTGAGAGTAACATAGTGTTACTGCAGTGTGCTTGTTATGCAGTGAGTTCAGCATCCCGGGTGAAGCAAGTGTGAGTTATGAATAGCAGAGTTTTCTGAATTAAATATGAGCTGATGTCTGAGCTGGTAAGGACTGAATAATGTCAGTTGATTTCAGTTGCTATTTTTGGCTCAAAGGTTGCCATTTTTAGAAACCATGCTTCCTCTGCTGCATTAACTGATTCAGGTTATTCGTGCATGTGCACATAAATGTGTCTGCATTCATGCAACCCACACAGAGCAAAGGTATGAAAAAAGCTTTGTGAATGATTTAAGAGTCAAATGTGGAGTGGAGGCTAAGGCAGTGAATGACAGTAGCTCTGTGAATGGAACCAGGAGGATATTATACAGCATCTGTGTAAAAATTACCAAAAAAGTTTAAGAACATCCAAGTTTTAACAGATATTTTACAAACAATGTACAGTGAGGTAAATACGCATCTGAAAACCCAAGTTTGCAAGTTCTCCCACTTAGAAATCACTGAGGGGTCTGAAATGTTCATCTTTGGTGCGTGTTCACTGTAATGAGGCATTGGCATGAGGCATGAGGCAAAAAAATCATTCTGTTTCTTTAAAATGAATAGTGCAGTGTGCCTGTTCTTGTTATCTGAAGGTGAATTTGAATGTCAAACAGTGCCCTCTGCTGCACAATAAAACTGACCAAACTGACCCTCACCTCATTGCGGTACAATACAAAAGGGGGGCGCAATTCACCGGTGGCTGGGTGGGCCACACACACAAATAATTGGGAACACTTTTCAGTCAAACACCCATCTCAAGCTCAAATTACTTACAAATCAAACCACTTTAATTCATCACACCAAATTACAGATTACATTCACCATTAATGTAATTTTAAAACTCAATTCCAATCTCTCAAATAAAATATAACAAGTATTGGTACTGGACAGAGAAGCTCAGGGAACCAATGAGATATTTGATGGAAGGGATTTTGTTGTCTGGGGCAAAAATCACTGTCTCTGTCTTCTGAGCATTTAGGTGTAAATGGTTATTAGATAACCATGATTTAATCTCAGATAAACAACCCAGTAAATTGGTCAAGATGTTAAAGTCTGTTTCAGGGAAGGACCAAAATAGTTGAATGTCATCTGCAAACAGATGGTAAGAAATTTGGCTAAATTTACAAATTAGTTTGCCAAGAGGGATCATGTATAGAGTGAATAAAATAGGGCCTAAAACTAAACCCTGGGGACGCCAATAGAAACCTTTTCCATTTCCAAGGTTTTTGAACCTGATGTTGAAAGTTCTTCCACTGAGATTTGAGACAAACCAATCTAAAACAGACCCAGATAGACCATCATCATCTTGAAGACGCACAATCATAACGTTGTGATCAACAGTGTCAAATGCAGATTTGAGGTCCAGAAGCACCAAGACAGAGAACTGGCCAGAATCTGCTGCCATGAGCACATCATTAGAGACATTTAAAAGAGCTGTTTCTGTGGAATGGTTCTTCTTAAAACCTGACTGGAAAATATCTAAGATGTTTTGTTGTTCCAAATAAAAAAGTAGTTGCTCCACAACTACCTTCTCCAAAATGTTTGAGATAAAAATGAGCTTTGAGATGGGTCTGTAATGTATTTGACCAGAGTGATCAAGGTAAGGTTTTTTTAAGGTGGGAGTGATGAGGGCATGCTTTAAAAAAGAAGGCACAGATCCTGACTCCAGTGAGAGGTTGATATGTTTGACAATAGTCACACCAATATTTTGAACTACTTCTATAAAAACAGGAGTGGGAATTACATCAAGAGGGCAAGAAGAGGGTTTGCTCTTCTTCAGTATAGAATGGACATCCTCCACAGTTACTGGAGAGAAGATAGAGATAAAGCAGGAAATGATGCATTAAAAGAGATCCAGCAATGATCACTTACAGGACTGTCCTTTACGCAAAGATCCTCAATATCAAGACCTAACCAAAAGACAAGGTGGAGAGTGTGTCCTTTGTTATGACTGGGGCCAAAATCATGCTGAACCAAATTAAAAGATTCCATTAAAAATAATAACTCTTAGGAGAGGGATGTGAGGAGTCATCAATGTGTATTTTAAAATCACCCACTATCAGAACAGAATCAAGTTTTCCAAATTCGATGGAAAACGTAGCTTTTTTTGTCTCAGTAGTATAAGTAGTAATTCAGAATCTGATGGAACATAAAAACTTCCATAGATCCGACCTTAGTCATCTGAAGTTCAAAGGAGCTGAAAGAGTCTGAGCTCGGTTTGGTGCAGGGGAAAGCATCCCGGTGGATGCAAAAGTACCCCGCTGCAGGTAACATGGCGGATGGACCGATGTCGAACGGAAAATGTCATCATATCCCACAGAAGTTGTTAACATATCCCAAACAGAAGTTTTTTTCTTTTTCTTCTTAAGCGCGGGAGTTGGCGAACTCCAAACGGAATTTGTGGTTTTGTTATTGTTAATTTTAGTTGTCCTTTAACTTCATTAGAAGTGTTTTAGTGTAAAATGTATTATTATTATTATAAGGTGTCGCTGGATAAGCAGTAGGCCTGTAGTTATGGAAGCGAACATGACTCATATTTCAAAATGAAAGTCAATAACGGAAATGCTTTTTCATTTTCACAATATAGATGCATCTGGTGAAATTAAAATGACAACTCCATTCTCCAGACGGCTTTTTTCTTCACATTCGCTTCCATTTGTAGTGTTACAATAATTGCAAAATTGCAATCAAGATCGCGTACAAACCTCAATTGAGCAAGGGAAACAATGTTCAGCTCCAGAGAAATGAATGATTGCTGTGTTTCCACTAGATCAAATATATACATGTTTTTTTCAGCCAACTCTTAAGTATTCTATTAATGAAAGCAATAACTTTCAGACTCTAAACTCATATCCCGAGCTGGCACTGTGGATTTATCTCAATATGAATTACACATTGAATTAAAAGCTATCGACTGTTATGGATTTTGTCAGGGTTGACGTGTGAACACAGATG
>BSAI01000201.1:6122436-6187313 GCA_036245035.1 Adrianichthys oophorus | reverse complement strand
CCCCCCCCCTCAAGGTGCGCCGCCTGGCGCAGGGGAAAGCCTGTCCCGGTGCCGCCGATTAAAGTCCCTGATGAGCTCAGGATCCAGAATCCGCGAAGCAGGCTCCCAGGACCTCTCCTCAGGCCCGTACCCCTCCCAGTCCACCAGGTACTGGAAACCACGTCCCCGTCGCTGAACGTCCAGCAGGCGACGGACTGTGTAGTCCGGCTGACCATCAATGATGCGGGGAGGGGGTGGCGGAGAGGAAGGCCGCTGCAGGGGACTCGTAACATGCGGCTTCAGCTGAGATACATGAAAGACCGGGTGGATGCGCAAGGACCTGGGCAAACGCAGCCTGACCGCCACAGGATTGATGACCTTCAGGATCTCGAAAGGACCGATGTACCTGGGGGACAGCTTCTTGGATTCTGTCCGAAGCTTGATGTGTGAGGTGGACAGCATGACGGATTGGCCAGGTAGGTAAGTAGGTGCCGGAGTGCGTCGACGATCAGCCAGCCTCTTGTTGGTAGCCCCCGAACGCAACAGGGCCGCCCGAGCCTCCTGCCAAACACGCCGACAGCGGCGGTATAGGTGCTGAACCAACGGAACGGCCACCTCCGTCTCCTGCTCGGGAAACAGGGGGGGTTGGTACCCCAGAGAGCACTCAAATGGGGACATACCAGAAGCAGACGAGGTGAGGGAGTTGTGCGCATATTCCACCCATGGCAACAAGGAGCTCCAGGAGGTCTGGCGTTGGGAACAGATACACCGGAGAGCGGCCTCCAAGTCTTGATTAGTCCGTTCCGCCTGACCATTAGTCTGTGGGTGAAAACCAGAAGACAGGCTGGCAGTAGTCCCGAAAGCCCCACAGAACGCCTTCCAGACTTGTGAGATGAACTGAGGACCACGATCCGACACCATGTCCGTGGGGATGCCATGCAGCCTGAAGACATGTTTTATCATCAATCTAGCCGTCTCTGCAGCAGAGGGGAGTTTGGTCAGAGCCACAAAATGAGCTGCCTTAGAGAAACGGTCAACAATAGTCAGAATAACGGTCCTCCCGGCAGAAGGAGGTAGGCCGGTAACAAAGTCCAGAGCAATGTGTGACCAAGGCCGACCCGGGATGGACAATGGGTGTAAGAGTCCAGCAGGTGGGTGTGTGCTGACCTTGTTCTGGGCACAAACCAGACAACCTGAAACATAGTCCCGGACGTCCTTGGTCATACTGGGCCACCAGAAACGGCGACGCAGAAAAGAGCCAGTCCTGCGGATTCCTGGGTGGCAGGTGAGTCGCGTAGCATGAGCCCACTGGAGAACCTGGGACCTGAGTGAGCGGGGGACGAACAGTTTATTAGGAGGACCTCCTCCCGGGTCCGGCTCCTGAACTTGGGCATCCTTAATGTCCCTCTCCAGCTGCCAGGAGAGAGCGCCCAGCACACAGGAGGGAGGAAGAATAGAGGCTGGTTGGCAGTCTTGCACAGCCGATTCCTGTTGTCGGGAGAGGGCATCCGGTTTTACATTCTTAGAACCTGGTCGATAGGACACCACAAAGTTAAATCGGTTGAAAAATAGAGACCACCGTGCCTGCCTGGAGTTCAACCGTTTGGCAGTCCGCAGATATGACAGGTTCTTATGATCTGTCCAGACAAGGAACGGTGTAGCTGACCCCTCCAAGCAGTGCCTCCACTCCTCAAGAGCTAGCTTAATGGCTAGCAATTCTTTATCACCCACATCATAATTCCGCTCCGCCGGAGTAAGCCGGCGGGAGAAGAAAGCGCAAGGGCGCAGTTTACCATCAGATCCCCCTCGCTGAGACAATACCGCACCCACCCCCGTATCAGAGGCATCCACCTCTACAATAAACTGCCTGGAAGGGTCAGGTTGGGCCAGGATAGGTGCAGAGGTGAAAAGCTGCTTCAGCCTGTTGAAAGCGGCCTCCGCCGCCTCCGTCCAGACGAACGGTGAAGAGGTAGATGGAAACAGGTGTGCCAATAAGGAGGGAGAGAACACAGGAAGTAACAACCAGCAACAAAATAAAACAGGAAGTGGAACCCAACAAAAAAACAAAACAAATGTCCTGGGTCCATAATCCCACAGATTTTATTTGCTATGAAGGAGGGAAAAAAAACAGACGAGAGGCACTCAGCTGCAGATGAAACTGACATTAAACACGTGTGCATCATTTCCAAACAATGCTGCACTTGAAGATATTCTGGACAGAACTCAATGGGACTCAATCATGGTCGTCTTCTGATCTGCTGGAAAACAAAGCTTCAGGAGGTCTTTCCAGCCATTTGCCATCTCCTTCTGGAACACCTTGTTAAGTGTTCAGAAATATTAAATTCATGACGTAAAACTCAAGAACCATCCTGCTGCAACACTGAGATCAGCCTACCTTTTAACATCAAGTTTTCTTCATGATTCCATCATTTATACAACATTAAGAACTTGAAAAGAACTTAGCGGAAAAAAGATTTCAAATGTATCATACCGAACAAATTGTTTGAAATGTATAAAGAAAACATTATTAGGCATCTACTCCTTCAAATAACCATTGTCATAGAATGTTTTAGCAAGAAAATACAGTTGGTTTATAGAGAATTATTAACAAACTGTTTAACTGACGTTGTCGCCTCTCCTTGCATCGAAGTCGAATAGTTTGAGGTGTCAGATGTCTTTCCTAAAAAAAAACAAAAAAACACGAAGAATCATTTCTGCCTACGACATTCAGTGGATGTCCATCCGCCATGACATGCCTGCAGCTGGGTGCCTCTCGGTGGATGAGAGCCAGTCCTCCCCCGCCCCGTCCAGATGAGCGTGGGGTGCTGAGCGCGGAGCAGTCTGGGGGGCACAGTTCAATCAGGTGGGTGTGGTCAGATACCTGCTGCCATGTCTCTGTCAGGCACAGGAAGTCCAAACGCTCCGACATGAAGTTGTCGTTGAAATAAAAAGATTTATTTGAAATCGACCGAGCATTCAGCAGGGCAAACCGGAGCGTGTCCATACTGTTCTTTGCCAGTCCAGACCACCAGGCCGGTGGCATTTCTCCCCCGAGGAGGAAGCGCAGGAAATCGGCGCAGGAACGCTGGAATGATTTTGAGGAAAGGGGGCAGATGTTTCTGACCACCAAAATGTCCTGGGTTAGGGATGTTGGTCGAAGATCTAAGAGCAACTGTCGATGGTATACCAGCAGGCATGATGATTTCAGAGTGAGGCCTGTTTGAGGTCGTTAGCTGCAAAAAAACACCAGTCCACCCCATACAGTCAGTAAAACTCCAGCTATACTAACATGACCAAAACCAAAGAGCTGTCCAAAGACAAGATGGGTCGTGGTTGGGTCTTCCAACATGACAATGACCTGAAACACAGGAGAACATAGGAGTGGCTCTGTAAGAAGCATATCAAGGTTCTGGAGTGGCTGAGCCAGTCTTTAGACCTAAACCCAATAGAAAATCTTGGAGGAAGTTCAAACTCTTTGTTTCTCACCACTGCTCAGAAATCTGACTAATCTTGAGAAGATCTGAGTGGAGGAGTGGGCCAAAATCCCTCCTGCAGTGTATGCAAACCTGATGAAAAACTACAGGAAACTTTTGACCTGTATAATCCTAAACAAATGCTTCTGTACCAAATATGAACAATGATTTTCTCAGGAGCTCAAATACTTATTTGCAGCAATGTCACAATTGTCTCACTGTAGATGTGCAGCAGTAGCTGTTAAACACCATGATCTGATTGGTGGTTAGTCAAGTTCATTGACTCATTCTACAGCACAGCAGACAAAAGCTGAACAAAGAACAGCAGCAACTTGGGAGGCAACGGTTCACTTTCACCACAATTCAAGCCTCCATTTTTGGGTTTTGTTTCGGTTCTATGTATGATTTGTGTAAACAACAAAACAAAACATTTTTAAAAATCCTTTTTTATTTTGACAATAGGCAAGTAACAATGAAGAAGACTCTTTCATTTAGCTTATACTGAGCCTGGTGTGATGTAATAAAACAATAAATCATAAATTCTTCTTTTACATATCTTTGACACTTTTAACGTAAACATACTGGAATGCAGTAGGGATTCAACAATTCACTTTTCTCACGGTTCTGTTCAATTGTGTAACATATGGTTTGGTTTTAAACTGAAAATTTTGATATTTTTACAACAAAATCACCTTAAAGCTGCTTCACATCTTTTAAATAAAGATTTTTTTTTTATTATTGATAACAACCTGGACATTTTTTAGCAATTGTCTGTAGGACAGCTGACTTTTTTCCAAAACTTCTTATTTCAGGTGATTCCGTTGTGTTTTGTATTTATGCACTGGTATGCTGAACATCAACAATACTAACCTTGAAACCCAGCTTACAGCCCCTCACAGCCTCAACCTAACATTACTGGTGCAACAAAAATGGAGAGCTGAGACTACAGAGACTGTGAGTTGAATTCATTACTGGATGCATTTCTGTGTGATTGGTTACTTAATTCTCCTTTTCAGTCAGAATAAACAATCACAGCATGCGTGTGAGAACAAACACGTGTGTGGTGATCCTACTGACCTCACTGCAGTCTTTTACATAAAAACTACATGCCCTCTCTTTGCACATGTGGCAGCAAGATAAAACGATGAAGGTTTATTTTTCATGGAAACTTCATGAAATGGACTTGTTTCATCCGTTCATAAGCGCCATATTCCCAGAAGTCTTGAAACCCTACAATCCAGATTAAGAAGATGACATCATCAGAAAGGGTGGTCAGACAGACATGATAATAAATACAGAAAAGGCACACAGAGGATCTGTGAAAGGAAGTGAAGCAGAAAGACTGCTGTGAACATGTGTACGTCTTAATGCTCCTTCCCTTTTCAGTACAGATTTAGTGTAAAACATTGCAACATTGATCTCACACCATTGATGGTTTAATCCAGGGATAGGCAACTCAAGGGCCACAGTGTCTGCATGATTTTCAGATATCCAAGCCCTACTCATGACCGATTACCTGGTTCAGGTGTGTCCAGCCAATTAGAACATGCCAGAGTATGATATGTTGGAAAACATGCAGGAATGCAGCCCTCGAGGCCTGGAGTTTCCTATCTCTGGTTTAATCCAACCCAATGAGTGAACCTGCCTGCTGGATCTGCTGACCTTCCATTAAATTGATCAAGTTGCCGATTCTTTTCTAAGTGATGGTCCCTGATTTGATGTGACGACATTTAACTAATGACTCTTAAACCAAAATGGCTGTAAGGTCACGAGTATATCTGCTGACCTCTGGTAGCTCACTGAGCTGACCTGGCCATCACTGTGAGTGGGCTGAGGGCTGGATCAGTCTTTAAGTCTTGTGTAAAGATCGACAGCAGTCCTTTAAAAATGTCAAATGTTTGCTGAATCATGTTTCTCTAAACAACAAACGCAATCAAACTCAGACACACTGAACCTTTGTGACATGGACTATTTTATACTTACAGCAGGTGTTTTTTTTTTATCTACAGCAATTTTCACTTAAATGAAGCCAATGTTTGTCTTTTCAAAAGAAGAATGTGATTTCTGAGACTTGAAACCTTGACAACTCAATCAGTGTTCAACATCTGAACACAGAGCTACAGCCATAAATGAAACTGCTTCAGTAGGTTTTGGTGTAAATGGGCACACTTCTGTTGACGGTCAGAAGGTTCGTTTTACTGTTTTCTCAGCAATAAATGTGTGTTTTGTAAAATATGAAGCAAAACTTGTATGGATGAAACACCAAGAATTCTGTCTCTGAAAGAAGGTTATAAAGCATTGTAAAAATCTGTTTTTAGTGACTGAATGACTGTTCATTATGTATTATCATTATGTATCATGTATTATTTGTTAAAGAATGAATATTGCACTGACCAAAGAGCACTTTTTAAAATGTCATTATGCCAGTGACAATAACAAAGAAAGTACTATAGGTAATCTGAATAAAAGTTAAAAAGTATACACTTGATGGAACACAGTTGATCAGACCAGGAGTTGTTATAAGTGTCTGAGAATAAAAGTGTGTAAAATTCAAATTTTCAGAATTGTAAATTAAACGAACACAGGTAAATGGTTGTATTTTAGGTAAGATGTGCTCACGTGAACCGGATGTTAATCAGATTTTTTATACAAATTTTTTTCCTATCATTTCTAATGAGGCGTCATAAGTGCAGCATTTTCAGATATAAATATGTTCCTTAGATGCCAAATGAATGCAGATTACTTACAAACATCAAACCATTAATGTATTTCTAGTGTGATAAGTATCCTCAGTTCTGTCATCCAGAAGAGCAGCAGAAATGTTTCCCTTAACTCAGTTCTACATTAAGATGACGTGTGTCAGTGAACAAACATTAAAAAAGTGTCCAGTTAATGGAAAACCAGAAATATCACTGCATCAGTTTGCTCATAATGAAAAATGGGAGAGAGCAGTGGCCTTAGAGCTCCACCTTGTGGCGGCAGAGAATAACTAAAATTAATGTTTTTTTCTTTTCTAGGTGAAACTCATAACACTTAAAAAGCCATTCCAACGTTTTCTATCCATACATCCATTTTCAGACCCAGCTGAATCCCTTATGGGGTCACGGATCTGTTAGAGCCAACCAAACTACTGTAACGTATACACGAGGACCGTGTCACTGTTCTGTTGCAGGGAAACACACACACCTAGGGGGAATTTAGTCACCAATTAGCCAATGAGGCATGTTTTTGGATTGTGGGAGGAAACCAGAGTGCTTGGTGAAGACCCACACATGCATGAGGAGAACATGCAAACTCCACACAGAAGGGCCCCAGCTAGGATTTGAACTGGTACCGTCTTGCTGTGAGATAAAGGCCCTAACCACTGCACCTGTCATGCACCCACCCCAAAGTTTTCAACTTGGCCTACATTTTATTTTTTGAGGTTAAGAATGTATACCAAGAAATGATTGTAATATATAATCTATAACAAAAGCCAGTGATTTACTCAAGAAATGCTAAATGACAATAAAGAAAACCTCAGAACTTTGAGTTTACCATCATTGGGAATGTTTGCAAATAAAAAAACCCATGTGTTTGCTTGCGTGTGCTCTTGTACCTGAAATGTGAGCATCGTTTACAAAAAGATTTGATCATAGCGGTCGGACTAAATTCACACAAAACACAAGAGAATGAGAAACAAATCTGACATTAAATATGACAAAAAAGTATTTTTCATTGTTCAAAAATAACATGTCATGACAAATCAAAAACAAGAACGAACTACTTTACTTTTTATTTCAAATACCAGTAGTAACAATAACCTACTTCTTAACTTCTACTCAGAGTTATTCATCTTTTCTAATGCAGATCATTTATTCAAACCATAAGCATCAATAATATCAAATAAAGTGATTACATTAGAAAACCTTACATTCCAGAAATCATGATTACACTTTTTATAATGCATGTCATAATCAATGAAAAAGAGGATGTGGTGATTACAGGTGCAAATACTACAAGTTGATCCTCACAAAGGAAGGAGCTATTGCCATGAAATTAAATGACATTGTGGTTGACTACGGGTGTAACAATGAATCATTTGTTATTCCTACAATCCAACCAGATCAATCTGTCTGAGGTAAGTTGTTAATCAAATCAAACTATACCATTAAAAATTGTTTTCAAAATAAAATAAATTGATCATGATAGATCTTGGAAAGTACCATTTGGATTGAGGTCAGTAGGATTATTTTACTATAACTTCATCACAGCAGACAACACACATATGATGCACCAAACAATGACCAACCATGATTACAGTCCAATGTGTGGAAACACTTTGAATTTAGCAAAAGCATGCGTCAGGCCCCATCCTTGCCAGACGATGGGGGGGGGTCCCCCCACTAAATTGTCACCACAGGAAGATTCAGGACCAGGGGAAGAGCACCACACAACGAACTACAGAAAGGAGGATCGTTTTCTAATCTTAATTTAATGGAACAAAACATACAACCCACAGCAAGACAAAGCTGTAACTGTTATGCCCAAAGCAGTTAAAATCCTATATTTCTTTTTTTTAAAAAAAGGTAATAAAACAGCTAAAAACTCTCAGGGAGGAAGCCCATAAGAATATTCTTAAAAATATAAAGTGTCCATAAAAATGCTGGGAAAACAGATCCTGCAGGCAGCCACAATCCCATTTGTATCCTCCTCCTGCCACTAGGTGTACGTCACGTCGCGGCCCCTTGTCTTGGAGAAGACCCACTCTCTGCTGCGACTGCACCGCACTCCTTCGGATGGCGTCACTTCCAGCTGTCCTTCCCTCCCTGTCACTGCCAGTTCCAGCTTCATGGGCAGGGCTGTCACCTTGCTGATTGGACACCAGGTGTGTCTGGGATTCAGTCTCAGAGGTGAAACATCTAACACAAAAAGCAAACACAAAAGCATGCAAATACAACCATAAGAAGAAAGAGAAAGGGTTTCATCTCACAACACATGTACAGTGTGATAGAACGTTCTAAAAATGTTCCCTTTTTTTATTTTGATGAGGAAAAACAACAGTGGGCCAAACTTTATCAAACTAAAATGTGAATGGATTTTTCATTAATTCTTGTTTACTTGTTTGCTTGTACACATATTTAATTTACATTTGATTATCTTACAAGAAATACAAGGAATCTGGAAAACTTGTTCAGTACCAGGTATTTTTCTCCGAGTCACACTGGTTGAAGTTTTGGCTGAAAATATCCTGGACCCGTTTTAGGTCAATGAATCTAATCAAATCAGATTGTTCAAAATGAATCTAAATTGACAATGAATTGGATCAGCAACCACAAATTAAGGATATGAATTGTTGTTACAGACCTATGGTGGACAGGTAGGGTTTGAATAGATTTAGGATGATCTCTGTATCAGAGCGTTTCAGATTCCGTTTAGCACAAGATTGTCAAGGACAAAAACAGATTTTTATCTGTTTATATTTGGGTCTTTCATCATGTTTGGTTCTGGAGGATTAGTGTGCATTACACAAAAATTGTACATGACCATGTTATGTTCACTCTCTTAAATGCCAAAATGAAGAAACTCTTCATTATATTCAGGATTCTCCAAGAGAACAAAGATGAAAGATTTGATTGTAGTAATGCACCTTCTCAAAAAAGAAAGATTTTATGACATAAAAGTTATATTTTCCAATCCTTCTCAAATAGACTCAAGCATGTTAGTTTGTTGGGCAAACTTTATTTAAATCATTAACCACAATTTCTTTATTTTTATACAAGACATCACCATTTTTTTGTGATCAATTAATTTATTAACAAATGAATTCATTGATGTGGATGAAACAAAGCAGAAGCTACAGAAGTTTATAAATGCAAATTAGAAAAAGGAAATGCAGCAATCAGAGTTCATTTAACACAGCAGCTCTCTTTAAAGACTTAATTTAGTATGAACAAACAGCAGGAAGACAAACCTAGAGCTTTAAGAGGCTTTACATGGAAAATGGCAATGATGTTTGTGGCATCATGTTGTCTTAATACACATGCACCATTCCATACAAGAAGGTCCAAAACAGGACATAAGTGAAAAGGCCCCCGACGAGACCTCCGGTGAAGAGCAGCCGCCGAGATTTGAAGCATTTGTTCCACCGCCGGCCCGCTTTGAGGATGAGCAACAGAGAGAGGAAGAAGGAGGACAGGAAGTAAAAAATGAAGCCGTGGAGTCCTGTCAGCCCAAGGATGCCTGCTGTTGCTCCAGACAGAGCCGACACGGACGTGCGGCAGTAATCCAGTACAGCGGCATTTCCCCTCACGGCAACCTCGCTGATGAACTGTGGCCCTTCTCGTTTGGCCCCTACTCCTGCCATCTTGGCTCTTGTCAGCTGTCAAAAGAGGAAAAACATTATTAAATGGGTCTTTAATCTATAATCTGACCAGCAACAGGACAAAATGAATAGTTAGGATAGAAATGAGAACATTAGGAGGTAGAAACTAACTTCAGAAGGTCTAAAATATAATAAAACATTTATACAATTATTTAAATACTTTAAAAGTAAATATAATCTGATAACATAAGAAGGACACTTCACATTATAAACAAGATGAATAAACAAAAACTACCAGCTGCCCTAATAAGTTTAGATGCTGAAAAGGCATTTGATAAAGTCAATTAGGAATTTCTATATTTGACACCAGAAAAATTTGGATTCAATGAAAAATCAATTAAATGTATAAGATCTCTTTACTACAAACCCACTGGTAAAATTAAAGTCAACGGCTCCCTCACAAATAGATTCAGTTTAGGAAGGGGAACTTGGCAGGGCTGTTGCCATAGCCCTGTGCTTTTTGCCTTATATATATTGAACCACTGGCTCAAATAAGTGAGACAGGACACCCAGATAACAGGAATAGACATCAGCGGACAGATGCATACCATTGTCCTATTCACAGATAATGTTATGATTTATTTATCTGATCCAGTCAAATCATTTGGTAATCTGATAAAGATTTTTGATAGATCTGGTCAATGCTCCAGATATAAATATGAACAAAACTCAGACACTCATGTTTAATTGTATGGCAAAACGAGGTTTGAAGGAATGGAAAATTAAATGGGAAGCCAAATCACTAGTGTACTTGGGGGTGAATATACCTAAAGACCCTGCAAAACTGTATCAAAATAATTATGAACGCACAAATGTCAATATCAGGAAAGACCTTGAAAGATGGTCCACCTATACGCTAGGATTAAGTGAAAGAATAAATGTTATAAAAATGAATGTACTGCCACGTCTCCTATACTTGTTTCTAACTCTGCCAGTGAACATCCTGCAATCCCAGTTCCAAAAAGGAGGAAGATCCTTACCCAATCTAAAAGAATACTTTAGTGCTGCTCAAATACATCCACTAGTATACTGGTGCAACACAGAGTATGTAGCACAGTGGAAAGATATAGAAATCTCTGCACTCAAATTCCCAGTGGTCTTTAATGATGATTATGCTGGTTTTAATCCAAAACAAAAACCTGTGTGGTTTTCTAGAACATGGTTTCTGCAGGGCAGCAGGAGTTTAGTAGAAGTTCATCTGATGGCAGGTGGCACACCCAACATATTTTCTACATCACAAATACAATCTTTTTCCAACGTTTCTTTTTTTTTGCCTGCGCCTGATTCACAATGAATTTGGAAAAAGAAATACTCAAAAATCCATAACGAACACCATGTTCAAACACAAGGGTGTCCATCAATACACTTGGTATTAGGACACTCTGGGCAGGAGGTCGATGATTGACGTTTCAGGTGAACTTAAACCGTGTTTCTTGAGACACTCAGTTGAAGAGAGGGGCAAAGCTGTTCACTGGTCACTACCTGGTGGTGAGTTGGATTTGCTGGCGGGGAAGGAGGCTGGAAAAACTCGGAAGAAGTTAAAGTCAATGAGGTGGTTGATGAGCTCCTCGGTGGCAAGGCTCTGGGAGTGGATGAGGTCCACCCTAAGTACCTCAAGTCTCTGCAGCATCGCGTGGCAGTCAGGACCTGTACCACTGGACTGGCAGACAGGGGTGGTGGTTTCAAGAATTTCAAGAAGGGTGTGTTCCAACTACCGGGGAATCACACTCCTCAACCTCCCTGGGAAAGTCCATGCCAGGGTACTGGAGGGGAGAGTCCGGCCGATAGTCGAACCTCAGATCCAGGAACAACTGTGCGGTTTCCGTCCTGGTCGTGGAACTGTGGACCATCTCTACACCCTGTTTAGAGTGCTGTAGGGTTAGTGTGAGTTTGCTCATTCCGTCCATATGTGTTTTGTGGATTTGGAGAAAGCGTTTGACCACGTCCCCCATGGTGTCCTGTGGAGTGTGCTTTGGGAGTATGAGGTCCGGGGAGCCTTACAGAGGGCTGTATGGCCTCTGTATGACCGGAGCTTCGTTTGCATAGCCGGCAGTAAGTCAGACCTGTTCCTGGTGAATGTTGGACTCCAGCAGGAATGCCTTTATCACCGGTTCTGTTCACAGTCTTTATAGATAGAATTTCTAGGCACATCCAAGGTCCAGTGGGGGTCTGGTTTGGGGACCACAGGATTTTCTCTCTGCTCTTTGCAGATGACGTTCTGTTAGCTTCATCGAGCCAGGACCTCCAGCATGCATTGGGGCGGTTTCCAGCCGAGTGTGAAGTGGCTGAGATAAGGATCAGCACCACCAAGTCTGAGGCCATGGTTCTTGACCGGAGAAAGGTGGTTTGCCCTCTATAGGTGGGTAGAGTGCTCCTGCCCCAGGTAAAGAAGTTTAAAAATCTTAGGGTCGTGTTCACAACTGAGGGAAGATCGGAGCCTGAGATCAACAGATTGGCGCAGCTTTCATTGTTATGCGGTCACAATGTACCGGTTCATTGTGGTGAAAAGAGCTGAGCCAGAAAGCAAAGCTCTAAATTTACCGGTTGATTTTCGTTCCAGTGCTCACTTATGGTCATGAACTCTGGATCATGACCGAAAGAATGAGGTCCTAAATACAAGCGGCCAAAATGAGCTTCCTTCGTAGGGTGGCTGGGCACTCCCTTAGAGATAGGGTAGGAACTTTGGTCACCTGGAGAGAGCTTTAAGTAGAGACGCTGGTCCTCCACATTGAGAGGAGCCAGTTGAGGTGGCACAGGCATGTGGTCCGGATATCAGAAGAACTGGAGCAAGTGGCTGGAGAGAGGGTCTGGGCAAAGTCTGGGCAACTTTGCTTACACTGCTGCCCCCGCAATCCAGTTCTGAAACTTTTTGTAAGGAACTTGTTTGTGCTTCTTTCAAAAGTAAAGGAAGTTAAAACAATAAACAAGGAAAAATATAACAGTGTTATAACTCAATTATTATTAATATTTAAAAGCTACATTTTGTAAAGTACGGAAGAGGATTAGGGCCATGGAGGAAAAAAAAAAACTACGGAGGCCTGTGAGCTACTACCTTCAGTTAGCTTTAGCAGCACAATGGAGTCGTCCATGCCGTAGAGAATCTAACAAAAATGTATTTCTTTTAAGGTTTGTTTTTGCGTGCTTGAAGCTTTCCAGAAGGTGAGTAAAGAAGAGATTTATTTTATTGGAATTTGTAAATAAAAGGGCCACAGACTATGCTAGCATTTTAACTGATGTAAAACGTCTTTGAATAACATTCGTATCATGTACACCCTGAAATATGAGGGTAAACAAACCACTGTTTGTCACAGACAAGCAGAATTTCAAGTTGTCCACAAAAAGTGTGCAGAAATGCAGCTTTGTTTGCACGAAGTCCGTTTACATCCTGATCATCTAATTTCTGAAGATTTAAAGATGTCCTACATGCCACTGAAAATACAACAACTTGTTTCTACCCAACAAATTCTAGCGTTTTCTAACTATGCGTAACTGTGTAAACATTAACGGCTGATCTTTATTTATTTATTACAGTCTTCCTGTCACGTGACAACTTCTCTATTATTATCTTATTAGCAAACTAACACTCACCATATGACTGTGTCCCGTTTAATTAAAATTATCCGTTTTCATAACATTTAATTCAGCATCCCACATGCTGAGGAGGCGGAAGTCATGTGACACTTTGGAATAGACACTTCATAGACTCAATTACAAAGACAGAGAAGATCCAATTATTTTTCCTATATGCACTTTTATTGTGACATTAAATAAAACTTATTTAACTAATATTTTCTTAATGTATTGTTCTGTTGTGCAGATTGACAGTGATGTCATTGCGTTGGAGGAGGATGCAGATCTGACATACACTTACATCCACTACTTGGGACAGTTTAGACTAATCAATTGATCAATGATGCATGCTTTTGGACTGATGAAGGAAACCATAGAAAACCCACGCATGCATGAGAACATGTAAACTCCACACAGAAAAGTCTCAGCTGGGATTTGAACCAGGGCCCTCTTGCTACAAAGCAAGTGTTAACCAGTACATCACTGACATACAGCCCTGACATGATTGTTTTGGAAATAAAACTATTCTAAATATAAAGCAAAGTTATTAGAGACTACATTGTAATGAACTGCATAGTTTGAATATTTCCTTTTTAAATAATATTGCTTTTGTGTGAAATGTGAAACATTTGAAATGTGAAATGTGAAATAAGGGCTGCACGGTGGCGCAGTGGTTAGCGCTCCTGCCTCACAGCAAGAAGGTTCCCGGTTCAAGTCCTGGCTGGGGGACCTTTCTGTGTGGAGTTTGTATGTTCTCCCCGTGCATGCGTGGGTTTTCTCCGGACTCCGGCTTCCTGCCTCCATCAAAAACATGCTTCATAGGTTAATTGGTTAATCTAAATTGTCCCTAGGTATGGGTGTGTGATTGTGGCCCCTGCGACAGACTGGCAACCAGTCCAGGGGTGTACCCTGCCTTCGCCCATGAGTAGCCGGGTTAGGCTCCGGCAACCCCGTGACCCCGAAAGGGATAAAACGGATTGGAAAATGAATGAATGAATGAAATGTGAATACAATTAGCAGGGGCTGCAAACATTAGGAAAAGGTGACGCCTGACTCTTACACTAGAAGCAAGTCCCTCCTTCTAGAGTCGACGTCACTTTCCGTCTTTTCCATGGTGTTAAAGGAAAGAATTTCCTTAAAAAATACATAGTTGTTACTATTTCTTTCCATTAGAGAAGTCTCGAACTTGAATAAACATCAGCATCAAACAGCGACATGAAGCTCCGCCGTCTCCACTCAACAGCAAGATCTTCTCATTCCCTACAAACCGGCAGCAGATCTCCCATCTCCGTTTAACCCCGCAGCCTCGCGGGGTTTAAACGATCGTGTCATGATGCTACCGTTAGCATCGTTTAGGGTTCACGCTAACCCGAACAAACACTCACCGCTTAGCGACGAAGAGTATGTCGGTTCCTCGCGTGACTTCTACAGAGACATCGAAAGGTGGAGAGACTTTAAAACCTTTTATGTTTGACACTTTCTAAGAGAACAACGTGTCCATTCTTAGAAGGATCGCGCCGCAAGCTCACAGTCGGCCATGCTTCTTCGCAATGCATTGTGGGTATGCGTGATTAGCAATTCTGGGGTCAAGTGGTGCTTTTATGATACACTGAAGTGTAGGAAGTTATAGTTCATGGAAGGGAGTACATTTCAAACTTTGCACCGCTTGAGTGTTGTTGCTCTGTTTCACTATATTAACCACAATATACAATTATACAAATACAATATACAAATGTAAAATAGTAGACTTTAACAAACTAAGTTGTAAAAACAATTGAAGCTATCATTCAAGAGTGGAAAAAGAGTTCAAGCTTCTGTTTGGAATGCATGCATTTTGTTTGTAATTTCAAATCATGTTAACAACTGCACAAAATCCTAAACTGAAAAGACTAGCTTTTGGGATCATGGCAAAATTAAAAAAAGAAATCAAACTTTTTCTTAACTTTTTATTCTGAGACAGAACAATTTCAAATCATATATGTGCCGTTTTCATTTTTGAATATATACATTTTTAAATATCTTATCTAATAGACAGCAGTTTCTTCCAGTGAACATTTGCCTTTTGGTATGGCTTCAGGGATATTTGGAGATTCGTGTTAAAAAATTGACTTAAATTCCGCCATTCTTTTTTATTTATTATGATTATCATTACTATTATTATTTCAAGATCAAAAGACAGGGGTTTGTAAGCAAATTGTGAGTTTTACATTGTTAAAGGGAATGTAAAAATCGTGTTTTTAATAACAGTTTTTGCATGTCTTCTCCCTGAACCGTGGCCTTAGCGAAAATAAAGTCACACTCAGGAAATGTCCGACTTCCTGGTGTTCCGTGAACGCAGCACATCGACCCGGCCTTCTCGGTGATGTTGAGCGATCAGCGCGGCTTCCGGAGCAGTCATGACTAACTTTATCCTGGGTTTGGACGTGGGCACCACATCAGTGAAAGCTGTTTTACTGGCGACGGACTCCAGAACCGTGAGTGCTAGCCACACGTTACCAACTGCTGCCGACATCAGCGATGATGACGGGATAAAGGTAAACTTTACAGATCACATTCGTCAACTCTTTCCGTGGGTGGGTAACAGCGCATCTGACGTTCTAACGGCTTTGCCGTGCAGGCGAAGGAGCAGGACACCGGCCGGATCATAGACGCAGTGAACCGCTGCGTGGGCGAGCTGCCCAGGGACAAACTGCGGCGTGTGCGCGGGATCGGGCTGTCCGGACAGATGCACGGAGTTCTGTTGTGGAGGGCGAAGAGCGGTGAGATAAGCTGCTGCAATTATGAATGCGGGTGGTAATCAGAGGATATTGATTTCTGAATCGATATCTGGAACCTGTAGATTAAATATGTAAGAAAACACACACACACACACACGTGTGTGTGTGTGTGTGTGTGTGTGTGTGTGTTAGGATTTCCACAAGTTCCAAGAGGGTAATCATCAGCTGGTAGTTTGGTCACAATGGGAAAAGGGCTACAATTTTGTTTATTGCATCTGAAGTTCAAATGTGACTCTGTTTATAGTCTATTGCACCAAATTGCTCCCTCATTCAACATGCAATACCATCTGAAGAATCTTATTCGTTGGGTCTTATGAAAGTATCTTCCATTATTTCTTATTTTTATCTCTTAAATGAAAATGTTTTTTTTTTTTACATTATTTTGTGACATTTTTCTGATGATGGGGAACATATACAAAATAAATCAAAGTTCAATCCCTTTTTCTCTTGTAAAAGCGTTTCCAGTGGTTTTTTAATTACAATTTTGCAGTTTTTAGCCAATACCAAAAAAACCAGTGTCATTTTCCAGAACATAGTTTCTGCAGATAAGCAGGAGTTAAAGAGAAATTCACCTTTGAGTTGTGGGCAGGACTGTTGACCCAAAGCAACCGTGCCCCCTTCCTATTATTCATCTGTGTACAGCATTGACTGAATATGAGACCTGGACGAAGGAACCCCTCCCTCGTATAGGAAGTACACGCGTCTGAAGCCAAAGACTCCAATTGAGAAATAAACAACTATTACTCAGTCATTTTATTTGTCAGAATAACCATTCTTGCTCTGATACTTTTTTTTAAAAACGCTCTTGGTAATCCTCTTTTTTTTCTGCAGTGAAAGTTATTCACGTTATAAACTGACCACTCAGATGCCTCAATAAAACCAGAGGAAAACAGAGGGTGTGGTGGTGACAATACATTATAGTTTATTGAAGCTGAGATGTTACTTGGCCGATGAATTTCCAGGTTACAGGGTCAGAACAGACAGGTCTATGTCCTTTGTTTTCTTCATCTGAGCTGGGATCTGGATCAAAACTGTACGGCTGGATAGCTCCAATATTGCTCGCAATTTTTGTTGTTAGGTTGGAAGTGTGAGGACCTGTAAGCTAGCGGAAAATTGTAAACATAGAGCTCTCAGTAACAAGGGGTTCACTGGGAATACTTTTGAAGTATATTTAAAGATGATTGGAGTTGGTCTTTACCTCAAATAAAACCAAAGCATATCAACAATATTAGCAGTTTATTTTCTTTTTCTTCATGCTCACAGGCTGTGATTGGTCCGGGGAAGATTTCTTCACTCCCAGAGACACCAGTCGGCTGATCACATGGCAGGATGGGCGCTGCAACAGCGACTTCCTCCGTTCTCTTCCAAAACCAGACTCGCACCTCAATACTGCCACAGGATTTGGCTGTGCAACTATCTTCTGGCTCATGAAAAACAGGTCAGCACACTCTTTAAAAAACAAATTAGCTCACGCACTGACTGGTTGGAGCAAAGGCAACCTCTGACTGCACGGTTTCACTGCAGACCCAAGATCCTGGAGGACTTCACAGTGGCAGGCACCATCCAGGACTATGTGGTGTCTATGCTGTGTGGTTTGGACGGCTGTGTGATGACGCCTCAGAATGCAGCCAGCTGGGGTTTCTTCAACACTTTGACCAATCAGTGGAATGAAAGCATGTATGAAACTCACTGAATTCCATCTTAGTGATATCATTTGGTTCAGTACTTAAAAAAACTAAACGTTACCTGTGCTTGAACTTTATTAACAATTTGCATGAGCAAACTCATTTGACTTGACTTGGCTGTGTGTGCATGGTTTAGTTTAAAGGCCGCAGGCTTTCCTCTGCACCTGCTTCCTCAGTGTACACCGTCTGGTGGCTTGGTAGGGCAAACGCGTTCTATCTGGCACAGCATTCCTGCCGGTACACCAGTGGGGGCCGCTCTGGGAGACTTCCAGTGTTCAGTGTACTCCTGCATAAGTGGGCCTACAGATGCAGGTGAAACAGAAAGTCTGCTCTTACGACACCCATTTCAAATCTTAAATGACCAAATTAATTTATCTTGCATGATTTGTTTGATCCACTACTTAGCAACATCACTTTATGGTCTTGGTTTTACTCAGCGATTCCCATTTGTTGTGCTGCAAAGGTTTATGTTCCTCATCTAAATAAGTGGAACCTCTCTTTCTGTTTTTGACCTCCAGTTCTCAATATAAGCACTTCTGCTCAGCTGACATTTGCCATGCCAGCTGGCTTTAGACCCCCTGATTCTCCAGACTCAACCTCTTCCATCTCCTACTTCCCATACTTCGACTCCTTATTTTTGGCTGTGGCAGCATCCCTTAATGGAGGAAACGTACTGGCCACTTTTGTGGGGATGTTAACCTCCTGGATGAGAGAACTTGGTACACACACAAACACACACACACACACTCATCCTAAGTTTGATTTGTTTTTCTTACTAGCTAAGAAAATGAAAAATGATGGTGGAAAACACAAAACACTTGTAAGAAGCACGGCCCAAGGCATCTAAATGTGTTAAATGTATGATATCATTTTTTATCTTTCAAAAATGCAGCAATTTGACCAAAACTGACTAGAGACGACCCACATGTCAGACCCCTGAAAAGAAATGTAATTTAAAAAAGTACTAATTTATTGGCTCATTACTTCAAGTAGGTTCTCACTTTAAAATTGAGCCATTTGTTACACCACTGAACCCAATTGTGGGGAAAGTTAATTGTTTGCAACCCGACTGCATACCAGTATGTTTACATTTAGTGTTAAACATGGGCATTGTGTTAAATGTAAAAATGATCGTTTAATATTTTATGACATTACAGCAGATTAATATAAATCAACTGAAATATTTTTCTTTATTGCTACTTCCTTACCAAATGTGAAAAAATGAATTTTCTGCATTTTTCATTTTTTGTTACTGTTTTGTAAAACACAAATCATATATAGAACCATATACAGAACTGTGACTCAGAACTTGAACTGATTTGGTAAGCTGAAAGTGAACTGTTGCATTCCCAGTCACTATAGTAATAGCATACAATGTGAGGAAAAATTATTTTGTTACCCACCAATTGTGCAAGTTCTATCACTTAAAAAGATGAAAGAGGTCTGACATTTGATCATAGGTACACCTCAACTATGAGAGACCAAATGAAAAAAAATCCAGAAAATCACATTGTCTGATTTAAAAAAAAATTACAAATTATGTTGGAAAATAAGTATTTGGTCACCTACAAACAAGCAAGATTTCTGGCTCTCACAGACCTGTAACTTTTTCCGTAAGTGGATCCTCTGTCCTCCACTCATTACTAGTATTATTGGCCCTTGTTTAAACTTGTTATTTATATAAAAGACACCTGTCCACAACCTCAAACAGTCATGCTCCAAACTCCACTATAGCCAAGACCAAAGAGCTGTCTAGGGACACCAGAAATAAAATTGTTGACCTGTCCCAGGCTGGAAAGACTGAATTTACAATAGGTAAGAGGCTTGGTGTGAAAAAAAAAAAAATCATCTGTGGGAGCAATTATTGGTAAACGGAAGACACACAAGACCACTGATAATCTCCCTCCATCTGGGGCTCCCCGCAAGATCTCACCCCGCGGGGTCAAAATTATCAATAGAATAGTGAGCAAAAATCCTACAACCACACGGGGGACCTAGTGAATGACCTGCAGAGAGCTGGGACCAACGTAACAAAGGCTACCATCAGTAACACACTACGCTGCCAAGGACTCAAATTCAGGTGTGCTGAACCAAAAAAAAAAACCTGCAAGTTTGCTAAGGAGCATTTGGATGATCCAGAAGAGGATTGGGAGAATGTCCTACAGTCAGATTAAACCAAAATAGAACTTTCTGGTAAGAACTCTACTCGTCGTGTTTGGAGGAGAAAAAATGCTGAGTTGCATCCAAAGAACACCACACCTACTGTTAAGCACGAGGGTGGAAACATCATGCTTTGGAGCTTTTCTTTTCAGAAAGGGACCAGGATGACGGATTTGTGTAAAGGAAAGAATGAATGGGGCCATGTATTGGCAGTTTTTGAGTGAAAACCTCCTTCCATCAGCAAGGGCATTGAAGATGAAATGTGGCTGGGTACCAAGCACACTGCTCGGGTAATGGAGGAGTCCTTTTAAGGTCCTGGAGTGGCCTAGCCATTCTCCAGATCTCAACCCCATAGAAAATCTTTGGAGGGAGTTTGAAAGTCTGTGTGTCCAGTGACAAACAATGTAATTTTCTGGATTGTTTTTCTCATTTTGTCTCTCATAATTGAGGTATACCTATGATAAAAATTACAGGCCTCTGTTATCTTTTTAAGTGGGAGAACTGGCACAATTGGTGGCTGACTAAATACTTTTCTGTCACATTGTACATGGACACAAGTAATCAGAATAACAGTTGGATTTGAATAAAAATGCTTCATGTAAAAACGCTATTCGGAATACTCTGATCCAATCAGGATCATTGGGATCAAAATTTCCTTCCAATACAGATGGGTGGGTTATGCCAATTGTTAATAAGATCGTGGTGCATGTCAGCAATTTATTTCGATTGTGGGTCATTATTGCACTGGTTTTTACGTCATTTAGACTTAAAAGCGCAAACAGGACCGGCCGGCTGCTCTGCGCCATCAAGCTGGCAGAATCTGGAGAACCGCATCTCAGAGAAAAGAGGTCGGACTCCGTAGCTTCATGTCTGCAAGCAGGAGAGGGTGCTTTGATACGGTGTGCGCTCCAGAGGAGGCTTTGGACCGCAGTCTAGCCAGCTGCTCCACGCGAGCGAGTTGACTGGAGAATTTTATCTTCGAGCAGAGGAGCGGCTTCAGGACAGTGTATGAGCGCCAGAGGCAGCTTTGAATTTAAAAATGTCTCTCCAAGCAGTCCTGTAGAACTGTGCAAACAATCGTGAATTTGTGTTACCAATTGTGTATTCCTGCATTCACATTGCAGCATTGCCCTCACCAATTTTAAGTGCTTCCAACCCTAATCCTTCCTTGGGGTCAGTGCGGCCAAGAAAAGATTTGAGCATTGGCCACACGTATTTTGAAAATTATTTTCTAATAATTACATTCAAATAAATAAATGATAATAATAACAAAACCAAGCTCAGAATGTCATCTCGCTAAAAACTTACAGCAGCTTTATTTGTTTACAACAGAACTTGCTATTTCTTCTTCTACAGCTGTTTCCGGTATTTTATATAGTCCTGCGCGTGTCAATATGATTTATTCCGAACAAACGTGTGGCGATGTAAATATTTGTTAAAATCGGATAGTTTTTCAGAGCTATGTACACAGTTCAGTTATAATCCAATCTTTGATCCGATTAAGAACATTTTGAACATGTATACTCAGCTAGTGTCACACGGCTAGCTAGCAGAGCTGCCCAACAACAAACCTATATATACAGTCAAACCTGTGCGAAGAGAAAAAGTAAATTGTTAAAATTTGAATCTTCAAATGTTAGCTTAGGTTGTGAGGAGCTGTTAGCTAGTGGGAGAGCTTGTTAACAGATGGATGTTGGGAAGTCAAGGATAGCTTACATGCCAACAGTCCCACCCACAACTTTCTGATGAACTACTACCACTCAGCCAAAACTATGTCTACAAGCAGTTCTGCATTTTGTGAGTGAAGTGTTCTGTTTGGTTGGTAAGGCGCTATGAGATCTTTAATATAGGATGGGGCCATACCATTCAAGGCCTTATAGGTTAGGAGGAGGATTTTGAACGTTATTCTAGATTGAACTGGGAGCCAGTGAAGTGAAACTAACACAGGAGTAATGTGTTCTCTTCTGCTGGTTCCTGTTAACAATCTAGCTGCTGCATTTTGAACAAGCTGAAGACTTTTTAGAGAACTTTTAGGACACGCTGCTAGCAAAGAGTTACAGTAATCCAGCCTAGGGGATCTAGATCATATGTTTCTGATCTTAGAAATATTGCGTCGGTGAAAAAAATGCTGTTTTACAAGCCTGTGATATGTGAGCCTTAAATGATAAATCCTGGTCAACCTGGTCAATCCCCAGGTTTCTAATTTCCATACTTCCTACCCTTCAGCAGAATACCGGTTTTGTTCATTTTGTGAAAATTAACATTGATATGTACCGTGTGCTTTTTTTTTGTCCTGCAAATATAAGGGCATTTTTTTCAAATGCAGGTTAGCAATTGTGTCTAAGTCCCATTTTAATCATTTTTTGATCTATTGTACAAACATTCCTAGTGGTCTACTTATGTGTGCTGTTTTTAGCCAAAATCTAAAACCCTTTGTTGTTTTCTTCAATACATTTCTGCAGAGCAGCAGGAGTTCATTAGAAATTCACCCCTGAGTTGTGGACAGGACTATTGGTGGAGAGTAAGCCCGACCTCACTTCCCATCATTCCTTTGTTTACACTCTCTCCTGCTAACTTACAGCCCCTCACACCCCCAATCTAACATTAGTGGTGCAATAAAAATGGAGGGCAATAGTAGAGCTATGCAGAATTTCAGTTTTCAGATTCCAGCTCAGATGAGGAAAACAAAGATGTACATGGATCTAGTCATCTACAAGTGGATGCATCAGAATGGAGTGGAGCAGGGATCATGTGGCTTGCAGACTGTAGCGCCTACATAACTGCTACAGGATTTTTGAAAACCATTTTTTCTGCTCCTATTGACACCGGTTTTAATAAAGAAGTACTCAGAAATGCAATTTTAATCTCACTTTTTTTTATATGTGCTCCATTAGAAAAATACTACAAGAAAATGTTAAGAACCCTAAAACCACAATTTTCAGTGGAGTGGGTCAATATTTGAAAATGAATTGATTTTTGAAATGTTCTCGTCCCTGCAGGTGCAGATTTAAGTGAATCATGCCTGTATGAAAAGCTGATTCATTTTGCCTTGAATCAAGAAAGCAGTGACCTCAGAGTGACTCCCACCATCCTCGGAGAAAGACATGACCCTGAGAGTCTAGGTCAGGTGACCAACATCTCCACCAGCAATCTTTCCCTGGGACATGTGACCAGAGCACTTTGCTATGGAGTCCTGAGCAACCTTGCTTCCATGATGCCTGCAGAGCTCCTTCAAAAAGCTGGCATTACCAGAATTTTTGGCAGCGGCAGCGCACTGACACGTAACCAGGTTTTCAGGCAGGAAGTGGAGAGAGTGTTTCCTTTTCAAGTGATGTATGGCAAGAACGCAGACTCTGCTGTCGGTGTGGCCATGGTCCTCAGCGACCTGCTATGATCAAGCATTAGAATCCACAACGCAGGATTTTGGCTTGTTTTAAAATCTTTAAGGACTATTTTGGGAATAATGTCCTCTTGTATGTGCAGTTGTGCACACAAGTTAGCACTGCCTCACTTTAGTGTTGGAAACTACAGCAGAGAAACACATTCTGGCAGGGGGAATGTACCTTGGCTTTACACTAGAGTAGCAAGCCCTTCAGTGATGTTTTTTTTTTTTTTTTAAAGAATGAATGCTGAAAGTACCTCATTTAGACATCAGGTCTGTTGTTGACCAGAATTGATCATATTTCTCTATTAAAACAATGTTTCAAATCTTGCTCAGTTTGTTCTTATGCTCTCATACTATACAAATGACACTTGGTTATTAAAGTTATTACAAACAACATTTTTCTGTTTATCTATTTATTTTCTACCAAAATTGGTCCCCAGTCTAATGTTAAGCTCTGTGAGAGGCCTTATGAGACTTCCCAGCGGGCACTTCCATGCTTCCTTTGTCTCTTAAGGATTTAGGCTTAATTAACTTTAATATCAGTTTCACATTGTGATATTTACCTCTTTGATGTCGTGTGAATTTTAAACTTGGATCAATAAATTTAATCGAACTAATGACAGAGGTAGAAAAAAATAAAAAAAATATTTATTGGAATACTTATACTAAAAAAAACATTTGTTGGGTGAACATAACATTTTTGAAAGTGTTTACATCTAAACTAAATGTATTAATATAGTAATTCACATTTGTATTGGAGATCTGACTGAAATTATATTGGTGCAATATAATTTATTATTGTTGCTGTAAGATGATGATCAAGGTGCAGTTTTAACCGACAGACTGAAACCGAAGCTATGCAAACATATATTCAGGAAGAGTTAACTAAAGGTTTCATTAGACGTTCTACGTCACCCGCCTCAGCTGGGTTTTTCTTTGTTTTTCTTTGAAAAAGCAATTCGCCTTTACATTATCGCTTTGATTACGTCACAGAATGAGCGGTGTTGAAGTAGAAAACGAAAAAGCATTTTGGAGGATTGATTTTTAATTTTATTTATGAGTCAGTTGATGCAGTTACATTATGAAAATGAAAAAGCATTTCTGTAATCCATTTTAATTTTCAAATTAGATATTTCTGATTGAATTTTGGAACACATTTGCTGAAGAACTTTTTGAAAATGAAATATCAAATGTCCTTTTCTTTATCATATTAACTAAGTGACAGAATGAGCGGTGTTGAAGAAGAAAAAGAAAAAGCCATTTGGCGGATTGAGTTTTCATTTTATTTTTGAGTCAGCTTGAGGCACCTGTATTTTGAAAATGAAAAAGCATTTCCGGTATAGGTTTTTATTTTGAATTATGAGTCACATTTGCTTCCACAGTATTTGAGTAAAGATGAATGCCCACAGTGTTATTTCCAGTGGGCCTAGCATTATGAAATGCAAAATTTTCAAAGGAACCCCTAGCAAAAAGTAGTTTAACTGTACTATATGTTTTCTAAACTAAAAGTGGGGCAGTATAATTGAAGTTTACTTTTTATACACTACCTCTATATTGTATACTTAAATAAGTCTTTCTGCTTATTACTGTAAGCAGGACCAGATGGGAGTTTTTTATCTGGGTTTAACACTTTTTTGGGTGACATGGAAGTTTGAGACTCCCTTACAGACAGGCAAATCTCGTTTCTGTCCAGTGGAGGAAAAGGAAATGGCATTTGAAACGCATCTCAAGAGCACCAATGGGTTTTTTGTTTTATGCTGGTAGGCAGAGGATGTGCAACCCACAAGGTCATAGGACCAGAAACAGATATAGATATACAGACACACACACACTGACAAGTCAAACTGAAAAGGAAGTGCAAAAACAAACAGAAGACATCAGAAGCTCTTTACTAACTTTATGGATTAGAACTTTAACAGATCAGAAATCCTCTGTGGGTGAGTCAATCAAACTTTTTATTGCTTTTAGAGAAACACCAGAGCATTTATGTTTTAGTTTTTCAATTTTATTTCCTTTCGCAAACTAACTTTTTGGTACTAAGACCTTAGTATCCTCTGGATCATGTCAAGTGCTTAGACTAACTAACTAACCAAATCTCAGACGTTTTAGGTCAGCAGTTGTTAATGAGAACTGCTGACCTAATGGCTTCCATTTGTGCTTATCTCAAAACATCTCATAACTGCACTAAGTGGGTCCATCTTGAATGCTCATGCAGTCAATACAGCATCTTCTCCAGCTTTCAGTGATGTAATCTGATCTTTTCAGGGCTGAGCCTCAAGCATCTGTGGAAGCAGCAACATTGTGTTTACACCCTTACTGGAACAGGACGCCACTCCTTTATTTTGTTTTCAACCCAGAAAACAGCTTTTTATGATCAAAAATACTGGTAAGTTCAGTTACATGTTTTTGCATGGGCCTGCAAAGGTCAGATTATATTTGATTATGTAATGTATACATGTTTATTTACCATTTGGATGACAGTCTTTTTATATTGTCAGATTTGACCCCTTGACACCTATTGATGTAAATATGCATCAAACCATTTTGACTCCAAAATAACCTTAATAAAGCATCTACATGAAAGCAAAAACGTGAGTGATTTTTTTTTTAACGCTGGAAATAAATTCAAGTGTCAAGGGGTTAAAGCAAACAAAGGAAGACACATTTTATGATTTATAGAGGTCTGTGCTTTTGTATCACCATCATAAATCATCAAGTCTTTAAATAATACAATTAAAGGACATTTTGACATCATGTACAACATGCTTATTCACACAACCCAGTCTCACATTTCAATCCTCCCCATCTTAAAAGCAAAGACAGCATTTCTATATAATATCTGAGTCTAACAGATTGTGCTCACTTCTGTTTTTCTCAGCTTTTTCCGACCTGCTGTGCTTTACCAGCATAATGGTCACAGAGCCTCAAGTTTTCCTCTGAGTCACAAATTCCTCTTTTTTTCACTTAAAAGGGGAACAATACTCTTTAGAGACTCCACAGTAGGCCTACAAGAAGCCAGCGTGATTTTCGTTTAGTCACATCCATTCCAAATATTTCACACTTTGTATTGACTTCACAACTTAAAATGATTTCCTTGCCTTACTGAAATTATGTTCTACAAAAATTGTTTTTTAGGCTCTTTAGTTTGGGTTTCCTTTACCGAGATGAACAAAACGTGTTCAAATTAACTCAAGAGCAGGAACCTGGAAGAGAAGTAAGTGCTCTGTGTCTGCTGTTGTTATGGAATTGTAAATAAACTAGTCAGGGGGTGGGGGTGGGGGGGGGTCACATGTCTGAAAAAATGTCCGTTACTAGAGCCCTAGTGGCAGTGGGGAACCTGCAGAAAAACACTAAGCATTAATCATGACACATTGACCCATGTGTGAGGACTTGAAAACAAGCTTAGGTTTGATACTGTTTTTGTTGATGGAGAACTTTTGATTGACCTTTTTGCACAGTTTTAAATAAATCTTAGAGGTGAAGATGAAGAAGTCGGAGATGTTTGGATTCAGCTTGGAAACAGATGACAGAACGAGGGAAGAGCTGCTGCAGGACAAATCCTCAAAGAAGGGTGTTGATTTCCTTCGGGGCCAGGGCAATGCAGAGCCCCCTATGGACACGGATTATCAAGAGGAGAAGGAAAAGCCTGCACCTCAACTCAGATTTAATTTAGGATTTGACAAGTAAGACACTCCAAGCAGGGATTAAATGATTTTGGCTTCATTCACTTCCCAGAGCAGCTGCCGCAGTGATACTGTTTGGTGTTAATTGCAGTTTTTATCCAGATTGAGCTGAAGCAACTTTTTTGTTTGTAAAATTTAGACTGGCTCGAGGTAAGATGCAGAATAAGACGGACACCAGGTTCACCAGGGACCTATTGTTTGAGGCAGCAGCAAGTGGTGATGTTCAAAAACTTGAGGGCCTGGAGGATTATCTGCGTGTGAATATGAAGAATCTGTCTGACTCCCTCTGTAAGTGTTAGAACCCTTGTGACAAAGGAGATGCTTCTAAAATCACACTGCTAATCTATATCAACTATGCAACGAGCTTTGGGGATTTTAACCTTGCATAACTATTCATATCAGGTTTGATACATGCATTTCTGTGACCCATATCTCATTAGCATGATCCAAACCTTCCTAATAAACCCATAATTTATAACTTGGTTCATGTTTCCTGCCCTGTAGTGGATTATCATTCCACTAGGGGCAGTGGAAGGGCTTTTCCTGCTCAATTCAAAATGGCTGCCACCATGAAATCTCAAAAACATTTTTGGTGGGAAAGTGCTTTGCTATTTTTCAAACTTTATTGTGAGAGTAACTCATCTATTATTATTCCTTTTTAATGACTACTAAAATGATACAAAACTGTCTTTAGTTACAGCATGTTAAAAAGTGTGGATCTGATTTTGTGACAGTGGGCAAATAAGGAGCTTTTTTCCCCCTGAACTCTCATGTCAATATTTTGTCATCTTAAACTAACATTATTGTGAGCAAAACTTACCAAAACACCCAACGGATGAAAGTCAACACTATCTAAATCTAAAAAAAATGATGCCATTTTTTGTGAATTATCAAATGAATATCATGAATATCATCTTAAATGAATATAATCTTAATTCCAAAAAATTTGAGTTTCCTGTCAGCTCTTTGATATAGTGGATTTTAAGGGTTAATGAGATTGTGACTGCAGCCTACACAAACTACAACTACAAAAATGTACTTACAGCCAAAATAATTGCTTAATGATGTATTTGTCCTTTTACAGATCAGTCCTATGGTAAAACTCCTCTGATTAAAGCTCTGATGCATCTCAAAGATGGTAAAAATGAGACGGTCAACTTATTCATCAACACTGCAAAAAATATTGGTGACCTTGAGAAATTTGTGAATGCAGCCCACACCAGTAACTACTACAAAGGTAAACTTACTAATAAATCAAGTCTTCACAGGCAGCACTATGTTCATTTAAAGACCCACTCTGATGAAAACTGTATTTTTGGTGTTTATAATATGTTCTTTTGGCATTCTTCTAATGATGGAGTACGTGTGTAAAGAAAATTCATTCATTCATTTTCTATACCATTTTTGTCCCTTTCGGGGTCATGGGGCGGAGAAAATTAGGTCAAAATCAAATTTTTTGTATTTCTTTTTTCAAATCGCTGTGAAACGGGAGCAGACAAAAAAATGCACTTTGAAAGAGAGCTGATTTTGTGAGGTAGAAATTACACTGAGGAGGTCACAAGCTCCCTCCTCTGACCTCTCAGCAATGGGGACGGGAAGGGTGGCGGGGTACTCCGCATCAGCAGTCCCGCCTACAACTCAGAGGCCAATTTCTAATTAACTCCTGCTGCTCTGTAGAAAACTGTCCTAGATAATGGCACAGAGATTTTTTTTATTATAGCACAATCATATTTAAAAATCCTCTCATATTCAATCTCGTGACAGGTCAGACAGCTCTGCATGTGGCCATAGAGAGAAGGAGTATTCCCTATGTGCAGCTGCTGGTCAGCAGTCACGCAGATGTTCATGCCAAAGCCTCCGGAAAGTTCTTCCAACCACATGACGGGCCACACTTCTACTTCGGTGAGTATCTGCTGTCTCACGAGGGAGTTCTCAACGCAACTGTATGACTCACTGTGCTAAGGATGGTGACATGCAAGAGGTTCATGGTGATTTTTACAAGGACTCAAGCTGACTTTTTAAGTAACCAGTTTACTATCAGCTTTCTTGAATTATTAGGTCTCTTAACTGTTGTGCCAGTTGAAAATCAAATTTCCATACTATGGTATGGGTTTAGGAGGTATTTTCTAAAGCTAGTTTCTGCTATGAATATAATTTAAGATAAAGGCGGTTGATGCTCAGTTGATGTCCTTGTTATGTGTTGATGGTAATGAAGCCTGGTGGCTGACACCCATGCAAACTCATGAGCAGATTTCTGTGATAACTAGGTGGAAAGTTGGATTAGAAGGCAGTTAGATATGATCTAATAGGCAGAAGCTAGGATTTTAGATACAATTCGATTCATATCATAATGTGAAGAGAATTCGGAGGTTTGGATCCATATGTAGGCAGGACGTTTAATAAGGTAAGGGCAAAGACAAAAAACGAGGTCAAGGCCAGGCAGGAGTCAAGGACAAGGAGCGAGAGAGGAAAACGAGAAAACAGGCTAAGGTCAAAACCACTAGACAGCATGGAAGATAACGCTCAGAATTGTATGCAGGGCAAAACAATCTAATTCGCGATGGTATTGAGTCCAGGTGGGGTTTATGAGGAGTGGAGTTGATGAGAGGATGGGGAACAGCTGGAGAGACGTGGGGGACAGAGAGAAGGGAGCTAGTATTCAGGAGAGAAATTTTAAACCAGGGGTCTACGACCTGCGGACCATATCCGGCCTGCCTCAACACTTGGCCCGGCCCCTCAAACAATATCAGAGATGCATGCTTTTTTTTCTTTTAATCTGGCCACGTGATCCAGATCCAGATAGAACGTTTTTATACCATCCATCTGCAGTTTGTGGCCCTATCTGAACATCCCCCAAATCCCTGTCAAATAGAATAGAATAGGCTACAGTGTTCTTTTTCTACATCACAGTTCACCTTTTGCAGTCTGAGTGACTTTTTTTTTTAAACAGCGCACCCTGTTGTGTGTCCTGATTGGCTGGAGACCTTGTCAATCAATCTCATCCGTGCCGCATCTCCAGTACAGCTCTCCAGATCTACATACATCTTTCATTGCGATCAGATCTTTGTTTTCATTCTTTAAAACTGGACTTATTTTTCTATTAAGTTTTGAACTTAGAGAGTTTAAACAAGCGAGAGAAAAGTGTGAAAATGTTCATGTTTGTGTGAGAAAAGTGTAAAGTGTGCTGTGAAGAGTTTTACTTATGTAATTCTAATTCGCTGATTTCACATTCACGAATTATTTTTAATACATAACCTTCGCAAAAAAATGGAGTAACACTGCACTGGTGAAAAGGTAATGGAGACACATGTCCTGCCGCAGCAGAAGACAAAAGAATTGGACTTTTTATTTTTAGTAGATCTGAGATCAGATCAGAGTTTTTTTAGGCTCTGGATGTTGGAGGATTGTCTTGGTTGACACATCTCTGCAACACTGCATGGAAATCAGGCACACTACCTCTGGATTGGCAAACTACAGTGAAATTCTCTGAAGAGACCAAAGGAAATGCTGAGATTACAAGTGTATTGTAGGACCTCAGGCTCTCTGGTATGATGTAGTCTGATTGATAATGGAACTTGAGAACCAGTGGAGGCTGTCTATCCTAGCTGCTGGGGTTCATGAAAGTTAGAACATCAAATCCATATCAGTTTTGTGACCAAAAACCATGTATTAAACGATATTCTGTGGGGGTGGTAGTGGTCTGGGAGTGTTGGGAAAACTGGTCTGCCATTATGGGCTGTTAAAGCAGGGAAAGAGCTTGATTCACATCACTGGCAGTAATGGCTTTGTCATAACATAAAACTGGGCTGTGCCAACATGACCACAGATTGCTCTTGCTCAGCTGAAGAGGTCACAGGACAGCAATAGCAGCAATGACCAGGAGAGGGTGACAGTGAGACAGGAATCTGTCAAACCATAACACCAGTACTGGAAAACTGAAGTAGAGCAGACAACATGCATGAAGTTATGGTAAGGCAAGGCAAGTTTATTTGAATAGCGCATGTGATGTACAGTTCAAAGTGCTCTAGATAAAACATCAATCAACAACAATCAAAATAAATATTCAGGGTGGTCATTAAAATAAGAGTAAAGAAAGTAAAAAATAACTGAATTTAAATCAAGCAAGATAAATAGTATGGATGTAAACTTTTGTATACAAACTAACCAAATGCAGCCGAGAACAGGTGGACCTTTAACTTGGATTTAAATAAACTGACTCTTTCAGCAGATCTAAGGCATTCTGGAAGTCTGTTCCAGATCTGTGGAGCAAAGAAGGTGAATGCTGCTTCTCCATGTTTTGTTTTGACTCACCCTCTAAAGCTTTATAAACCAGAAGCATAACCTTAAAGTCTATCCTCTGGCAGACAGCCAGTGTAAAGACCTTAGAACAGGACTAAAGTGATCTACTTTTTGGTCCTTGGAGCAGCGGAGTTCTGAATCAGCTGCAGTTTCCTGATTGATATTTCTGGTAGTCCCATAAAAACAGTTAAAGTAGTCAAGTCAACAAAAGCTGAACGCATGAACTCGTTTTTCCAGGTCCTGCTTAGATCTTTAATCCTTGAAACATTTTTAAGATGACAGTCATCTGATTTTGTGACTGCTTATCTGTTTATCAAAATGTAGGTTTGTGTCCATCACTACACCCAATGTTCTGACTTGGTTGTTGGTTTTTAGAAAAATAGAGTGAAGCTCTGTTGCGACCTCCAACTGTAGCCTCCAACAGCTCTCTCTTCACCACAACAGACTGATACAGCGACCGCATAACAATGGAGTGTGATTTCCCGGTAGTTGGTACACATCTCCGGTCCTCCTTCTTGAAAAGGGGTACCACCACTCCTCTCTGCCAGTCCAGTGGTATAGTACCTGACTGCTACGCAATGCTGCAGAGACGTGTCAGCCATAGCACTCCCACAGCATTCAGTGACTTGAGGTACCTCATCCACTCCTGGAGCCTTGCCACTGAGGAGCTTGTTGACTACCTCAGTGACTTCAGCTTGGGTGATGGACAGCCCCACCCCCTGCCATGACAGGCACCAGAAACCTTGTGACCACAGCTCCACACAACAGCAAAGACAATGGAGGTGGAGAACATGGTCCATTCAGACTCAATGTCACCAGCCTCCCTTGGTATCTGTTTGAAGCTCTCCCGGATGTGGGAGTTAAAGACTTCCAGACATTCCCAGCAGACCCTCACAGTACATTTGGATCTGCCAAGTCTTTCCAGCCTCCTTCTCCGCCAACGAATCCAACTCACCTCTAGGTAGTGATCAGTGGACAGCTCTGCCCCTCTCTTTACCCGAGTGTCCAAGACACACGGCCGAAGGTCACCTGAAAGGACTACAAAGTCGATCATAGTTCTTCTGCCGAGGGTGTCCTGATGCCACGTGTATTGATGGACACCCTTGTGCTCAAACATGGTGTTTGTTATGGACAAACTATGATGAGCACAGAAGTCCAATAGCAAAACACCGCTTGGGTTCAGATCAGGAAAGCCGTTCCTACCAATCACGCCCCTCTAAGTGCCACTGTCGTTGCCCACATGGGCATTGAAGTCCTCCAGGAGAACAATGGAGTCCCCCGTTGGGGCACTTTCCAGTACCCCTTCGAGAGACAAGTTGGGTACTCTGAACTGCTGTTCAGTCCGTAAGCCAAAAGCACAGTCAGAGACCTGTCCCCCATTCGAGGGCGAAGGGACACGACTCTCTCGTCCACCGGGGTGAACTCCAACACTTGGCGGCTGAGCTGGGGGCTCACGAGCACGCCCACCCCAGCCTGCCGGCTCTCACCAGAATGGTAGAGAGTCCAACCCCTCTCGAGGGACTGAGTTTCAGAGCTGTGAAGACTGTCCGTAGAGGTGAGCCCAACTATATCTAGCTGGTACCTGAGAGACAGCTCCGACCTACTTCCGGTGGCACACCTTACTCAAATTTTGCTGGTCGCAACTCAAGTCTTGTGGGTCGCGACCAAATCTCATTGGTTGCGAGATCTGAGGCGACCCACAGCTGTGAGCTGTGTCCAACAAGCTCACTGAAGCTTCTATGTCATTTTATGCAGTGAAATTGAGCGTTGGAGCCCCTTTTGACATGGTGGATTCATTTTGTCCCACAATATTATCCCGTAGCTCTCAGTAGAGTGAGTTTTGTTGATTCCATAATATGTCAGAAAATCTTCGACACAAACTTGATACCATCTGTGAAAAAGTTAAAGTTGAAGAGAGGATGGCTTTACAATTGGATAATGATCCTAAACACACCTCCAAACCTACGCTGTCTTACATTAAGAGACATAAACTGAAGGTTTTGCAGTGGCTTTCCCAAACACCTGACCACAACATCATTGAAAATCTATGGAAAGACTTGAAAAGAGCAGTGTGTAACAGACATCCCAAAAATCTCAAAGAACTGGAAGACTCTTGTAAAGAAGAATGGATGAAGAAACCTCAAACAAGAACTGAGAGACTCTGGGTGGCTACAAAAAGTGTGTACAAACTGTGATACTTGTCAAGGGGGGCAGTACAAGGTACTAACTCTCCAGGGTGTCCAAACCTTTGCTCACACCATTATTTTGAAAGGGTAAATGATGGAAATAAAGCATCTTTTTTTTTTACATATTAAAATAATGTCTTATCTGAAAACTGATCCCTTTATGATATTTTTCAATCTTTCCTTGGGTTCTTTCTGCACAATAATACAACATTTTACCTGGGGTGCCCAAACTTTTGAACCCCACTGTATGCACTTTCAAAGTACCACTGAAAATGGTGGTTTTGGTATTTTAACAGGTTCTTGTGATGATGGAGGACATATATAAAGAAAATTCTGCGTAAAATGGCATTTATGAGTATTTTTTTATTCAAATCATTGTGAAACAGTACAAAAAATGCAGTTTAAAAAATTATTTGTGATATAGAAACTATGCTCCATTCTGATGCATTCACTTGCAGATGACTAGATCCATGCATGTCTTTGTTTTCCTTGTTCGAGCTGGTATCTGGCTCAAAATTTTACAGCAGGATAGCTCCAATATTGCTCTCCTTTTTTTTTTTGCTACACTAATGTTAGGTTATGGGGTTTGAGGGAATGTAAGTTAGCAGGAGAGCATGTCAGCTTCCCTCTCAGCAATGGGGAGGGAAATGTGGACAGGGATGCACAACGCCACAAGTCCCGCCCACAACTCAGGTACATTTTTAATGACCTTTCGCTCTGCAGAAACGATGTCATAGAAAACGACAAAGGGTATTGATTTTGGCCAAAAACAGCATAATCAGAGGCAAAAAGTCAAAAGCCATGATTTTTGGATCATCTAACTTCTAAAACATATGAGGTACTTTAAATTGGGCTGAAAGCGGATCAGCTTATTGTAAGAGTGAATATACTCAAATGAAGATTTAATGCCATGAGGTCTTTCTCCAGGTGAGCTGCCTCTGTCTCTGGCAGCCTGCACAAACCAGCCTGATATGGTAGACTACCTGCTGAAGAATGAGATTCAGAGAGCAGATCCTGGGCAGAAGGACTCTCGTGGCAACACTGTGCTCCATGCCCTGGTTGCGGTGGCTGACAACTCGAAGGAGAACACAGAGTTCATAACCAGCATGTACGATCGTATCCTCAAGATCACAGCTCAACTGCATCCAAAAAAGAAGCTGGAGGACATCGTGAACAACAAAGGGCTATCACCTCTCCTAATGGCTGCAAAAACTGGCAAGATTGGGGTAAAATGTTACAGGAATAGAAACAGTGAATAGAGATGGAAAATAGTACAGAAACAAAAGCCTAAGTTTGTTAAAGTACTTGTTCTGAAAGCAAAATGTTATGTCTAGCTGGGCCTTGAGTTCCTTGATGTTTCCAGTGAAGTTCATCTGTTTTTGAGTTTTCACCATTGACTTTATAAAAGAACTGGACTGAGTGAGTGTGGCCCATAGAAAATGTCTTACTTCTGGTTCCAATAAAGTGTTGTCAATTCAGTCACCATTCTTCCCCGTTGACAGCAAGAATGGTTATTCTGACAGATAAAATGACTGAGTAACAGCTGTTTATTACTATATAGAAGTCTTTGGGAATTTGGCTTTTTGGAACCAGCCCGCAATTCCTGTTTGGAATGTCAGAGAGCAGGGGTCACCCAGTCCAGTTCTCATATGCATTCAATGGTTTGACCTTTGCAGAAAAAGAATGTTCTCATAAAGTGACCTATTCTGTTCTGGCAGCTATTTTCACACATTTTGAAACGAGAGTTTCATGAGAGCAACATCAAGCATTTGTCCCGTAAATTCACTGAGTGGGTTTATGGACCTGTACATTGCTCCCTGTACGACCTGGCTTCAGTGGACTCCTGTGAGAACAACTCCCTTCTGGAGATACTGATCTATGGCAGTGACATTCCTGTGAGTCTCAACACTATGAAACCAGCCAGAGCAGATGATGCCGTTGTCCTGCACTGAAACGTGTCTTTCCTCCTCTCAGAATCGACATGAGATGCTCCAGACAGATCCATTGCATCAGCTACTGCTGGCAAAGTGGAAGAAGTTTGCTGGTGGAATGTTTTTCATTAACTTCCTGGTCTACTGTCTGTATCTGATCATCTTCACCATCGTGGCCCTCTATATCAGAAGCACTGCAGAATACAGTGAGGTAAACTGGTTTACATGAAAGATGAAAAGAACATTACATTTATGTAAAATTGTCTGGTTCTAAAGTCTTTTTTTGGGTTCCACAGTTTCCCTTTACTTTAAAAGACCACAATGACTACTTGTTCGCCTCAGGTCTAGTGTTGACACTTCTAGCAAATGTATTTCTCTTAATAACAGGGGTAAGGAGACATAATTCATATTTTGTGAGTAATGATGCCACTCTGTGTATACTGATGCATGAAACTTCTGTTTAAATTTCCAGATTACCGACATGAAGAGAAAACGGCCAAATCTGATGACTCTGCTGATTGATGGATACTACGAGATTCTCTTGTAAGTTTTTTTTTGTTTCTAACGTGGCTGATGTTAGTTTTGATTACTTTTGTCATTCTGTTTGTCTCAGATAAAGTTGAATTAAACTAGCTCTTAACTCAATTTTCATTGGTCATTTTGGGGGATCTCCAGCAAAACCCTTGAATCAATTAAATGTGTTTTTAACATATTCTTGTAGCATTTTTCTCATGATGGCAGACATATATGAAGAAAATTAAGCTTGAAACTGCCTTTCTGAGTATTTCTTTATTCCGATCACTGTGAATCATGTGCAGATGCAAAAATGGTATTTGCAAAAGCTCGTAATTGTAATGTAGAAGCACAATCAGCAGGCCACAAGCTCCCGGCTCCGCTCAATTCTGATGCATTCACTTGCATCTAGATCCATGTACGTCTTTGTTTTCCTCATCTGAGCTGGAATCTGGCTCAAAACTGTATGGCTGGATAACTCCAACATTGATCGTCATTCTTGTTGCACTGATAATGTTAGGTTGGGGGTGTTAGACACTGTAAACTAGAGAGCTGTCTCTCAGCAAACAGGAGGAGAAGGGGGCGGGGTTGCGCTGTGCCCCACCAACAACTCAGAGGTGAATTTCTAATGAACTCCTGTGGCTCTGCAGAAAACATTTTTAAATTTTGGCTAAAAATGGCATAACTGTAATTAAAAGACCACTGGGAACGCTTTTGAAAAATAGATCAAAAGATATTGGAGTGGGTGTTTAATTAATTTCTGGTCATCATTACTTTATGTGATTCTGAGGTTGTTGGTATTTTGTGTAAAAATTGCTTTGATTGTTTTTATATGCTGCAAATTAGTTTGGAGGTTGCCTTCATTCTCAGATGGGAGAGGTTCTTTCCAGAAGGTATAGTGGATCCTGCCTCATTTTTGACAAAAATCAGTTTACTTAGACATTTAAAATGTGCCTACATACTAACATAAAACATTTAAAAGTGCCATGTCTTACATCTAAAGTTTAAACTATTTTGTTTCTCTATTGAGGCAATGTCTTGTTTATGATTCAGCATTTGGCCCAGGGGTGGGCAAACTTTTTGACTCATGGTCACAAAGGGGTTCTAAAATTTGACAAAAGCGCTGGACCAGGAGCAAATGCATGGCTTGTTTTGGTAATCCACCTCATTGGAGAAAATAATAACATGGAATCTGGTCAAAAACATGCTTTCATTTTGATTAAAAGTTATTAAATGTTAAAACAGAACGTTTTTGAGATTTTTATTTCAAAACTGTGGCTTTTGTTCTCATTTTAGTGCCAATTGCACCGACGGGTTGATGTCCCTAAGGGAAAAACACAAACTTAGAGAAATTCTGCGTTCTGTAGTGTTGAAAGGATTGGAAAAATGACTGCCCAACTCGGAATATTTGAAATCCAGGTCATGAGTTTCCACTCTTTTTCAGACTCACTGCAGTTTGTGTGTTGAAAGTTTTGTGCAGGGCCTCTTCTACCTGTGTTTTGCTGGGTTGTATGTGGCTGGACGGAACGAGCACGTCTGCTTTCTGGTGTTGTGCCTCGCTCTCAGCTGGGTGAACGTGCTTTACTTCTCCAGGGGTTACCAGCACATGGGCATCTACAGTGTCATGATACAGAAGGTAGCTGATGCTTATGGTATCCCCCTCCAGGCAAAACAGAAGAGATTTGTGGTCTGAAGGCATCTGTTTTTGTTGCAGATGATTGTTAGTGACATCCTGCGCTTTCTTTTCGTCTACGTAGTTTTTCTCTTTGGATTTTCTGCAGGTATTTTTTTTTCATTCATCTTGTGATTGACTTGCTGTGGTCAAATGCTGTTTGTTCATTGCTTCCTGTCTCCTGTCACAGCGGTGGTGACTCTGCTTAATGTGCCTCCTGAAAACCCCGGAAACTATTCAAAGGGCAGGAGTTTTTTTACCACTGAAGCTCCTGGTGGAAACTGTGTCAAACCCACCTACAAAAGCTTCACCTTCACCTTACTAGAGCTCTTCAAGTTCACGATAGGCATGGGTGACATGGAATTTTCCCAGGCCTTTGAGTACAGGGAGGTTTTCTATTTGCTCCTTATCGGCTACATCATTCTCACCTACATACTGCTGCTCAACATGCTCATAGCCCTTATGAACCGCACCGTCGAGAACATTACCAAGGAGAGCGCCTGCATCTGGAGGCTTCAAGTGGGTGATCAGTGATTCTGCAGGAGTATGTACTGTACTGACAGCTGCAGAAGGTTAATGAAGCGCTGTGGTTGTGTTTAGAGAGCCGTCACTATCATGGACATGGAGAAGAGGCTGCCCTACTGTCTGAGGAAGAGGCTGCGCTGTAGTGTGGAGAAGAAATTTCGCACTGCTCTTGGAAATGAACAGCGCTGGTGTTTCAGGTTTGTCTGCTTGAGGAGACTTGTATTTTTAAATACACGGCTTGTTAAAACAAAATTAGGTTATTCTGGCCTTAGATATTCAAGGTGTTCAGTTAACAACAGCGCCACTAAAAAAGCTGAAAAATTATTTAAAGTGTATGTATCAAAAAAATATGAACATTTCTGAAAAACGCTTTGATGCCTGAACTCAAGAGAGGTTGACATTTGTTGTTTTAAATACATGTTTTAGTTTCAACAGTTTCTTTTTATCCAAATTAGCTGCACCAAAAATATTCAGACAGAAATGTAGTAACACTTGCTATTCATTACACCTGTAAGTACCAAATGATTCTGTTCATTTAGTCACAATTAAGGTAAAAAGAGATTACTGAAGGCTGCAGGGGGTGTAGTGGTTAGTGCTCTTGTCTCACAGTTCAAATCCAAGTTGGGTTCTTTCTGTGTGGAGTTTGCATGTTCTCCTCGTGCTTTTGTGGGTTTTCTCCCACAGTTAGAAAACATGCTTCATGGGTTCATTGATATCTATAAATTTCCCCAAGGTGTGAATGTTAGTGTATCTCCCAGCAACAGACTAGCATCCTGTCAAAGGTGTACCTCACCTTCACCCAACAGTATCAGGGACAGGCTCCAGCAACCCTGTGACCTTGAATGGGATTCAGTGGGTTATGAAAATAAATAGATAGATGGATGGAATTTTAGATACTTTTCAGTCTAATAACTATAGTGGCACTAGAACTTGAACCTTACAAAAAATAAGCAAAAGGGAGCAGCAGTCACGCTAGTTTAGATCCCTTACATGTAAATGGAAAAATCTCAATTTGAATATCACTTTGATTAAAGTACAAAAGAAGAGGATAATCTATTTACTTAAAAATGAAAGTGCATGAATTATAACAAAGGCATATGGAATCTAAAAGACCTTTTATTTTTCTTATTAATTTTTGGCTTAGGCAAAATATGCAAAAACTCTGGTAAATGCATCTCGCTTAAAAAATTATACAAATCAAGAAGAAAAGACAAAAAAATATTTCCTCAAAAAAAGAGCTTGAAATTTGCTGGTGAATTAGAGTCTAACACAAACTTTCAAGATGTCCTTTTTACAGTTACTACCATAAAATACAGAATCGTGTTCACATCAAGGCTTCTACTGATGTGTGGGAGAATCATGGATTTTTGCTAAATCTAATGAGTCAACATAACAAATTCAAACATTCAAACCTGGATATTGAGTCTTTTAGGCAGTATTGTTCTTTGTGGTTGAAAAGAATCTCATATTATTTTATTCAGGTATTTTTGAAGTGATGTGAAAGTGAAACAAAGAGTTATCATATGTTAGTGAACACATCCCTCACTGTGAGTCACCTTCAGCCGATTGGAATTGACTTGACTTGGTTAAAGCAAGATTGTGATTATTTTTGTTTGCATCACATATTGAGAGAGAACAAAACGGGAAGAGAAACAAAATATGTTTGACAGAAACTGATTATTTACTTCCTAATTGATTTCATACCTTTTTTCCAACATAAATCTGTTGGTATCTGTGGTTTCCAACCAATACTTGTGTTACTCTCTTAACTGCAGATCAGTTTGTCAATGTATATCTGTATCTATCCCTAGGGGACTAAAAGATAAAGACTGTACAGACTGTACTCCTAAGAGTACTGTAAATGTATCATGAATGTGTATGTAATATAGTTTAGAAAAAAATAAAAAAACTAGGTAAATATAACATGTGGTAACCTAATCCTGAAATAACACACTCCTGAAAAGGTAAATGTAGGCCTACTAATGGTTAAAGAGAGGGTTGAAAGTATAAAATACTTTTCTAAATCACTAACAATTATAGTTGTTTTTGTAAATATTTAAGTATCTTTCATTCAACAATGACTGATGCATTTTTGTTGTCAGATATCATGATATAAGATATGCTTTTATTGTCCCTGTCTGCATGTACAGTGATTAATTTATTCATTTTCAAAACCGTTTTATCCCTTTTGGAGTCACAGGGCTGCCGGAGCCTAACCCGGCTACTCATGGGCGAAGGCAGGGAACACCCCTGGACTGGTCGCCAGTTAGGGGCCACAATCACACACCCATGCACACTCACATCCACATCTAGGGACAATTTAGAGTAACCAATTAACCTATGAAGCATGTTTTTGGACGGTGGGAGGAAGCCGGAGTCCCCGGAAAAAACCGGGAGAACAGGGAGAACATGCAAACTCCACACAGAAAGGTCCCCCATTGGTGACACTGTTTCAAGTCCCCCAGGCAGGACTTGAACCTTCTTGCTGTGAGGCAAGAGGGCTAACCACTGCGCCACCGTGCAGCCCATGTACAGTGAGTTCTTCCAAATTTGAAAGTAAGCAAATTCAACCTTTTATTTTTTCATGTGAAGTGTGAAACAGAAGTGCAGAGTCAGCAGGTCAGGTTTCATCAGCTAAAACAGGAAAATGGTCACAACCAATGTTAAGATCCAATTATTACATGTTTCTATCTGAATGGGAAACATTGTAAAGGACAGTGATGCTGTATTTTTATAGTATGACTTTGACATAAAACCTAGTTTTAGACAGTGATTGTGATGAGTTTAGGTTAATGAGACAACACTTTTAATTTCAAAATGAGCAGTTTGACACAGTTTTCTGGGAAACCGCAATCAAGTCATGCCCTGTTCAGGCTGATTTGAATTGCTTCTTAAGAACACAACTTCAAGCTTCTGCACAATGAATTTAAAGTTACTAATATTGAGGGTTCCTCCAGTTTGACTGTTGCTTCAGAATGCTTTGTTTAGCTCAATAAAACATGCCATCTTTCTAACTAACAATACTTATTTACAAGACCTGATTGGCTATTTTAAAGGCTGGTTCTATTGTTTTGGTATCCTTACCTTGTGTCAACTCTAGTTAACAATGCTAAAAGATTTTCAAAAAGAAGACAATGTCCAAACTCCAGGAGGAATTACTTGGAAAACATGGTCAAAGGTTTGCTTGGCTGAGTTAATTTACCCTAAAACTGTGTGAGCAGGATCAGCTGATCCGCTCCAGTCTCCTTTTGCTGACCCTTGACTGATGTACCACTCTTCAGACACTCATTCAACCATGTGTCCTCTTGTCTCAGACTGGAGGAAGTCAACTGGAACAAATGGAACGCTGACATCAGCAAAATCGATGAAGATCCCGGATACTACGACCGCTCCCTGCAGCCCGGTTCTGAAAACAACCTAACCAGAAGACCCGGAGGCACATTAACTCTGATGTATTTCATCCACAGAAGTCATTTTAGGTCTGTTAACTTTTCCTTTTTTCTCCACAGGGAGGAGCTGGAGAGGCTTGATCCTGGAGGGCAGTAGGCGGTGGCAGAGATCTGAGTCAACAGAGATGAGCACCCTGACTGTCTAAGGCAGTAAAATGGTTCACCGAGGATGCTCAGCTTAGCTGACATGAGTAATGAGACATTCAGATCCAAACGCACCAATCCAGCTGAATTTTTAAAGAAGCTTAACTACCAAACTAATTCTTCCACATGTCACATCCTGGTTTCAATTTCTCTTAGTTAAGCACCATAGGAATTTGATGTTCCTGTTCAGAGATTCATCTGTATAGATGTGTTTTAAAGTATAATAAGTGTTGATAATGTCAATAAAATCCTGTAGCATACCGGTTGAAAAGATGGTCTTTTGAACTGATGGTTCACAACCTTTTATTACACCATGTGTGTGTAAACACACCGTAAGAGCTGCAAAAAAAAAAAACTAATAAATACAAAACATATTAGATGTCTTATAGTGTTTACATTCACCATTTGTACCTTGACACTGTATTTATTACTTTCTATAAACTTCCTAAACTTCAAAACGGTTCCCCGTTACTTAATTAAAATGCAAATTCATTTACTGTGTATTGTAATAAACTTATTTAACAATAAAATTATTTTCTTTTTTGTATAAGCATAAAATAAATCAAACGATTTCTGTACATTTTAAACTTGACTATGACACAGCATTAGCTTGGCATCACGGTCCCATCTACTGGGCAAAATACAATGAGCTAATAACGTAAAATAATGTGAAAACAAAAAAGTCATACATTTCTACAAAATAAATTGTTACTAACCTTGTTGCCTCATCAACCAGGTGCTAAAATCTTCGTTTATAAAACTAACTTTTCTGAAACATTTTTTGCAGACACGAGGAGTATGCAGCCTTCAAAACATTAGCTTGAGTGGTAACTTCCTGTTTAGAGCATCCTTGCGTCCCTTCAAAATAAAAGCCACAACCACTTGTACAAAAAGAAAAGGAATTAAAAAAAAAGAATAACGGGTTAAATCTTGAGGCCATTTACACTCTTACCAAATCAATTGCACCTATTAACAAATACAACATAGATAGCAAGAATGATTTCCTAATGACCATACATGATACAATGACCTTTAAGCTGTAATGCTAAATAAACTTAAGTTCATATTACTCGGTCTCTAGGAATCAGTCCAGAACCATCTCCCTTTATCGTCTTCCTTTCTCCGTAGCAAATCTTCCCCTTTCTCATGAGTCCATCACTGTCAGTTGTAGCGTCCATAACCCCTGCTAATCTCCATTAATTGCGGGGCAACTCATCTGCCTTTTATTTTTCCTACGTCCATTCTGCCTGAAGAAAGTGACACTGATGAGCGAAGAACATTTCAAAATCTTCCGATTTGTCTTTTCCAGATGCCTCCAGTATGGCTTAAATGGGGAGTATGCAGAATGAAATCATACTGTCAGCTGAAAAAATGTGACCACTCTGTCTGAATCTACTTGTTGCAAGCATTCTTTGAGTTCATTTTTTGCTCTGATAAAGTTGCTTCCTTGATTGAACCTTATTTCTTTAACTGCTCCTTTTATTACTATGAAGCAACGGAGTCCATTGATAAAGGAATCTTTAGTCATGTGTAGTCTATGTGAACCCCTCTGCAGCAAAGGCATGTGAGAGGAGTCCATAATGCTTATTCACCTTGCGAGGTTGTTTTGTTAGAAAAGGACCAAAGCAGTCTAATGTAAGCATTAGTTTGCAAGTCCTTTAGAATAGCACATTGTGCTTTCTCTCTTTCCTGTTCTGTAATGTGATTTTTTGCTTTGTCTTCTCCCGTCAAGCGAATGAGTTGAGCTATGGCTTGAGTGGCTTCGTGCCAAGATGAAAACTTGATCAGCTTGTCCGATATATGTGTGTGTTCTGTTTTGTGTTCAACGCTTGTACCTTTTTGACTTCTGGATCGCCAAGAGGAATGTTCTTGTCAACTTCCACAAGGGGAGGTTTCTCCTTTTTTCCATAGGATATGTGGCCCTTTAAACCAGCCTGATGTGATGAGCTCACTTGCTGTGGAACCTCTGGAAGCATTATCTACCAGGTTTTGATCTGAAGGGACAAATCTCCTTTGTTGGGGTGTGTGTGTGTGTTAAGCCTTATTTTTTTAACTGTTTAACACAAATGTATAAAAATAGCGTGTAATTGTCATTGATGTATCCTAAAACTACTTTGGAGTCTGTCTAGAAGTACTCATCAACCTATGACAACCCAAGCTCATTCTTTAGCATATTACTTACAGTAGTAGAGTCAACATCAGCTGTCAGATCAGTGTCTTGGTATTGTTGTGACATTAATTGGGGCAACTTGACTTTTTTGTAACTAAAGCACAGTGTACATTATATTCTTTATTTGCATGACTCATACTGTATATGAACATTGACTACAACCAAAGGAGCAAGCATAAGAAAAATTATGCAGCTCAGTTTTCACTTTGTGACCAAAGTCTTTGAGAACATAACAGTGTGGAATTGAAATTTTCTCTAAATTCATCAAGCTATTTTTCCAGCTGTCCCACACTGGAAACAAGTCCCAACCCGGCCTTGTTTACATGTTTCTTGAAGCACTCTTACCTGTGAGTACAAATGGAGAGACAAGTTCCAGTGGGTCATCAAGAGATGCAACCATTGATAAGATGCTTCTCCTTGTGGCAGGTTGCTCGCTGGGGCAAAGGCAAAATCTGAGAGTCTGAGCCAATGTGCCAGTGTATGCCTAGTGCTCTTTCCAGGTTAAGAGTTATTAAAGGTTAGATCAATCTTACTTTGATGTAGCACATTCATTTAGGAATGCTTTCCAACACAGTTTTTTTTGTTACTTACAAGCTTGTGCAGTCTGAGGCCACTGGATGCACATAGCATTTGAACCTCTGTTGCCAACTTGTTACTCTGTCATCTACGTAGAAATCCTTCATGATGACCTGTGAAGCTAGAGGAAACAGCCTCGTTCAACTTGGCAAGAGGCTTTTAAGCCATTATTGGCGCATCCTATTGAGGTTGTGGCACAGAAGAGATGCACTTTCATTCTAAACTCTTGTGGCTCAGTGCTTAAGTTGCCACTTTTCCACCATAGAAACCTAAAATAATCTCTGTCACCTTCATACATATGAAACTGGTGGAACACTTTCTCAATGTCACACAACAATGCCACTTGATGCCTTCTGAATCTGAGTAGAACACCACATTAGATTATTATAGATTAATTAGCAGATATGGGCCTGATAGCAAATGATCATTGAGGCTGCTTTCTATGTACTTCCCTGAGGCATCAAAGGCAACTCTGAGATTGTCTGGTTTTTGGGGGTGATTTTCCCCATGGTGGAGAAAATACAAATTTTCTCCTTCCTTTGCCTCACCATGTGCTTCTTCGTCACCATTTTGTATGACCTCACTCATAAAGTTTGCACTTGAACTTTGAGACATGTTTATTTGTCATAACAGCAACTGTTGAAAACATCTCGCTCAATGAACAGTGTCACTTTGGGTGTCTAAAAGTGCATAGACAAGTTGTTCTGTACCTAGATGTAGCTCTGAGGAAACCCAAAATGGTACATTCATGGAAGTGCTCACACCTTGCTTGTTAGTTTTAGCTTTGAGAGAGTGTGGTTGCAGCCTGCTCTGTAGTGCTCTCATTTGGACTTGTAACTTGTTTTTCCTTGTCATAGTTAAAGTCGTGGAGACACGTGGGATCTTTTCTGTTTTGATCTGTCAGTTTCTGTTGTTGTCTGTGTATGCAAAACGTTACATGCTGGCCTTCTGTTCCTTTATTTATTTATTCTTTTAAACCTGCAGTTGTATCTGACTAGCGGATTGCATGGAATAAAGTGATAGGATTAAACACAATTTCTGCTTCAGATGACATGAACTGAACAAAGTCCTTGAAACTTGGAAACTCACCACTCTCCTTCATAAACTGAGTAGCTTGACGATTCCTTGCAACCTTACAACTGCCCAGTCTGGCAGCTTTTGAACAAGTTTTTGGTTCTCCAAACAATCGTTGAGAATGCTTAAGCCTTTAATGTGGGGCATGGCTTCATAATAGGGCTCTAGAGGGCAACTGGATTTTTCAACGGTGCGCCTAAAAAATCCATAGTCGAACCGGTGCGCCCACCCCTTCTTGGAAAAAATAAAACATAATTTCAGCGACTTTGAAAGTCTCATTCCTGTATGTGTGCGCAGGGGTAACATACCTCAAATTAAAATGATTGTTTTTGTTTATGAGAATGTAAATCTAAGTCATTCGCTTTGGGTCCGTGCGCACACACCCGGTGCTGGCAGCAGTTGGAGCAGGTGAAAAAACTCTGTTAAAGCTCTTTGATCACGGCTTTAGCTCCAGTGTTTACATCATTTTGTCTACCATAACTTTTCAACCGTTAACGCAATTAATGTAATTCCAGCGGAGTCTGTAGGGGAGAAAAGCAGCCTCACGCTGAGATGCACCGCTGTGCAGTTGGGAAGTGTTTATGTCATCAACGTTTATCAGCAGATTCTGCTGTGGAGAAAAGCTGCTTTGCGCTGCAGCACTCTAATGTGTTGTACATCGATGCAAAACCAGAAAGAAAAGCCGCTTTTTCCTGCGTCAGAATCCGCTGATTCACAGGGGTTGTTTGAACAGTTGGAGATTTTTGGTTTGTCAAAAAGTCTTTGTTATTTAGGTCTCGCTATGACATTATTGGTGTTAAAAGATTAACTATGGTGGCCCTGTAGTTTTAACCACATCAACAAATCACTCAAAAACATTATAAACATCACGACAATTAGGAAAACAAAACAAAAATTAAAAAAAAAACACAACATTTTAGAAATCAAATCAAAAATTCCACAAACCAAAACAATGAAAAACAAAAAAACATAAAAAATAAAGTTGAAACATTTCAAAAGACAAATGAAATTTCCACAAATTACAATTAAATGTTAAAAACACAAAGCAAAAAGAAACTGGAAAAGGTATATATTATGGGACTTTGCTGATTGGATGATGATATTTGTTTGTCACTTCAACAGATATTTATTTGACATGACGTGCCTTAAACCAAAAACATTAAAGGTAGACTCAAACATAGCTGCTGCTGTCAAAGAATATTTTATTTCAGAAGACACCTATGAAGCAATACTGGGTAATAATATTACTCTGAAATAATCTAAAAAGCTTTTAGACGTTTCAAACTTCAGCTTAGTGAAGTCCCACTTTAATAATCTTTTAATCTATTTTTGTGTTCTAAGTGTTCTTTTAAATTATGATTCTGTTTTTAGCCAAAATCAAAAAACCTGAGTCGTTTTCTAGGACATAGTTTCTACAGAGCAGCAGGAGTTCTTTAGAAATGTACCTCTGAGTTGTGGGAGGGATTATTGGCGTGGAAGTAACCCTCCACTGAAATCTAATAAAATCTTTATTTATACTCTCTCCCGCTAGCTTACAGCCCCTCACAACCCCGACCTAAAATTGGCGGTGCAACAAAAATGGCAGCAATATTGTAACTAGCCAGCTTCAGTATTGGCCGTTCGCAGATCTATTTGTCTCATAGATTGTAAAAACTATGGACATCTCAACCCCTCTCACCACCTCAAATGTTTGATTTCCAGATTCTCCAGAGATGCTTTCAGTTGAAGGGGCATGGATTTTGAACAAGCTCACTCATCATTGGCGACGGTAGTTCCCCTATAAACGTGACTGTTACAGCCCTTGGTCTTGTCTGCGTGTTAGTGTGCTGTAAGTGTGTCTCTGTGTGCCCTTCTTTGAGTCTCAGCTCTTGCAGAAGTCCAGTTCCTCCACTGCTGCTAACCCCCACCCCTCTGGCAGAGCTGATGGAGGCAACAACCCTCCACCAACCACCATGCTGGGAGGGAAGCTCAAATGCTCCCAGGAACCTCTGCTCCAGTGGCAGCTGAATACCTGAGAAGAATTAGATTCTCAGCCTGCCCATGCTGTCTGCCTGGCCAAGCCTGTGAAAGCCTCTGGTTTCTCCCTCCTATGTTTCATTCTAGTTTTTTCCCTTTTGTTGGAATTAGCATCTGGTGGGTTTTTTTTGCTATCTAAGCACTTGTTGTGTTTTGGTGTCTGCCAGTCTACATTTCTGTTTATTTTATTTTTGTTAACATCTGCTACCTGTCACCCAAATAAACGGCTGTGTGGCCAACTGAGATTTTTCTTTGGGTTTTAGGCTTTGTGGCTGCCCGGTGTCAGCTGTTTTTGACAGTGGCACGTGTTGAGCTGACATGTCCTTCTCTCCTGTATCTGTGCGCCACCACGCAATCCTGTAAAGGGGTAAAGCATGGCGTCCTGCTTAAGTTTGGAGCATTTCCATTGCTAATCCAACCTTACATCAGATATGTGCCGTAAATGCGATTTGATGCAGATTGCGAATCACTTCCATATCTGTTTTTCTAAATCCATACTTAAACAGACTCTTAAAGACCTGCTGGTGAGTAGCTTGGTGGAGATGGGTGTGGTTTGTTTGGTTGTCACTGATGTGCCCGTGTTGTCCGCGGACGGCTCCTCGGGGAGAGCTAGTCCGCTTCACCTGTCTGCAGAAAAAGGCGCAAACCCGCCAAATGAAGCTGGAAATCAGGCGGCTTGAGATTGAAGCCGACACAGTCGTCAGGATCCGACAGCTGGAGCTGGAGGCAAAAGCACGCGTTCTTGCACCCCCCGATGATGGCACCACCCCTTTTTTTCCCGGCTTTCACGCTGGTTCACTTGACATAAGCAAATTGATCTGCCTAGTGCCCGCCTTTCGGGAAGCAGAAGTGGATTCGTATTTCGCATCATTTGAAAGCATTGCTGGCACTCTGAAGTGGCCACATGAGATTTGGCTTTTGTTACTCCACTGTAAAATGAGTGGGAGGTCGTAGCTGCACTCCCTCTTATGGATTTGTTAAATTATGATACGGTTAAAAAGGCTGTTTTGCAGGCTTATGAACTCGTGCCTGAAGCCTACCGCCAAAGGTTCAGACACCAAAAGGGGTCGGAGTGATTATAAAAGCAGGAAAAGGCAAGAAAGAACCAGACCCATGCTTTAAGCCCTTTGTATCTCACTGAGTGGCGAGTGCAAGGATGAGCGCCCTGTTTGCGTTTTGAGGGACAACGGTGGGTCCCAAATGGCAATCCTGACTAGTGCATTGAACTTTGCTGAACACTCGTCTTATGGTTACAGCTCCGCACTTTGTGGTATTGGGACGGAGTACACTCCTCGTCCTGTGCATCGTGTACATCTGAAAACCAGCTTAGTGTCAGGAATATTTCCCATGGCAATGTGTTCGAAGTTACCCTTGCAGAGAAATGATGTGGCTGGCGGTAAAGTCCCACATTTCGAAGCACTGCAAAAACCCACCATTGCACCACGTAAACGTGAAGATCACCGCTGTGATTTCAAGCACAAGCTGTACCCAGCTTGCTCCTTTACGCAAGTGCTGTAGTCGGACGTTGATGTAGCAAAAGGCCTTGATGACCGTGTTACGAAGACACGTGCTGGACACGACATTTTTTTCAACCACAGGTGACAGCGGACAAGGACCACGTGTGGTTTGGAGCGCTCCGAGCAGTCTGCGCAGTGACTCAGACTGACTCCGACCAATCGCTGTCATCTGGTTTCAAAATGATAGCGCACAAATCAGGAAGCAATGGTGATGGATTTGGCTACATTTTGCGAGAGCCAGAGATAAGGTATTTTCCATGGGTGACGTCACACCTCAATTCGTCCATAGTTTTGTTTTTTTTTTTGGTCTATGATTTGCAAGTTGATGCATCAGAATGAGGCAAAACAGGGAGTCTTCGGTTCACCCATTTCACTTGCTGTCACAAATTTGAGCTTTTTTAAATGGCATGTTTTTATTTGCTCCGATTTGAATAAAGAAAAACTCAGAAATGCAATTTTAGTCTTACATTCTTGAATTCTATCATTAGAAAAATGCTACAAGAACACTTAAAAAATATCAGAAACACCATTTTCATTGGGATGGGCCTTTTTATGTATCATTTGTATGTATCATCATGGCAGAATTGTGTTTCAAATAAAAGGTTTTATGTTTACCGGTTTGTAAGTTGATCCTTTTCCAGTCCTTACAGCCAATTTTGACAGCAATTAAAAAGGAAAGTGACCATGTAAAACTGCTGAGTTAAATGCAATGTGGTTGACAAGGTGGGTGTACCAAACTTTAGGGTTGGTGAACCTAGAAAAAAAAGTTAGGCGCACCGGTGCAACCAGTGCAAAAATGTAGTCTAGAGCCCTACCTCATGACATGGATGAAATTGGCAAATGCTCTGAAGCCTGCACCATCTTCAGTTTTTAGTTTAGGCCAGTTCGCAAGCCTTCCTCTGTATGCTCTTTGCATAACAAAAGGCTGACCATTTCTTTGGTCGAGATGTTTCCACGTGTCCTTGTATGCATCACTGTCATTTCTGTAAAATATGTCATGTGTTTTTCGAGCTGGTCCTCCAACATATTTCTTTAAGTAGTGCAGCTTGTCAGCAGGTGAGATGATCTTTTTTATCAGTGAGTGCTGTAAGCACTGCTTTCCATTCAATGAACTGTATTGGGTCACCTGTGAAAATGGAGGGCTCTGTTGCACTACGGTCTTGCACTACTTGTGCTAAGTAGAAGACATCTGTTTGTGGAGGTAATGAGTACATTATTGACCATTGGATTGGAAGATGATATTATGGGAATTTGCTGGACTGTTCTGCTCACTTTTGCAGAATAAACACGGTTCTCCTTTTTCATTTCTTCATCATAAGTCTAGTCTAACTCGAGCAGCCTTTACTTCCTTTTCCATCTTTAGTCTCTCTAACTCACGTTTCAAAAGATCAATCTTTTCCCTTTGTTTCTCTTCTTCTCTTACCACTTCATATTCTGCTTCCTTAGCTGCTAATTCTGCTGCAGCCTTTGCTCTCCTTGCAGCCACTACTGATTTGGCAGATGAATGTGATTTGTTAACAGAGGAGTGTTGATCTGAGAAAGTGACAAGAACCATAAATGGAGTGAGCATAGACCTTGTTAAAAAGTTCACGGAGATGGAATTTTACCTTGTCTTTATCATATTCATCCACTCCTAAAAGTCTTTCATGTGCCACTCTAATTATGTGACAGCTTCACAGGCATCTATGAGATACCTTGTGTTCACAGAGGGGGGAAATGAGATCTCTGATATCTGTATATAACTTTATAAGATTGTTTCTTTCATGCTTTAAACTGTCCAAAAGTAGACTGATATGGCTGTTTGAGATGTCTCCTCTAAGTTGCTCACGTGTTATACGTGTTTGTTTTTTCCATTAGGAAGTAGCCGTTTTTCCTTTCTGTGTGCCTCCAGTCGCGAATTAAACGGATCTCAGGGCATTTCCTCAGAGTGAATGACAAGCACACCTCCTATGAGCATTTTTTTTTTAAAATTCCCCCTCTTGCTTTTTTCTCTTCAAGCCACATGTGATTGATCAATACATACATGCTTTTGCCTATGGTTTGTGCAATTGGGGTAGTGTCTATGGCAAGCGAAAGGAGTCAATAATCTTGTGCTGAGTGGAGGCGTGCGTGGAAGGTGGGGGGGGGTGCATTACAGGCACAGCAGCACACGAACAGAGTATTATCAAGGTGCAACAACAGCAACAACAGCAAGTTACAGCAACACCGAAACGGAAAGAAAATGAGTAAATAAAATAAAATAAATAAAAGCAGAATGAAGAACTATTTAATTGTATTGATAACACAAAGGAAGAGTGTAGAGTCTGCCAAGAAATAGAGTGACTAATTAACCTATGAAGCATGTTTTTGGATGGTGGGAGGAAGCCGGAGTACCCGGAGAAAACATGCAAACTCCACACAGAAAGTTCCCCCATTGGAGACACTTTTTCAAGTCCCCCAGCCAGGACTTGAACCGGGAACCTTTTTGCTGTAAGGCAAGAGCGCTAACCACTGCGCCACCGTGCAGCCCTTCACCTGCATCCTTTCTGTGCATTTTCTTCTCACGAATAGAGCGAAGGTTGAGTTCCTCACTTACTTCATAGTCCTCCATGTGATCTGAACTCTCCTTAGATGATTCCATGTCATAAATGAGGTGATGGTGTAGACCACCAAATCCCAGTTGACCTTTGATGGAGTTGCAGTGATGAAGCTGTGCTGGAGCAGCTCTTTCTGGGACCTCGTGACTGAAACTCATGCTTCAGGGCAAGCTCTTACTGCAGCATCCCGGTTGAAAAGATGACCTCTTTAACTGATGGCTCACAACCTTACATTACACCGTATGTGTGTGCAAACACACCGTAAGAGCTACTAAAAAATACAAATAGATATTTCTCTTACAGTGTTTACATTCACCATTTGTACCTTTTCACTGTATTTATTACCGTCTATAAACTTTCTAAACTTAAAAACTTTACACCATTACTTAATTTATTACTTCGACAATCCTAACCTTTGAGTGCAAATTCAATAACTGTGTATTGTAACATATTAAACAATAAAATTCTGTTCTTTTTTGTATAAGCATAAAACGATTAGTGTCCATTTTAAACTTGACTATGACACAGCATTAGCTTGGCACCACAGTCCTATCTACTGGGCAAAATACAATGAACGTAAAATAATATGAAAACAAAGAATACATTTCTACAACATAAACTGTTACTAACCTTGTTCCCTCATCAACCAGGTGCTAAAGGATAGAGTAAATCTTCGTTTATAAAACTATAACTTTTCTGAAACATTTTTCGCAGACCCGAGGAGTATGCAGCCTTCAAAACATTAGCTTGAGTGGTAACTTCCTGTTTAGAGCCAGTTTGCGTTCCTTCAAAATAAAAGCCTCTACCACGTTGCACAAAAAGAAAAGGAATTTAAAAAATGCAATGAGCTTTATCTTGAAGTCATTTACATTTAATCAGTTTAATCGAGGAGCTCCTCCTGAGTTTTTCTGCGTCTGAGCCAGATGTTTTGTCACCTGCCTGCACCTTTGGCATTGCTCTCAATCGTCAGAGTAATCTTGATCGGGGAGGTGCTGATCCTGCCCTCCTGTCGCTTGGCCTTTATACAAAGCCCATTTTCATCAGTCAGACAAGCTAAATCTACTGCAGCCTGCAAAAGCTGCAGACTTCACAGCTTGCATTCTCTACTGCACCTTCTCCAGCAATGTAGCAAGAGGATAAATGGCATGAAAGCACAGCTATTGGAGCAGCAATCGCCTCCTTCAGCATTTGCCGTCACAGTTTAGAAAGATCTGCGCTTTAGAGAGGCCTTTTAAAGCAGTCAAATGTGTTCCCGCATCATTTAGAAGACGGTTGTGTGAATAATGATCCACCCAGCTGAAATAAAGGAGAAAAAAGGAGGAGTGAGGTTAGCAAAAAACAGTGATGCACAAAAGCAAAGAGCTCAGACTCTCCTCAAAGCATAAATTAGAACTTTATTTTATTATTACAATATTACAAAAAGAGTAACACAACTCTCACTCTCTTGCCCCTCATCTGTCATACAGAATGACACAAAAAGGCATGTGAACTTTCTTCCGTTTTCACAGCAAAAGTACAAGAAAAAAAATGTAATATCAAGCAGATCAAGTATCATAAATTTACAACTGCAAACTGAAGCTTTGAAATGGGGAAAAAAAAAACCATACAGGTCTGAGACTATGCAGTGCGAAAACCTTAATTACAAAATATTCCTCTTGTTTTTGCCTTAACTTGTAAAGAATATCAAAGAAAATTGCTTTTCATGAAACAAATACAAAAACAAACTAAGACCAAAATTAAAAAAACAAATTGCAGTTTCCACTTATCCCATCCAGTCTTGTTATTTGGGTTTTTATTTTTTTAATTAAAACCATGCTCATTTTCATAGGAAAGTCCAAGGACCGAACATTTAAGGCTTTTTAAGGGCTGTTAGAGAATTCAGTGAAGAAAACAAAAGGTGTCATTGTGTTATTTTACACACCAACAATCGCACATCCACCCTGAAATGCAGCTGCACACATTCACACACAATCATTAACCTTTAAAATTACAGTAGTCTAGTAGGTAAGCCAGTGTACAACAGAATTAAACAATGCATTTGCTGTTTCACTTTGAACTCAAAAGTCTGTTTTCTTTACTTCCAGGAGATCTTGCAAGTGATCAATTTGGTTCGTTAGAATCAGTAGCAAACACACTGGAACCCCCCCCGTCAGGATTCAAAACTTCACTTATTTCTTCATTTCCTTACCAAAAAATCCCTTTAAATACCTGCAAAACAGACTCAACATTCAAGTAATACATTTGACACAAAAGCAATCAAATATAAAATGGCACAGCTTCATACTGGTGTGTCCTCCTGGAACCTGACTTTGGCCATTTTAAGGTAGGAGAGTTCATATTTCTTGATCTCAGAACGTCGACACTTGTTTTCATTGCAGCATTTCGAGCAGAGCATTGTCTTTTCAACACAGCCGCTCATCGCTAGAACATTGCAATGTACAAAAAGAACCTGATTACATGATTCCCGTAGTGACAGAGTTATGCTTTAGTATTCCTATTATACAAATAAATAAATTTTAACAGAATAAAACTTCTGTTGAGATGTGCACGCCGTCTTTGCTCAAAAGTAAGACCAGGTACTGCAGAGATTTTCGTTTTATTTTTTTTTTCTTAGCGTTACCTCCAAAGTGTAGCCAAGTAAAACTAGTCATAGCCGCAAAGCTTGAAAATGGCCCTGTTAAAAAAAATAAAATTGACAGAAGAAGATTATCCCACGATTGGTGTTGCAGTTTGTCAGTGAGGGAAGGGTTTTCCTTCATGGAAACATTTACTGCCACGTCTGCTGCAGAAATAAATCATCTGTTAAGATCCAGGCACAAAAAACTATGATGGAGGACAAAGCAGGGCACAGTATACACAAAAGTTACCTCAAGTTATAGGTAAAAGCTCTCAATATGGCAATTGATCACTTGCAAGATGAAAATAAACCAAATAAATTGAGGGGGACAAAAATGACAATTCTGCATTTTATATATTATTCTACCTTCTTTAACACTAGCTGTCCTTTAGGTTATCAGCAGGGTTGTGTTGATGTGTTTCCTTTCTGAAAACTGAACAAAAAAAGGGGTTGGAAACATCTGAGGAGACACGGCCATAGCTTATCTGTACCCTGGATGCTGGAGGAGAGCAATTCTGCCATCCCCAACCTCTGGACCCACCCTGCTCAGAGCAGGCCTGTGCATCTTACCTATTAACCCTAGATTCTGATCGCGGAAGTAGGGTGTCTGGAAGTCCCCACCCAAGTAATCTGCAGTTTGCATCAGATTAGCCTGGGTGGAGGAGGGGGTGAAGGAGCTTGTTCCAAGCCTGTAATGGGGAGCCCCAGGGGGCCCACAGTCTTGTGTGGTACACCCTCCTGGGCCTGCACCATGGAATGACATAGTTATGTCCTGAGACCCGGAGCTGTCACTGTTGGGTGTGGGGAGGATGCTGCTGTTCCAAACATGCGACTGGAAGTAGTGGCCATTGGTGTAGTGGGTCATGGAGCTGGGCATATTGTTGTTGACAGGAGGGGAGGGGGTGGGCCTCTCCACAGGAGGTTTCATTGAGTAAGGCTGACCCACACACGCCTCTGCAGGGTAGCCTATGCCCTTATAAAGAAAGGATGGGTCTCTGGAAGGCTGCTTGGGGAGATGCACCCCACCGTTCTGCATCTGGGGCGCTAGAGCCAACTGCTGCTGTTTCCACGAGCGCATCTTCTGCTGCTGCTGTGCGTTGTGTTGTTGCTGTGAATAAAGATGCTGCTGCATGTGCTGCTGCTGCTTGAGATCAGTGTGACTAGAAGGCAAATGGTTCATAGCAGCCACACTAAGTGCAGGGTGGGCTCCCATTGGGGCTGCAGCTTTTTCTTGAGAAGCTATAATGCAGTTGGGTGGCGGGAAGCCCGGCGTGGCAGGGTTACTGTGCATAGTCACCCTGGAACATGCACTGATGAGCAGATTGCGACTGATAGGGCTGGGGTTAGCAATCTGGCCCTCGCACATGGAGGTGGCCCCTGCACCCTGGACCTGAGCTTGGCAGAACTGGTTTAGTTGATGCACAATGGCGCTCAGGTCTGCCTGACGGCCCAGGAGAGGTCCAGCAGCCATGGAGAGTGGAATGGTTGAGGTAGAGACAGTAACGTTCGGTGGTGCGTCGCCATCAGGCAACTTCTTGCCCCCCTGCAGGCCAGGCTGCTGCTGAAGGGGCTGCTGCTGAAGCATGACGGCAGGGGGGGCTTGAGGTTGGCCAAGGGCTGGGTGCTGAGGCATAGTCTGGAGTCTAGGTAGGCCCTGAGGATGCTGGGCCAAAGGGGGAGGGTGTCTGAGACTCTGGAAGTGAGCTTGCTGCTGAGGAACGGTCATATGTAAAGTCTGAGGCATGTCCTGGAGGGGTAAGCAGTGCTGGGGCAGGCTGGGCAGAGGTGGGTGGTGGTTTAAAGTGCTGGTTGAAGCCACTTGAAAGGATCCTGCAGGAGGGTTCATAATGACCTCAGGATGCAAGCGAGCCCGGCTGCCGTCAAAGTCTTTAAGGATGCCCTTGACTGTGGGCACCTTGACGATGGCGAGGAGTCCAGTTTTGGTGCCGGCCTGAGAAGAAGGGTAAGGGCTGTAGCGCTGGCCTGATGTGTCCAGCCCATTGATGGTACGGCGCACGTGGTTTCGCTGGGGGACCTTGATGCTGTTGGGGAAAATCTTGATGGTCAGTGGGTTGTTGGCAACCTTTTTAGCATATGCATCTAATTCTGCAGGGGTTGGAAACGGAGCGGATCTCATCCTTTGTATGGTGTCCCCTGGGGGGAGGACAGGACAGATCGAGACAGAGAGAGGAAGAGGAGACAGAATGGAGAAAAGTGAAGGGTGAAGGAGAGAAGGCGGGGGGGGGGGCATTAAAAGAGACATCTTAATCCAGTTAGAAGTGCATATGGCACAAAAGAACACATCAGTGGAAATCTGAGCAGCTAAGTGGAAGAGCTGATCTGAAAAGAGCTCTTATATTTCATATCTCCCCATTTTCCTCTGAGCACCCGTCTCATGTGGACAAGGAAAAATGCCTTCTCCACAGAATTATTGTGGTGAACATATAAGAAAAAAAAACCCGGTTAAGTGTTATTGGTTGGCGGCTTTGAGGCCAAGAGCTTTTACTGGCTTTAATTGACACACAAAGGCCAAAAATAAGTGAGCATCTGAAGGTTGGAATGTTGGAATGAATCACAAACTAAACAAAGAATAAGAAAGGCAAGGATGGTCCCCTGTGGCTGATATGGGAAGAGAAAAAAAGGATGCAGAGCAGAGCTCCATGACAGCAGACAAGCAATCAGGCACAGAAGCAACGTTTCTAATCTGCAGGAATACCTCCCAGGTCTCAGCTCGAAGCCATTTGTTACACCTGCTAAACACAGTATCTAAATTTAACAAAGTGACAATAGGAACATGCTTTCCTGTTTGTTCATGTGAGACTGCTTCATTTAGGTGTTGGCTTGTGTGAGATTCTTATGTTCATGTGTTTCGGCAGAGACAAGTTAATTGCTTGTAACTTTTCCTAGAAAGTGTTATGGCACGGCTATCTGGGTCTTTTACCTTCAATCAGCTCTTCATACTTTGAAATGATCTGAGGCGAGCGTTGTCGTACTAACAGAACTCTGAGCTAAATTGTATTCTTACCGCATGACGAGGGGGTTTTCTGCTCAGGTGAATCAGACTTTGCACCATAATAGATGGGTATTTTTCCTATCGAGTGTAGACATAATCTGAAATACCAGAAATTTGGGCAAGGCTCTGTCACATATGGTGGTGGTTGTGGTGCTCAGTTTCTCAGCATTCAGACTGGGCTTATGGGATGAGGCACAGAGCTGAACAGAACCCCTGACACGGCAGCACCAAGACTTGTGCCAACTGGCTAATTAATTCCTGCTTTATATCTGAGCAGGAAACAATGGGCAGTTATGTGCGGGGGCTGGTCTGGTGCTGCACACGAAGGGGGGGGGCTGTAACTAAGTGTTTAGCCTGCTGATGACAGCCTCATTAATGCAAGGGTCTGGGCCAAGGAGCTGGAGCTTGACACCCGCCATCATTGAGGCCCAATGTCTGTCGCTTAAATAAATGCCAGGCTAATCAAATGCAGATAAATGAGCACGAGCACAGATTGTTTTTTACGCGTCACCCACAAGAAAAGATAAATGATTTTGTAGGAAATAATGTTTCCAAATGTGACAGTAATGGACCTAAAAATATGAAGTCCATGGATTTTATTTTCTTAAACTCTGGTGAAACATGCATGAAATGTTGTTGTTGGAGGACTGCAGGTGGAAGGAACAGGATTCACATCTTCTGCTCATGACAGCATAGATCGTCAGGGTGAGTCACAGTGAAGTTAAAACAGCCTTACCTGATTTGCCTTTTAAATAAAACAATCTTAAAAATCGTGATTCACAATTTTTTTTCACTTTATTAAGCTAAATAACAAGGAGTGTGGATGCACATCACACCTTAAGCTTTCCATTGTCATGTTGGCACGATTGGAAGATCCCACCATTGACTACCAACCAGAATAGGTGATCCCTCCCCCTCATGTTCCTAACAGGAAGTACCCACCGGTTCCAAAAATCCAAAGAGTTCTACAAAGAAATAAACAGCGATTACTCAGTCATTGTTTTTGTCAGAATAACCATTCTTGCTCTGATACCTTTATAACATGTTCTTCATAATCCTATTTTTTTTTTCTTCATACCAAGTTATTCAAGTTAAAAACTGACTAATCAGGTGCTTCAATAAAACATGTGGTGCCCCTGGCCCCCACCTCAAACATTCAAAACGTCTGATAGATTTTGTGTAACCTGCTGTAGGGGTGTGGCCTTATAACAAGCTCACTCATGATTGGTGAGAGTGGTTGAAATAAAAACATTGACTCAGACTAATCACAACTTATTGATGTCATCTGGTTGTAACAGAGCGATGTCCAATTGGTGACTGAATTTACTTCATTTGGTCAGAGATGGAAGAAAGTAATTTTTTATGTGCGACTTCACACTCACTCGGTCCAATTCTCATATACAGCCATTGGTTACCACGTTGTGCATGGTGGGGTGATTTGACTGGTAACAGAGGTCTCTTAGTGAGTCCACTGTCACATGCTTACATACAGTTTAAAGCTCTGTTCTTTCTGCTTTATTGCCAACAATCTTCCAGATAAAAAAGAAGCTGAGAGTGTCAATTAAGCTTACTGTTACAGATTTTGCTGCAAAAGCAAGTTAATTTTTGAAGATAATATTGCAGACAAACTTACTGGCAGGTGGCTGCAAATCTGTCAACTCTAAAGCAACTTCACTGTTTCCACCAATGCAGTTAATGAATAAACAGATGAGTGCTTCAATGTGCTCACATAACCCATTGGCTTTTACAAGAACAATCAAGAGTCAGTTTTCTAGTTCTGTGGTCGTTGTCCTCTTGGCAGGATATGATGTCGTGGAGCTGTTTTTTCTTCCTCATCCAAAATCCCCAAAAGGGATTACGATAAGTAGAATTGGAAAACAAATGGATTTATGGACAGTTTCTGTGGAAAGCACAGGGATACATATACACACACCATCAACTATTGACCACGGACGGTACGAACTGAAGTAATATTTCAGCATTTCTACATTAGGACCGAACATTATTTATCTCCCGCAGCAATTCTGGACTGCAAGGACCAGACTGTTTTCGCAATTCTTCTTTCTTCTTGTTCCCCCTTGCACAAACTCAAAAACTCACTAAAATTTGCACGCACCTAGTACCTGGTGAAGATTAGTTTTGGGCATAGTGAACGACACCCCCCTACAGTGCTAACCAGGGTGACAAGGCCAAAAGTGGAGGGTGAGGGGTGTGTTGCAGCTGCTCAGCCAGAGAAAGGGCAAGTCAAAATGGAGGTGCGGGCGAGGAGAGGTAGTGCCTGCAGACCATACAATGCCTCTTGTGGCTTTAATTACATTACCTTACATAATGGACATGTACCGTCCTGTAATGCAGGCGCTACTTTTATTGGATCCTTTCAGCATCACACACTTCAGATTAGCAGCTTTAGCAGACTAACAACTATTTTCTACTCCAAAGCTGTACTGTGGTTGCTCTGGACACAAGTGACTGATCTGAACATACAGTGGGGCCAAAAAGTGTATAGTCAGCCACCAGCAAGTTCTCCCACTTAGAAAAATAAGAGATGCCTGTAATTTTCATCATAGATATACCTCAATAATGAGAGACAAAATAAAAACATAGAAATTCACATTGGAGATTTTTAAAGAATTTATTTGCAAATTATGTTGGAAAATGAGTATATGGTCACCTACAAACAAGCAAGATTTCTGGCTCTCACAGACCTGTAACTTTTTCCGTAAGTGGATCCTCTGTCCTCCACTCATTACTAGTATTATTGGCCCTTGTTTAAACTTGTTATTTATATAAAAGACACCTGTCCACAACCTCAAACAGTCATGCTCCAAACTCCACTATAGCCAAGACCAAAGAGCTGTCTAGGGACACCAGAAATAAAATTGTTGACCTGTCCCAGGCTGGAAAGACTGAATTTACAATAGGTAAGAGGCTTGGTGTGAAAAAAAAAAAAATCATCTGTGGGAGCAATTATTGGTAAACGGAAGACACACAAGACCACTGATAATCTCCCTCCATCTGGGGCTCCCCGCAAGATCTCACCCCGCGGGGTCAAAATTATCAATAGAATAGTGAGCAAAAATCCTACAACCACACGGGGGACCTAGTGAATGACCTGCAGAGAGCTGGGACCAACGTAACAAAGGCTACCATCAGTAACACACTACGCTGCCAAGGACTCAAATTCAGGTGTGCTGAACCAAAAAAAAGCTGCAAAAGCCTTGATATCTCTCTGCTCAAGCCAGTACATGTGCAGGCCCGTGTAAAGTTTGCTAAGGAGCATTTGGATGATCCAGAAGAGGATTGGGAGAATGTCCTAGAGTCGGATTAAACCAAAATAGAACTTTCTGGTAAGAACTCTACTCGTCGTGTTTGGAGGAGAAAAAATGCTGAGTTGCATCCAAAGAACACCACACCTACTGTTAAGCACGAGGGTGGAAACATCATGCTTTGGAGATTTTCTTTTCAGAAAGGGACCAGGATGACGGATTTGTGTAAAGGAAAGAATGAATGGGGCCATGTATTGGCAGTTTTTGAGTGAAAACCTCCTTCCATCAGCAAGGGCATTAAAGATGAAACGTGGCTGGGTCTTTCAGCGATCCCAAACACACTGCCCAGGTAACGAACGAGTGGCTTCATAAGAAGCATTTCAAAGTCCTGGAGTGGGCTAGCCAGTCTCCAGATCTCAACCCCATAGAAAATCTTTGGAGGGAGTTGAAAGTCTGACCCCAAAACATCACTGCTCTAGAGGAGATCTGCTACAAGGAATGGGCCAAAATACCAGCAACAGTTTGTGAAAACCTTGTGAAGACTTACAGAAAATGTTTGACTGCTGTCATTGCCCACAAAGGGTATAAAACAAAGTATTGAGTTTAACTTTTGTGTTAAAGATTTAAAGATTTCTTTAAAAATCAGACAATGTGATTTTCTCATTTTGGTCTCTCATAGTTGAGGCATACCTATGTTGAAAATTACAGGCCTCTCATCTTTTTAAGAGGGAGAACTTGCACCATTGGTGGCTGACTACGTAGTTTTTTGCCCCACTGTAAGCATACAGTGCCTGGCCCTATATGAGAACAGACAAAACAAAAACTAGTTTTGAAAAAGGTCCTCTATTATGAAAAACTGCTACAAGAACATGCTAAAAACACAAAAAAGGCGATTTTTATTGGAGTGGGTCTTTAATCTATGCAGAGCTTCTATCGCACAGGTCAAGGTGAGAGTTAGTCTATGCATTACTTTTACACTCTAGCCCCTGAAACAAAGCATAAAATTGAATTGCCACATCTGAAAAGAGGACTTGTCTGCTGGACGCCCAAATGGCCCTAAAAGCTGTTTATTTTCCATGAGAAACAGGACATTTTGTCTCAAAGACACAGCTGTAAGACCAAGAGTCACTGGTTTGAATCCCTCTGACTCCACAAAGAAGTCCTCAGAATATCGCACAAGACACAAATGCTACTCATTGTAAATAACAGTGACAACATTGAAGAAATTGCTTGTAAAATGTTGTTAAAGGTAAAGAAATTAAGAGTCAAACTGGATTGGTGTAATGAATCTAGGTTTGCTCTCACAATTGCTTGCATGCACATCACTCCACCTTATGTATTCACCCCCATCCACACAATAGCTGTGAAACAGCAGATGAGACCATCTATGGTAGGGTGCAAAACAAAATAAAGCTGCAAAAGCCTTGATATTTGGGGTCATGAGACTAATCTGTATAACATTTTCTATAACCATTGGTAGTGGAAGACAGCGTTTCACTTTTTAGAGTATGAAGCAGCCTTGACATTGCATTATTTGATGGGCAGTCCCATCAAATAATGCATTTACATTCTAACAGGTCTCCAGCTGTGGCTGTAAGCCTGAAATTATCCAAGGCCAGTAAACAAGCATTTACTTAAGCAAAACTATACAATCCTTAAACAAAACAAAAAAAAATCTATTTCCAAATCTATTTAAAAAAAACTGTTCTCAAACTAACATTTATAATACAAAAAACACTAAAAATCATCAGTTAAAAAAATGTAAGTCTTTTTCTCCCAAAAATGAACAGTAAAAGTAGAGCAGTAGAAATAGACCTCAGATCTGGTAATAACTTCTGTCAGCAGCTGAACATGGGTTCCAGTAAGCAAATGTGTCTTATTAGCATTTCAACCTTAACCATAATACCTAGATTAGTTAGAGTTTATAGATAAATGGAAGGTTAATGAGGATTATGAGCAAAGTTTGTAAGTGGCTGCCAGTGGCAAGGAGCACATCATCTCCAAGATCTCCTGCTAGGCACGTTCGTAATGAGGAAGCTGCAGAAAAAGGGCCACTCTGGCCGAACACTAATTATCCTGCTGCTAGCAAACTGATTGGAACTCAAGTGCACAGTCAGCAGGCACTAATTAGGGTTTCTTTTATTCAAACTACTGTTTTTATTGAGCAGCAGGGAGCAGATGCTCATGCTGCTATAAACAGCAGTTTTCGCAGGAGCAGGAAATTAGATCTGAGGTCTTCACGTCAAATTAGACATGATTTGAGTTTCTTTGAGGGTTTCTGCACCTTTACAGTAAAATGATGTTGATAGTACAATAATACAGCTTTTAAAGAAATACTGAAAAGATCCTTCAGATTTAAAAAGACCTCAGTATGTTTGGTATATAAGAAGACACACAAAAAAAAACTCACTTTCAGGAATAGGACTTTTGTAACGTAATTTTAGTTTTTTATTTCTCCTCATATAAAACTACATTTAGATTCTTTCCTCATAATTAGACATTACAGGAAACCAGCCTGCTGATCAAGAAAAGTTGCATGCAAAGATTTCTTTCAACAGATATTCAGATTTCTTAGAGAAGCTAATTAACAAATGAGTTATTAAACTCAAGTCAAATTTGAAACTGTTTTTGTGGTACCTTTTTAGCACAGTTAACTGGCTCAAATCCACATTTCAAGCTTCAGGGTGAAGCTTTGAACAGTTAGCTTTGCAGGTTTCTACGACCATTTTCAGGCTGCACCAACAAAACGTGTACCCACTGAACTTGCATTGAAAGTTAAACCAGATTTAACTTTACCAAATCTGAGTCCCTGATTGGTCAATGACGAATAGATGGCGACCCCTTAAATTGAGGGAAGTTTGAAAACCATCATTATACAACTCTGTCATAAAAAACAACCCAAATCATTGAAATGGCATAAGACTAATAATGTGAAAGTGTTTCGTCTGTCCTTCTGCAGTTATAGAATATTCCAATCAACAGCAAGTCAAAAGATTTGCAAGTTATCGAGCAGAGATAGTGTTGCCAGATTAGACGACTTCCAGCTAAATAGGGCGGTTTTTAATTCTGATTTTGCAGGCAAAAATGAGCCTTCTTGGGATTTTTAGCTTATTAATAATGAAATAAATGTGTTCACTAACTTGTACGACATGTTAGAATCAAATCAATTTAATATTTTTTATCCTCAAAATTGCTATATTTTGTGTATTTCCTGTTCAATTTCTGTAAAGCATCAAGCTCTGCACGGTAGATTGCGCTATAAGATGTGAAATGGGTTTGGCTGTCCCTTTAATTTACTCAGCGTATGCAAACAATATAATGCTTTATACATTTTTGTATTAATTCTTGACATTTTTATTGGATGTCCTCTCAATTTGAGAGTTAATGTATTTCAGGCTTGTTTATTTAGTGTTCAGATCTGACATGTAACTGCACTGAAAAAAACGAATGAAGAAGGCAGGAAAACAACAGATCATCGTTTTAGAATGCTTACATTATTTTTAACTGTTGGCATTGCACAAAATTTGCAACAAAAAATACTTTTTAGGGTAATCTCAGGTGATATTTAATTTAGTTCATACTTGGAAAATTTTGTATTAACAACAGGTTTTTGGCAGAGAATAAATGATTATTCAAAGCCATTTTTTAAAATTTGTACATTTTTTCCAAGAAGCTGCAAAAAGACGAAAAGACAAAGAGAAAGCAAGTAGTGTGTTGCCATACATCCAAAAGTGCTGAATGACAGACAAAAAAACAAAGAAGATCAGAGCAAAGGAAATTAAATAGATAGAAGATAAAGAATAGCAAGAATGAGAAAACTGACAAAAGAAAAGGAAAGGCCAAGGGAAGGTCAGAAAATGGTAACTTTGAAAATCTTTCTGTATTTTTTGTACTACTCCATATGGGTAGGCTATCGTTTTGTTCCTTCGTTCAGGTTTTTTTTTGCATTCTATAGTAAAATCCGATATATTAAAGTAAAGACAGAAAACCATAATTTGTTCCTATTAGGAAGCGAGTGATTAATAAATTAGGGCATTCAATAAATGAAATGGTTTTTTTAACTCCAAGTAAAAATAATGTATATAAAATAAATTTCTTTAACATTTAGATATGATTTCAGCTTTTAAATGCTTCTAAAAACATTTGGATTCTTGACATTAATGCTGTCTAAAAGTGTACGACTAAGGAAGTTATTTGACCTTTTATACCAAGTAAGGCTAAAAAATAAATAAATAATTGGGGGGGGGGGGGGGGGGG
>BSAI01000201.1:6071905-6121586 GCA_036245035.1 Adrianichthys oophorus | reverse complement strand
TACACGGAGCTAGCAGCTAATGTTTTTAGCCGTTAGCTACACGGAGCAAACTCTGTGTTTATCTCATTTACTATGCATAAAAGACATGGAAGATGTTTAGAGATCAGGTTGATTTATTTTGAAAAGCTCTACAAAAACATCTGTGATCATGCCTCAATGTTTGGGTTCATGAAAACATTTAAAATTTCCTACAAGCTACCGAGAGCTTCTCTCCACTTTGTCTGAACGGCTGCTTCCCGGTGGTTCCTCTCTCTTAGGGATTCTGACGACTTTCTGTCCTGCATTAACCGATAAAATAAAATGAGGGTACCTTTTTTGAGGTGTCAATGAAAATAAAATTCAGGAGGCCCAAGCAGACTGCTTTCCCATCACGCGCCAGCCCTCTGTCTGGCTGCCAGCTCCTCCCCGGTGGCGGCATAGCGAGCTCCAGCTTTAAAGTGTACCGCCTTAGTCCAACAGCAGCAGACTGGACAGGCTCCAGAAATCTGGAAATATCTCTGCCCCAAAAGGGATCCAGTGGGGTAAGAAAATGAATGAAGTTCAGGAGAACTACGGATTGATCCACTTTAAACAACAGGAAATGGATTTGCTCCTTTTCTTCCTGCGCCGTCTTGCTCCTTCGCTCAATCATCCATCTGCTTGCAACATTCTCTGATATGTTTAGGATTCATCCCAAAATGTGGTTCAGATTCCTCACCAGAATGTTCTTTGGTATATTCCAAAAGTTTCAACAAAATGGAATGAGCCAAAATGTTGTGAGTCATGCTACACTGGCTGAATGCTACAGACACCCAGTCCCTACCCTCTGCCTGCCTCATTACTAACTTACAAAGCACGCGGGCAGGGGGGAGGGGGGTGTTGGATCTTAAAGGAGCCCGGCCATTATTAGGGACCGGCGTCTATTACAACTAACACCTGCTGGACCGGGCTTTTATTGGAGACCAGAGTCTATTAGCAACCGGCCATTATTGGAAGATATACGGTAAGTTTTTTTTTCCCCAACTGCATTTTTTCATCTGCTCCTGATTCACAGCAATTCAAATAAATAAATACTCAGAAATATATTTATATTCCTTATTTTCTTTTCATGACTCCTCCATCACGACAAAAGTGCCACAAGAACACTGAAACAACACAAAAAACAATTTTCATCTGAGTGGGTCTTTAAGCTACTGCAAAGGCTGGACACTAAGAGACAGAACAGTTAGCATGTTCCACTTGGCTTACTGCTGGATTCAAAACACCACTGATGCCTGCTTAATCAGCACTGTAGAACAGTCAGGGAGGAATTTAAGTCTGCAAAGTCCGTGCCCTCCCCATTTGCTGTGCGGCATCAGAGGAGGGCTGCAAGTGTGCACAAACAGCTTCTACCAGAAAGGCAATTACACACAAAACAACCTTGGCATGGGTGTTTGCCGCAGGGTGACGGCTTAAAAGTATCTTACCCCCTGAAGAGAGAAGAGACAAGTGGAAGAAAGAGTGACAAAGCAGGAGGGAAGAGCAGGTAGGATATAATTTTTTTTTTTTTTAAATACGACGGGTGGCGGGTTCGGGGCAGCAGGGGGCTGAACATGCTTTAAAAAGCAGGACCTCAAAAAGGTCAGGATGACAGCTCATTTAAATCCTCTCAGGGGAAGGAAAGAAAAAACAAGGCTTAATGAAGCTGCCAGTAAGACGCAGATACCTGAGGGCGTTGCAACTTGTGGTGCTGTGGGGACAGGGTGGCGTGGGGGTGGTATTTGTGGGTGGTAAGCTGAGTGTGGCGGAGATGGTTCTGAGAATCAGGGAAAAGCTCTGTCTGGTTGATGCTGCATCACTTTTTCTCATTACTATGCCTCCCACTCCCTCATCCTCCTCCCTTTTCTCTGCTTTCTGATTTACAGCTTGGACTGCCATATGGCAGCAATCCCTGCCCTCGATTCAGAGTGTCACCATGCATTAACTTTAATTGGGCTGATATGTTATTCTTTTCCCTTCGGCCTTGGAAGGATTTTAGGTACACGGCGCCTTGATGTCAGCAGGCAAGATTTCTAGTCTTCTCTCCCTCATTTACCAAGTTGATTTCAAACAAAGATAACTGTGATCTCTCTGACAAGAAGCAGATATGAGGTGAGGAAAACTTTATAATAGTTAGAGCAGTATCTTTTTAAAGCAAAAGCAGTGAGGGAAGACTAAAACAATGTAAAGTAAAACATACCATCAGAATATTTGTTAGGAGATCACATGTCAATGCGCTACAGGCAAAAAACAGCCTACAGGCCAGCCCCCTCCTGTTTCCCCCACGGTGCCCCTGAATGTCAAAAAACGGTGAAGTGGGGAGTGCGGCGGCAAAGGTCAGCCTATGGTAATGCACAAGCTGACACTCTGCTTTACAGAGCAGAGCAGGAGGAGATGACACCCGACAGACATAAGCCTGACGTCTACTGACTCGCTTATCTGCAGCGCTGCCATAGAGACTTCAAATGCACCAAGGCTACTTTCACACAAGGATAATCCTGCAGACTTGGTTCCAATGGGCGGATAATGCTAATACATTTTACACCTTTATCTGGTTTGTTTCGCGTTCACATGCTGTGCTCTAAAAAGGGAACCAAAAACAGAAAAACTGCCAAGAAATTTCTATAAGCTCCAAATAACGTTCGCTAGGGGGCGATATTGCCAATCTAAGGCAGGGTAAGAAGAGAGGCAAGAAGAAAATCAGCTGGTACTGGCTAGTTCTGGTCAAAACGGTTAAATGGAGGTGGAATTGTATAGATTTATGTCTTCCCACTCCCTTTCAAGCAAGAAATCAAACTATTGGATTTTAACAGATTTTCGTTACATTTAATTAATCTAATGTGACTTGTGTGTTACTGTATGTATAATGGCAAATGCGTCTCATTATGATTATGAGTAACACACCGTCAAGAGGTTTATTTTTATTTCTTTTCTAATCAATTCTTAAAACCTGAAATGGGTTAGAAATATCCATTTTGAGAGTTTTTTTTCTCTATTGTATTATTCTACTATTTTAACACTTAAAATAAACATTTAAATCAGATAAAATAACACAGTTAGATGTTTCTGCACCTCCTTTTTATACAATATTTCCTCTGGTGTGAACTTATTCTTTTATATTTTACAATTGTTTTAAGTCCCGCTACTTCAGTTTTGTGCAACTTTTTATTCACAGCGCTTAAGTCATTTAAAGATCCACTCCAATTAAAATCATGTTTTTGGTGTTTTTAACATGTTCTCTGGCATTTTCCTCATGAAGGAGAATTATATAAAAAATTAAATTAAGATTAAAATTGCATTTCTGAGTATCTCATTTTTCAAATCATCAGGAATCAGGAACAGACGGGGAAAAAAAAGATATTTAAAAAGCTTGTAGTTGTTGCGTAAAATCTAAAACAAACTCCCTGTTCCGCCTCATTCTTATGCATCCACTTGTAGATGAAAAGATCCATGAACGTCTGTTTTCCCTCATCTGAGCTGACATCTGTCTCAAAACTGTACGGCTGGACAGCTCCAATACTACTCACCATTTTTGTTGCACTGCTAATGTTAGGTAGGGGTTGTGAGGGGCTGTAAGCTAGCAGCAAAGCATATTAACAGATGGAAACAGAGGCGGGCTTACTCTGCGCCCACAACTAAGAGGTGAATTTCCAATGAACTCCTGCCGCTCTGCAGAAACTATGTTTAAGAAAACGACACAGGTTTTTGATTTTGGATAAAAACTGTAAAATCCTAATTAAAAGACCACTAGGAACACTTTGAAAATAGTCAAAAGTTGATTGGAGTGGAACTTTAATCTTTCCACTTCTATTCTGCACTTTGGTTCATCATCATGTGAGACGAGACTCTCGCTTTCAAGGGACCAGGGTTCGCATGTCTGGTCAGAGTGCAGGTGAGTAGACAATCTGAACCAGTGAACATAGTGCGACTGAAACCTGTCCCCAGTCACACACAAGCACAAACTTCCTAAAGAGGCGCACACACCCCAGCAGAGGCTTTTAACCATATTCTATATTTGTATCAGAAGCTGGATGATTGCATCTGACATCCTTAGATCCAGATGGGGACTTGCAAGTCATCATCAGCATGTGACCAACCAGAGTCCTGACTGACCTCTGAACACCAGATAAGCTCAGTCTAACCCAACCCATCACAATAAGCTAATAGCTTAAAGACAAGCATGTGTGGAGATGGAGCTGAGTATGTAGAGTCTTGCAAAACCCACTGCACAGGGGTCGGTTTGATGGAGTTAAACCAGGCATCTCACAATTCAGAAGAATATCACAGAGCTCTCGGAGTCTTAACCAGGGCCCGCGTGACTCAGCAAGTCTGCACCAGCTACTTATAGAGCTGCAATAAAAGTGTGTGAATAACTGTCAGTTTCATAACAGACAAATAAAAGTCAACAAACAAACCAGGACTTGAGCAAGTGATGCGCATGGCTTGTGTCATGTGTCAAATTGTTCCCATAAAAGCTGACATATTTTCTTTTCATCCCTCAGTGGAGAAGAAAAAATGTAATTTGGTGGTTAATAAAAAAAAGAGTGAAAAAAAATCAAAGGAAAAGTGCAGGAGAGAGAAAAATGATACTGAGCAGCTGCATTTCTTCAGAAAATGTTTAGTTGAAATCATTTTCCACAACTGAAACTAAAATGAAGAAAAGTGTCCGTTCGCAAGAAGATAATTATTTCCAACGTTCACCCACAGATATCACACTAGCTCATTAGGAGTATGAAACAGAATATTAATTTAAAATGCCAAAAAGAAGTACAAAATACAAAATATAGGTCAATTAATTATTTTCTATCATTTATGAAGTAAATATAAAAGAGTAGAGTTCCTTGTGTGTAGATGGGAGGCTCTTACAGCACATGAAGTGAAGGTAGCAGAAGACATCAGATAGCTGGTATTTTAATTGTATGTTTACCCCCAGGTTACAAGTCTGAAATAGAGCCAAGAAAAAAAATATTGAAGCAGAAATTCAATAGAACTTCACTGTGTTGATTCTCTCAGGGACACGGAGTGAAATCACTTTTCTTTGCAAGCTGAGCGTCTGAATAGGATAAAAAAGAAAACGGGGCAGGAGATTAGAATGGCTTTTTTATTCTTCAATACCAAGCTAGAGCATTCTGCACAAAGGAGGAGTAGGAAAAAGCCTGGGCTCAGAGCACGTTAAGAAGAAGAGACTGTTTGGTGTGGCCTTTAGTAGCCCATTAAGAGTTATATACCACAGTTGTAGAAACACGGAGTTGCCAAAGGCTGGGAGCATGTTAGGCTAGTTCACTGTGTCCGCCAATAAATCCCAGTAACCCCAGGGATTAGGATGGCCAATTGACTTTTGTCAGGAAGCAGTGCAGGGTATTATCTCAAGCCACGAGAAAGGATCCGGATGGAGGACCACTGTGATTGTAAGCACAGAGTGAAAAAAATGAAGAGAAGTCAACCAAGCCAAACCCAGCTAGCAGCAAAATTGAAAGTCAGTTCAAAGGTGGTTTCCAAATTGCTAGATTGTCAGAGGTAAAACTGTCAAGCGAGGAATCTGTGCCGGTAGTGTGGGAAAGAGAGAAGACAGATACTTCTTTTAGAATAAGTGAAGAGACCGGGAGGCAGGGCGAATGCTTCATAACTGAGTGATGAAAAATTGACAGTTCCCTGAAGTGAAGTGAGGGAGTGTAGGGGGAAGGCAGCAAGACAGCACGCTTCTAGAATACTGCAAAGTCCACAACTAGATTGGCTGCATTCTTATAAAGATCCAGAAAGAAGGGTCTGCAGTCAGAAAGAGAAGCAATACAACTAAAAGGAAACTCTCTCTCCCACTTCTGTCATATTTGGAGCCTTTTTAAACAAGAGCAACAGCTGATATGATTGGAACCAGTAGCAATGGTCAAGCAGTGAACCAGAGAACACAACCAGAGAACAACCACTTAAGCAGCTACAGTTTAAAGCCAGCTTTACACTACACACAAATACGTTGGGAAAAGCTCCATCAAGTCAAGTTTAGCCTAGGTCAAGTGTGCAGAAAACACTGTTGCACTGTGCAATCGTGAATGCCAAGATGCTTATGCAGCCCCGGACTGTGCAGTTTGACAGACATGTTTACACCTGACAGAAAATCTGGTGTGGATGGCCTGCCAAAACAGAGGCGATGCAAAGCAGCTAATGTCAGTCTAGTTTTTTATTTATCTACGGCGATTCCACCGAGACCACAGCCGGCAGCTGGGCATTATTCAGGCAGGAATACGTCAAGCTACTATCAGAAATGACAACCCGGAACAAACTCAAGGGAAAAAAAAAACAAGGTAAAAAAAAAACAAAAAATGTTTTTAAATTGTCTGTAGAGAATTTATTTGGTGATTGAACTAGTTCTAAACACCTAAATAAAATAACAATTCTAACACAAAGGTGGTGTTTAATCAAACGTATAAACAGTCAATCCTGAGTGTCAGCGCCTTGGTGATCATGGCATTCAGGCGAGATAAACACTGCTTCTTTTATCTCTTCTGTGATGCCTCAGCATCCTTGTTATCACAGTTAGACCAGCAAAAATCTACAGTCTGAGTGCAATGTGCATTCGAAAGACTGCCGATCTATAGCTATAACATTTGTTCTACATAGAAATGATCACACTTGCGGAACAAATTTCCTAAAGTTTATTTACTCATAGACATTAGCCACTGCTACATTTTAAAGGTAGAAGACCTCGGAGCTTCTTCTCACTATCTTACTGTAAGAGAAGCAAGCCATCTTCCTGCTTAGTGGGAAATAACTCAATGTGCTGAGAGCTAAAGTGGGGTAGCATTGTTCCAGCTGGTGGAAAAAGGGGAAATGAAGATGGAGTGGTTTGATTTCATTTGTTAGCAGGTGCATCCATTTTGCGTCCCCCCCACGCCCGTCTCGCCTCTCTCAGGCAAAGCGCTTATCAGAAATTCGACACCACAGTGACAAATTGAGCCTGCCATTAAAGGGAGAAAGAGAAAAGCTTTGTTAAGTGCTGCTGATTGGGATCCCAGGCTGCCCTCACACTTGTGTGATGTGCGAGTTTGTGCGTGCACATATGCCTGGTTCAGAGCCAGCGGCAGAGTTGACATCGCCGCCGCCGCCGCCGCCGCCTCCTCTCCAATTTTCCAGGTGTTCCCACGGCTTACATTTCTGCTCCGAGTACTCAAACAACAACAAATCAATGCAGCTGTTCGCCCATCGCTCGCTCTCTCATGCACACACATACAGTGCATGGAGTGCATGCAAAGCAAACTACAAAAGCCCTAATTAATACATGCTGGTGTTTTTCCCCTGCAGGAAAAACCCAAGTCTGTATTTGTCTCACTCAGACCTACTTTATTGACCTAGCACAGCGCACAGTTCTGCCTCTTCTAGGCAGAACTGTGCGCTCGCTGACTCTCACAAATTATCCCAAAAGGGCTTAACACACAAAAACAGAATCCAGGGTTACACTGGCCTTTTGTGAGAGATTTTTCCACCGTGCCATTATTCTAAACATCTTCTATGGCGTCACATCTCTGCCATTAATTGAACGGCACGTATTTGATAACTGAGCGAGATTCAAAGAGATTCAAAGAGGTCAAAGAGATTTGGCCAATCAGGTTACAATCAGATCAACCAGAAAGGTTACCGCCCCCTGAGTGACAAAGAACCCCTTGAAACTGAACGAGCGAAAAGAAAACTTAACGAGCGTGCAGTCAGAACTCTGTGCGCGCTCAGTTAGGACTGTACGGTGCAGTCGTAGGATACGCTCGCTCAGTTATCAAATATGTGCCGTTCAATCATAATCTTCCAACGTGAGCAGTGTAGCATAATATATAGGACAAATGGGTGATGAACAAAGATCTTGACCAGCTGATTTGCAGCATGTGTGGATAAAATATAAACCCTGACGCTGGATGAAAATTTGTCACACTTTTTCTGTTTGTTTATTTTTTTTAAGTTGTGAAGTAAAACTGAAATCGGTCCATGTGGGTGTTGTAAGGTCAGCAACCTCCATGCCAGCCTGACCTCCAAGAAGTCCAGTAGGGCTGGACGTCATTTTTTTCTCCGTCCTTTTACTTTCTTTAACAAAAATTACAAATGACAGAATTTATTTAACAAAAAACATTTTGTTTTAACATCTTCTTTGGAAATCCGCTCAAACACAAAGTTCAACTAAATGCAAGCTGTAAAAGTGTTTGTAGATCAATGCAGCAGATGTTTTGTGAGCTACGGCTACTTTGAGCATGTCCTACTGAGAAAGGCTTCTTGCACTCGACAGAGTGTCTGTTTCAGGTGTTGAAACAAATTTGTCGTACTCCCACTGTTGGCAGCTACAACCTTCAGGCAGATATTTCTGTGTGGTTTGATGCTTCTAGTTTAAGTCACAACCCCAGTGGTCAAAACGTAATTTTTGACTCACCAGCCAATCATATTTTAACCAGACAAATGATTACATTATTTGAAACCATAGATGTCATTTAAAAAAAAAAATATTATGCTGAATGCAAACAGAAAGGAAGTCACAACATAGTTAAAACACAAGACAAAAACAACTGTTTTAGGTGACTCTTATTGATTTCTTATTTGTCTTTGCTCTCTGCTTTTGGCATGTTCTGTGAAGTGTTTTCTTTTCCATCACAAAAGATGTCATCTAACTGTAAACTCAAGTTAAAACATGCTGAGAAAACAAGGACAGATTTACTAGAGGGAGGACAGATTGACAGAATCCCCCCCCCCCCAAATCTGCCTCCAGGTGATTCATTTATTATATGAAATCATAACAAAGAACAGCGTGAGAACATGATGTTTTAGATTCTTACTATTATGTCATTGACAATAAAGACGCAGCGCTCTCACGAGGGGAATAAGGAATGAGCTTTCTCCAGCTCAAACACCGGCTCTGTAATGTTAGGAACATGCTAATAAAGTTTCATTCACAGTGGATTTATGTCTATTATTATGAAAACAGTTTTTATGAACGTCCTGTGAATTCATGTTGTATTTATCTGCCAAGTCTTAAAGTCCGCTCCGTAAACATAGTAACATAGTAGCATCGGTGAATAACAGCACTGCTCTCTCCAAATCAACACTTTTATTAAACTTTCTGTTGCTGCTGTAAGTCCAGAAGGTTAATCCTCCAGTTCTTACTTGATCTTGTTAAAAATTGACGCATGCCCCGCTGCTTCATCAGACAAACTCTACACAGAGAAGTGCACAAAAGTTATGGGGGTTGGGGGCGCTTTACACATCGCGTACGATTGTGTGTAGCTCTCTCTGACTTGGGGAACAAGCTCCTCTTTGCTTGCTGCCGTTTTCATGTCTCCTTGTTGAAGATGGGTTGGTAAACCCTACTCTGAACAATGGAAGCCCGAGAGAGAAATTAAAACACTTATATTCCCCCCCAAAAAACTGTCTCAAACAACAAATTTGAATAATCAATAAAACCGATTTATCACCCAGCCATACAGCCCAAACAACCCCCACTGATGCCTTAAGACTTATCGAAGAAAAAAATGGTTATAGTGTCTAGTTTTACCCTTTGACTGGTCTGGGAAAAGAAGTCAGAAGAAAGTATTTTAAATTTTAGCAGTACATACAACATTTGTAGCCTCTCTTTGGTCTGTATACATATCAATGCTCTCAGCTCCTTTGCCAGTGGAGATGGAGTTGCAATGGAGGGCAGCCAGGCGGCAACTCTGGAGAGCAGGGCAAACACAGCCTCGGCAAACATCTCACCTCTGTGACAGCATGGGAACCCGCGGCTTCCTAAGCTCAAAGGGCCGTCCATCTGTCTAAATGTGAGCCTACGCAAAACCCTGGTGTGTACTGGTGTCATGGAGACAGGTTTTCCCTCCCACACAGGTGCTGGCCAATGTACAAAAAGGAGAAATTACACGTTCAGAGCAAGTGGGAAAATTCCACTTTTAAGTCCTACATTGCTGATTTAGTTGCTTAAATTTGCAATCTGACAATAGCCCTGGGTAGAATAAAAGCAAAAACATGTCCTGCAAAACGTAAACATTCTAAATGTGGCAACTCTTTCAAGTTCCACTCCGATGATCTTTTGATCTATAGTAAAAGTGTTTCCAGAGGGTTTTTAATCATGATTATGCTGTATTTAGCCAAAACATATATTTTTTATATTATGTTGTTTTCTAAGATAGTTTTTGTAAAGCACCAGTAGCTCACGAGAGGTTCAACTCTGAAAGGTGGGCAGGACTGTTTGTGCAGATTCTAGCTTGGACAAGGAAAAAAAAGACGTACATGGATCTAGTTGTCTACAAACGAATGCATCAGAATGGAATGGAGCAGGGAGCTTGTGGCACACCCAGCGTATTTACTCTTTTTCAAACATCCTTTTTTCATCTGCTCCTTATTACAACAATTTGAATAAAGAAATATTTATAAATGCAATTTTAAATATGTCCTCCATCACGAGAAAAATGCCAAAAAGAACATGTTTAAAACACCAACAGAGAGTTTTTAAGAGACCAATCTTCTGTGTTTTCCGTCATGCCTGCCTTACCCACTCCTGACTGTTTGCAACAGGTGTTGGTTTGACTTAGCTCACTTGTTGTAAATAATCATTTGGCCAGCCTGACTCAAAAACAATACATATGGACTATCTTACTATTCACTATACTTTTTTCAGTGCATTTTTCAGGGTGTAGCATTAGGTAACAAGAATCCACTGGCAGTCAAGATGTATTGATACCGAGATTTTTTTTTCTGTGTGGCTACTTCCAACTTCAACTCTAAATCTTCATTACCTCTGTCTGGCCTGCATCGATGAGACAAGGTCATACGAGTAATAGAGTTAAGCCAGCAGATAAAACTTTTTTTTTTCCCTCAATCTCTCCCTCTTTCCTTCTTGCATCACGCCTGCTTATACAGATCTCCTGTGGCCATCCAATGAGTCAAGACTGATGAGGCTTGCTCAAAGGTCTGTGCCATTGAACACAGCATTAATGCATCCGGCAGCAAATTTTTTGCCATCGACCCCAGTTCTCTGCAATAAGGACAGAGCCATCAATCAGGGTGAGATAGCCGACACCAGACACGGGTTGATGAAGTGAGGGACTTTGGAGCTAATGACAAATGTATCTCTCAGATATGGTCACAGTATGCTATGACAATCTGCACAGAACATTTGACCTTTACTAAAATCCTCAGCAACTTTTCTGCCTGCACAGCAGTGGGAAAAAAAAACAGGGTATATGGACTGTAGGAGGTTATGAAAGAGCAGAATATTTCCTGAATTCAGCTGAGAGCATCACCACTGGCCGGCAAGGCCTTCCTTTTCGTACACCAAAGCTCTGGAAGTGACCTTCAGCTGGCTTGCCGGTCCTGCTAATTGGGGCCTCTTCAGAGCAAAGCAATCTACCCCCTCATACTGCCCTCTGGGGCAAAAGGAGTGAGAGATAACAGGGTACTGGGTTATCTGCTCAGAGGAAAGCAGGCAGAAAAAAAGGAAACACACAGCACTTAAAATGAAACAGCATTGCCACAAAGAGCCACATAACACTGAACAGATGCAATACGAGTAACACAAACATGACTAAAAGGGAACGCCACCAAAAACCTACAGAGGCTTGGGCAGAGTTTTGAACTGGACAGTAAAATTCCAACATTGTTGGGAAACTTTGACTTCCTGTTTGAAGCACATTTGAAAACAAAAGCAGCTGGAGCCAAGTGACTTCACCAGGGAAGCTGGCTTGGTAGACAGCATTTCATGTCAATCCTCAAAAGCTTCAGTGTTAAAGGTTCTTCTTCGTAACAAAAATGTTCAAGTTAGTTCGAAAACCTTTTTTTCAATTTTATTTTAACATTTTAAGACCTGGCGTCCACATGCCTGGACATCTCATTTTGGGTCATTTTACCACAATAGTTAACACTGCTGAACTCAGGCCCTGTGACTTTGTTTGTAGAGCTGTAACATAAGCTCAGGTCTAGAGAGGTGAAAGAACAATCCTCTGAACCATATTGTTTAATATATGATTACAATTACACCAAAAATCCTTCAATGTAACCTATAGGTCACTTATTTAGGCTGGTATTTTAAAATTAAGAAAATCTGACTTTTTTGAATGATCTGGACCAAACTGGATGATAACATCTGTAATGACAATTATTAGAGCATAAATGTGGAGGATTTTTGATTTTATGAAACCCTTTGAGATAACCTAAGTAGTGAACTGGTGCTTTAATTTTAAACTGAATTAAATCCAACACACAAGAGATGGTCAAATCTTGAATAATATTTCTGGGCGTGTCACTCAACCGTCAGGCTTGTTAATTCCCCTTCATTACCGGTTTACAGAAACATCTTGAATGACGACCTTGGAGCAGAAAAGCTGGCTTCAGAAAATTCTGACACAAACCACTTACTCTTTATATTTCAGTCTTGAAAAACATATGGTATGCTATAAATGCAAAACCGAAAAGCAGAAGTAAGTTTTAAGTTTTAATTACAGGAGACTTTGTTTGCTTTGAATTTAAATGCTTTGAATGAAATCTTTATCAGTAAAATTCAAGTCACAGAAGTTTGAGGACACTTTCAACTATTCTAACTAGCAAAAACATTGATTTTTGTAAAATAAAGGTTACCGATGATATTTGAAAAGGAATATCATATTTTTATATTTTAGACAACAGGGTGGATGCTTTGCTCCAGGAATCTGAACATAGACACAGTTCATTTAGAGCAGGCTTAGGTTGGATGCAGCTGTGCACTTTGCCAATGCCCACATCAAAGCCAAGTCCTACCACTGTGATCAGACATCAGCTAAAAAGAGACAAGAACATGAACAGGAAGTTGTCCTGTAAAAATAAGATAGAGTTTGTTTTGATGAAGAGTTGTTTTCTTTCCTTTAAAACATTTTTTGAAGGAACTGAAAGGAATTTAGAGAACCTGGAAACCTTTAGGGAAGTGTAAGTGCAATAGATCCAGTGAAAGACACTATTACCAAAAAAGGCCACAAATAGAAAGGTGTACATTTAATTTGCTAAATCCTCATTCCTATTGTGCTGTGTAACAAAGAGAAGGTGGATTCATTTAGAGGCAATGGAACATGCTGAGAGGGGCTGTTATGTGTTAGGGCTTTCCTATCTGTTAAGAACCAGTGCTAGTTCAGGGATAAAATGTTTTTGCTTAATTTATTACTCAGCTAATCCATAGTTTGTTACAACAGGTCATAGCTGGCTGTTTCTGCAATAAATTAAAAAAATGTTTAAGACACTCCAATAAAAATAGTGTTTTTGGTGTTTTTAACATGTTCTTGAGGCTTATCTCAAATGATAGAGGGCATAGATAAAGAAAATAAGATTTAAATTGCATTTATATTTCTTAATTCAATTTGTTTAGAATCAGGAACAGATTTTTAGGAATGTCAGGAAAAAATGGTTTTCATGTGCAAATCAACTTCATTATGTCTTTTTGTTAAAGCCATTCTTGGCTGTAATGAAATTGAAAGTTTAGTTTCCCCTTTCTTCTTATGGTCGTGTAAACACAATCCCAACACCTATGTAACAAAAGTCAAGTAGTTCTGCATTCTGTCTCACCCAAGCACCGATGTTTGCTGAGAATCAGCCTTGAGAGTTGGTGCCAAAGAACCGGTATTTTGTCAAACTTCAAATCCTTACCAACCTTGAAACCAAATGCATGTTTTCTAACCGATGTGGCTCTGGTGGCCCTAAAAGCAGCTAGCATTTGGGGGAATGGGTTCCAAAAGCAAGCAAGACTTATCCCTTCTAGTTCAAGAATAATTCAACTGTGTTTGATAAACCCAAACCCCTCGACTCCACTTACAATCTATTTGTTCAATCAAGTCCTCTATACTCATCACACTGCAGCATGTGGGTGGAGAGGAGACAGAAAAAAGTAAAGCAAAATGACAGAAGAGGAAAAGAACTTCTTTGTTATAAGTACACAAAAGTCTAAAGGACAGTGTTTGCATGTTGATGTCAAAAGCATAGTATCTGTATAGCAGCTGTTGCTAACATGCAAAGGTTAAAGAACTCTTCCATGCAGAGAATTCAAGAAGCAAGCCTGCATTAGTGATTTAGCATACATCACTGTCATTCTGGTTTTTACTGGGGTCATGGGAAAAGGAAATTTAAAAGCACTGTCCCCTGTGTGGAAAAGAGGTTGCAATGAAGATTAACCCAGCTTCCTTTTATAGCCTCTGGCAAGAGGTTAAATCACACATTACGCTGCCTGAAATGTCTCCCAGTAATTAGATCAAGAATATTACTCTCTGTGCTTTCCCCTGCAGACTGCAGCTGATCAAAGCCTAATGATGGTGTCACTGTCATTGGCGGTGCTTGCTGGGTAAATCTCCCCATCACGGTGGCAATCTGTCAAGGCAGCGAGCCCTGCTAAACAGCACACAACGTAAATTCTATAATGGTGCTTGACGCAAAGTGGACTAAATGAACCACATCCTTCACCAACAAGCAATCCATCAGCTGAGCATCATTAAAATTAATCTCTTTGTTTAGGGTCTCTGATGGTGTGTTTACATGTACACAGACTGCAAAGATGCACACAGTAAGAGGCACACCGACGACATATGTGAGCTCATCCCAACAACAGTGGAACTACAGTGCAAGCAGTAAATCTGCTGCGTTTTAGTGCCAGAGTCGTTCTAAGCAGCACCTGGTCTCCTGATGAGTGAGGGGGCTGCTGGTTATTAATTACAGAAAGCCGACATGCAGTACAGCCAAACCGTCGCAAAGAGACCCTGAAACGTCAGATGCACAACAAGACGGATGCCCCCCCATCATACATCAACTTGACCTGTCTTAGAACTATTTACACACGAGTACTTTCAATTATATCTTTGATACTATGACCCACCCTTCCTAATTTGCTTCTCCTTCCACCTCAGCAGCAGAAAAAAAAAATTTGACATTTTCCTTTTCTAATCCAATGCTTCTTTGGTAAACAACCTCGCCTTTTTTATGCGGGCATGAACGCAAGCAGCAAATATGCCAAACAGAATGGTCACGTGGCTGCAAACAGTGTGAAAGAATGGCATGCCCGTCATTTAACATTACAAAGCATGTGACTGAAGACACCCTAAAACAGACAGCTGGAGAGCCATGTAAAAAAATATTTTTTTACCTCATCTCGTCTACCCATTTCTGCATTTTTTTACCAAAAAAAAAAAAATCATTAAAAAAGAAGCACCTGCCAAAATGTAGTTAAGTTAAGAATAGATTAAGAAAAAAAACAACAAAAATTGCCACAAATTTTAAAAAGGTGAAGTACTTTTCTAACATTTACAAGTAAATTCACATTTATCAAGTGGATGGATCAAAATACAGCAAAGCAGGGAGCTTGTGGCCCACCCAGCATATTTTCTATGTCACAAATAAAATCATTTTTAAATGCATTCTTTTCTCTTCTCCTAATTTACAACTATTTGAATAAAGAAATAGCTTTATTTTCTTAATATATGTCCATCATCAGAAAATTACCACAAGAACATTTTAAAAACACCAACAAAAAAAAAACACACTATTTTAATTAGAGTAGCTATTTAAGAAAATACTTTTTTGAGTATCTTCAAAATAAAAAAAGTGACCACTTCTGGCCAGCTTAGCTAGTCATGATCGGAAATTTGTGGATAGAGATTTTGGTTAATATGTTGAATAAATGCGCTAAGTCATGTTTAGGAAAGCGAGACAGAACAACTGTGGCAATCTCATACTGAAAAATACTCATACTCAGTGATTTGGTTATTTTGACAAACTAAGATATGTAGTTAGAAACAGGAACATCATGAAAGGTCTCTAAAATGTTCTTAACCTATTTGAACAATTACAGTTTAATAGCGTTTTGGAAATTGTTTTTAATTGGTTAACCATAGACAACTATATTCACTGTACAAACAACCCCATTGATTATGAGAAACTCAACAGTTATCATGAAAATTGAACATATTGTATTAAACGTTGACAGTGGAACTAGTGGGGAAATAAGAAAAGAATGAAATCTTAACAACATAATCTTAAAGATCATATCGGGAGAATATATCATGACAGTGTGATTGCAGCTTAGTTTACGCAGATGACATCGCTGAAGTATATGTACTGTGATTATAGACAACAACCCCCTGCAGGGAGACAACTGCATCTCTGCAAATTCCAGGAAACACAGCAGGCTGGAGACAGCAAGTACAGCAGAGAGGAGGAGACGTAAACAATGCTCAATGGTCTGAAAGCTGTGGCCATGTTTACTGAATCAGTGAGTGCATTTACATCCCCTACTGCTTTTACAGCAACCATGGCATTTCAGCATGCAGTACAGAAGGGCTGCTGATGCCACAGGTTTGGACGTTGTAGGTGTCGGACACACTGCCTGTCTGGAATGATTCAGTTCAGAGCTTTTATTCTTACAAAAGCCCACTAAAACTCCAACAAGTGTTTTGGGGGAGTAACTTTTGAAGAATTCCTACATTGCTTGAACCTGCATGTTGCCATCTGTGAGTGAGGTGTGCTTGCTTCAGACAGGCAATGAATGACGTGCCAGAGATTAGCCTCTGAAGGTCACAGGCTTTGCCTATCCATTCAGCCGCTTTTCACAACAGAACCTGGGACCCTTTTGAACAACAGGAAGAATGTCATCTGGTTACTTTTCAAGGCACGGAGATACCATTCACAGCAGCCAACAATGATCGCAAACACGACCAGAGGGTTATAAAGGTTATAAAGGACCCCATTCTGAGCTCTGCTCTCCACTACACTGCTCACACACAGAAAAAGACACCCGCTCATTGAGGCCTAGAGAAGTGGTGTAATCCATGATAAAATGAGGAGGGTCATGGCAAAGTGCCTTGCACTGACCGCTCTCCAACAACAGCTCTCTCTCAGTTCAGCCCTCATCCCTCCCCAGCATAGATCATGACATCCCAGCCAAACCTACAACCTCAGACCAAGATCCTCTTTAAGTTACTGGGCCCTGCAAAGGGGACAAGTCCCAGATTTTTCAATAACTTTTAAAAACAAAATAATACGTGTTTAACAATTAATTGATTAACTTATACTCTGATCCAATTTAGCCTGTCTGAGGCAGGTTGTTAATCAAAACAACCTGGCTATACTATTAAAAAATCATTTCAAAATAAATAAATTTATTATAATCGATCTTGGAAAATACCATTTGGATTGAGACTTGATAGGTTTATTTTACAATAACGTAAAAATGATCAAAGTCCAACACAGTGGACAACACACATGTGATGCAGCAAAAACTGATGAACCATCATTACAGTCCAATGTTAGGAAACACTTTGACTTTGTGAGCATATAGTGAATGTTCCAATAAAGTTCTCTTTGTATTATTTTTGATGTGGAAAGGTGGAAATGGAAAGTTTTGGCTAAAAATGTCCTGAATCCATTGTAGGTCAGTGAATCGGATTGTTCAAAATGAACCAAGATTGACAACGAAATGTATCGGCAAACACAAATTATGACATGAATCAAATTGCTGTGACTCGTTACATCCCTACAAAATGATGTTGCTATAGCAACCATGGAAAAAAAAAAAAACAATCATTCAGTGTCCCACATAAGCACTCACCCTGCAGAGTGTTACCACCTCCCTAATTTAGGTTTTAATGAATGCTCTGAAATATTCAAAATAAAGCCCAATTAGCCGACAAAATGTAACATCTCCTACTCTAATCCTCTTGAAGGCCAGCCTTATCTCATGGCTGCACCATCTATGACACTTGAAGCTCACTCTCACCCTGCCTCCCTCCACAGCTTTACTGGAACTTGGCTGTGGTGTCCTTATGACCCTAAAGACAGAATCAGACTCTGAGCCTCTCGGCTGATGGCTAATGAGGTCCTGATATGTGTGCAACTGGCATGGACTTTGGAAAACTCCAGCACATGCAAATGCTTTCTATTAGGATTACTTAAGAGTGCTGTTGGGCTTATTTAGCAATCTCTTAACGGAACATTTGGTGCAGCGGGTGGATACAGCCGGTGGAGGGTCAGTGATCTGAATGAGGCGACCTTATCATATGCCATAAACAGATAACAGTATCTGCCCAGTTCTTCTGCTGTTCCTGTGAGATGGAGGCAGATAAACAAGCCTGTCATCTGCAGTGTCTCTGATAAGCCTGATCACCCGGACCAGGTCTTGTTTGGCTGCAAATGTCACCAGGAGGAATAGATTTTACCGTGATTAGCCTCAAGCTAAAGACATAAGTTCAGGAATCCCTGTGGTTCTGTGTTTGCAACATCACTCCCTGGGCCCTAATTTACCCTTCTGAGCACAAAAATACGACTAACAAAAGGCACAAAGTGCATCTTGACATCAGGCCAATCGCCTGCAAGCAGTGTAGTCAAAATAAAACAAACCTCAAGAAGCAAAGTAAATACCTGCTCAGCCTCAGCTCTGTAGGTCAGCCTCTCTCTTTTCTGGAATCCCGAAGACCATCATGCCTTCATGTGGCTGCTGTTGACTTTGCCCCCTCACACAAACACACTACCAAACATCTAATAAGAGTCTGAAACTGCACTCAGAAAACACACCCGGTGTCCTCACAGAGACTTTTTTTCCAACTTGTGGGTGGCTGAGTGGGTGAGTGTTGGCTTACAGCTGCAACGGGGACTGCAGAACTGAAAAGTGTAAGTAGCTGACAGCCTCATTTAGCAAATGGAAAACATTCGGCGAATGCAGCACGTCTGAAATGACTAGGTGAAAAAGAAATCTGCAAACCTGCTATGCACAGGGAACACAGAGACAACACCTGGGAGACATTTAGCATGCGCTGGCTTCTGTTGAAATATGAAAGACGCAAATGTATGGCACGAGGGAGAGCAAGCGCTTGCACATTTTCAATTCAAGCACATCACTAAAAAGCTACAGCAAATCAGCAGCTTTGAATAACCTAAAATGAGTATCAGCCAAGTGGCTCATTCCAACAAACAAAATCATAAAAAAAAATCCACCCATTAGCCAAGTGATTTCACAGTCAACAACCAAGAGAATCAGGGCTGTTACAAATCAATACATTTTAATTAGTTGCCTGTGAATCCCCAAAACTGATGAAACATAGAAGCTGCTGGAGCTCCCTCTTTGTACCCTGTAATCTTTTATTCAGAGTCATGCTCTGTAGTCTTGAAGAAGTAAAGTTGTGCTTTGATGTTATCTTCTTATCACTGCTTGTCTGAAACAAGCCTAATGTTGTGATTCATATCGTTTGACTGTCACATGAAAAATGTTGTGCAACATTTAAAATACACAAAATGATTGTGTGTGCTTTGTGAAGCCAGCAATCCTGCATGAAGAGAGGTGACATTTTTTCCTGTAAAATGCTAACTGCATCTAAAAGCAGCTGTAAGAAAGCAGGAGTCATCTTGAGCAAATTGATTAATCTCTATCCACAATGTGGATCAATGTGCTCAAGTGTGTTTATCAATGGCGTGCAGGAAAGAAAAAAAAACACAAAAGCAAGATTGTTTTTTTGGTCAGTTTGCTTTCAGTAAAAGGCTGTGGATTTGCAATGACAGGTCAAAGAGTCAGCACATGACTTATGGGCAGGGGAGGAGAGGCTGGCTGAAAAGCTACGCAGATATCTAATTAACACATGCATTCAAGTGGTAGTTCAATTTGCTGGAACGCAGCAATTTTCTGCATTGCTGACCAGCGTGACATAAGCAAATGAACCAGGTGCTCCTGACACTCCAACTGACTGCCTGCCTTCATAAGTGCGCACAAACGTCCTGTTCCGACATAAATAGAAACTGAAGCATGTGTTCGAGAACACAAGCAAAGTCACAAGTTTGGCACCAAAAGCAAACAGCTAAATCAATGCCTGAGAGAGTGCAAAATGAATGTGTGCATTATGAGGGATTGATAACCTCTGTGCCGCAAAGAATGTGAAGCATTTTACACCGATTCCTCTCTGTATTTGTCAGACTGCTGTCATTATGGCTGAGCTGCATTTTGTAGGAAGGAAGAGGCCTCACAGTAATTTGCTGTTGAGACCTAATTAATCTTCATTGTGCTGGGAAACATAGCGCCCAAATGCAAAACAGGCTCCTACTGCAGGATAATTTCAGTCTTGAGCCTTTAGTTTTTCCAACAACAAGGTCTGAGATTTAATTATCTGCTGTTAGGAAAATGTAGAGCACTGCAAAACTGTGCTTTTGGGCTAAGTGATATCTGGCTCTTGTTTGAGTTAGCACAGGATATTACTGAGCACATCCTCCCTGCTGCCATAAATCTAACAGTTTCACCTTTCTTATAAAGAGGGGAATGATGAGAGCTTTCTTTAATGCCACTTTTTACATCAAAACAGGCGTGCAAATGTAAACACAACAGCTCATTTTCCCACTAATAATGCATCTGTTCCATCTTACCATGTAGACAGCCTCCATAGCTCTATCAGTCACACTGCGGTGCTGCTTTTTTACTCAAATCCGTCAAGCTCCATGACATTACAGTGCGATTACATCAATAAAAGCCAGACTGAGAGCAAGCTAAAGACAACACCGACACGCTGTGGCAACATTAACATTCCACCTCGTAAAGATCAGCTTCAGACGGGGCGACACGTCGATCCCATCAGTTAAGTGCGCCCTTAGGACACCAGAAATCTGGTTAGAGCTTCTCCTTTCAGACACGCTGGAACAAATTAAAAAAGAAGAAAAGGGACACTCTTCTCCTCCTCCCTAAAGTGCTCCCCCTGCTCCCCTCTTGGTGGTCGAGGTTGTGCGGCAGGATCAGGATGAGCCCGGTGACGTCAACCTTTTGTTATCACCTTTAACACTTTTGCTCCTGCAGGTGCAAACTCCGTCCTCCGCCGCTGAAAGCAGAGCCGACTAGCAGCGGGTCACCAATTCAGGAAAACTTGCTCTGAATGATGCTGCGATGTTGATAAAATAACCTTTAATTCAAGCTAACCGCCTCTAGGAACAAACCAACACTTTATTGCCAAACTCCCGGTGATACTGACTGAAATTTGGCAAGTAAACCGGTCTCTACTTAATTCAGTTTGTGCTACACTAAAAAAAACTAGCTTAAAAAGCTCGGACACATAACCAGTTTACTCCAAATAAAAGCTGAATGATGTTTCCTTATGCTAAAAAATAAACGTACCTCTTAAAGTGTTCAAATGGGTTTAAAGTAGATAAACAAAGCTTTAAACCTGCAGGTTGTCAGTCAGTGCCAGCTGGTTAGCTTTGCTAGCCCAGACAGTCTCATACACAGTCCATTGTTGCCTCCTCAGCCTCCTGCCGAAATCCACGCAGATATTCAACAAGATGCCGAAAGCTTCCGAGCTGCAAGCGGCCCACGAAGAAGCAACTACTTACTCTTCGTGGAAGTCGGCGAAAGGCATCGTTCAGAACGTCGCCATGGTTTAAAGCGGACAGATATTCTCCCGTTACCCTGCGCTGCCCGAATCACTGCTGCTGTCTGCGGCAGCAACTTCCGGCGCATGCGCCCTGGCTGCGGCTGTTCCAGACTGTGCAGGACGCACGAATGTTTTAAAGGCACAGTCCGCGCCGCCGATCACGACCACGACCCACGGGCACGGGAATCTGACCACCTCTCACTCAAACTACTGGACATTTAAAGTGTTTTTTAGTCAAGTGTTTATTTTGCATGAAGTAATATCAAAAGTATTTTATTTAATCATTACAATAGATAAAGTTACTCTATCAAAAAGTTAATGTAAACCAAATGAAGAAAAAAAAGATACTTTTTCTAAATATGTTGTTGAATTGTCACTAATGTACACTTTTTTCACACGCATATTTGTTTAGGTTAATATTGCCATTTGTTGTTATTGGTACCATATTTTAAGATATTGTTGTAATTAAATTAAGTAAACTACAGGTGTAACAATGCATTTTGACAATTCGATACCATAACTTGTGTTTGCTGATGTGATTCATAATCGATATTGGTTTATTTTGAACAATCCGATTCACTGACCTAAAATTGATTTATCTTTACCCAAAACTTCAGCCAGTGCGACTTAAATAAATGTGAAATAAATACCTGGTACTGAACAGTGCAGGTGTACTTTTCCAGATTACTTGTATTTCTTGCAAGATAATCAAGTGTAAATTAAATACGTGTACAAACAAGTAAACAAGAATGAATGTCAAATCCAGTCACATATTAATTTCATGAAGTTCAGCCCACTGTTGTTTTTCCACATCAAGTGGACAGTCCAAGTGTTTCAACACATTGAACAGTTATGATGGATTGATCATTTTCTGCTGACATCACATGTGTGATGTCAGCCGTGATGGAACTTGGTCATTTTGACATTATAGCAAAATAAACATAGCGTGTCTCAATCCAATCTCAATGATATTTTCCAACGTCGATTATAATCAATTTGTTTTGTTCTGAAGCGGTTTTCAATAGTTTAAGTTGATTTGATTAACATCTTGTCTCAGACAGCTTAATCTAGATATTTTCAATTTTCCATTTATTGTGACATTTCTTACGTTAATATTCAAATGCTTTTTCAAAAATTGTTGTTTTTAGATATGTGTGTGTGTTGGTGTGTGTGTGTGTGTGTGTGTTCATTAGGGATGCAACGATGCAGTTTCCCTAGAATTGGTTCAAACCCCAATTTTTTGGTCACGGTTTTGTTTCAGTTAAATATCGGACTTGTGCATTGCAAAAAAACAAAAAACAAAAAAAAAAAACAACAAAAACATTTTTTTTATGGCCAGTGAAGAAAAAACAGAAGAGAAATACCTTTCAATTGTCTTATTCTAAGCCTTGTGTAATAATAATTACATAATAATTTAAAAAATTTAAGTTCATTCAACACATTTATTTGACACTTTTACCTTAAACATATGCCAAAGTATGCAGTTGGGATGCAACAATTCACTTTCCCAACAATTCCATTCAGTGGATACTGTTCGGTTTGAATTGTGGTATCCCTTGTGTTTATAGATATATTTTTTCATCTCATTGGTGGATTCAGCTTCCTGACATTTCAGATAAATGTTGCATTACTCAGCTGAATCAATGACATAAAGTTTTCTGAAAGGAAATCTATTATTCACTGACTTGTTTTCTTTAAATTCCAGTGTGTATTCCTGACGTAGACTGTTTTAAGATTTGCCCTGATCTCCGTAACCTTGGCAGTTTGCATGATCACGGCCGAGCGTTGCCTTATGAATCTTGCTGTGAAAGATAAAGGTCACTGGAGGGACCGCTGGTCAATAGTGTCTCATGCTTTGTGGTTTGATGAAAGGTTCCATTTGTGTAGCCTGATGTGTGTGGCTCCCTAATCAAAGACTTATTTTTCTGTGACAACTAAAATAAATTACTCCATTACATTCGCCCACCTGCCCTCTCTGCAGTATTGATACAATTTTATTACCAGAGGAAGACAGATGGACAACACTGTAGATTGGTTTGAGTTATGCTTGAAAATGGGTGCTCGTGGCCGTGTATTGTCATGTCATGTTAGAACATCATCAAATAAGATGGTCTGGGAGAAAATGACACGGCTTGATGATAATCTCTGGTGTGGCACATCATGCGCTGGTCGTAGCTTTCAGAACAATCCAGACTCATGACAATCCTTTAAATAACTCTGGCCTGTAAGCTTCACCTCTCTCATCAGCAAGTGAAAAAGGGAAGAATTTGGTCTGAAAGCCCAATCACACACAGCCTGTAAGTTCAGCAGGTGGGGAAGTAGCAGCGGCGGGCTCCATCAGGCAATAATACAAAGTTAATGATGCAGAATGGTGTCTTTCTCCTTACCAAAGAAGACGCTAATCCGGGATGTTTAAGAACGCTGTTCCTAATTGCGCTTTTTAAATTCACCACAGACGTGATTGATGATTTCAAAGGGAGGCATTATTGATCCACTTCACAGACAAGACCCATCGATTGCAAGTCTAGAAGGAATAAAAGTTTTTTTCCCCCCTTATCTCCCCCACTGAGGCAGAGATTGTACAATCAGAGCATCAGTGTGACCTATATGGGTAGTTTTGGAGCTAAATCTCCTATTTTAAATGGAGGCCCTGGCAGAGAGTAGTGAAGTCGTGATTGCTGAATCGAAGGACCTTCAGGGTCTCACATGAAATGTAGAAGTAAAAACGCAGCTGCTCTCTCATTCTTCACTAATGCATCCATACATTCATTAATCAGTGGGGTTCTGCACAAATAGCCTTCCTTTGTTGGAGTTATCAGCACGACAAAGTTCAGGAGTGGCTGTTTCATGGAAAGCCAGCTGGCTGTGCAGCATTCCACCTCTCACTGCAATCAACAACGACGGAGTGATGGATGCTCTGACGCACTGCTCTGCAGACTGTTGCTTCACACCTCTGCTCTCTAATTACATACCCCGTGGTTCATGTTTATACTTTGATCTTCCTCATGACTGTAAAGTTCTACAAATTGATGCAGGAATGGACAGTTGTTCTTGCTGTAGAGGTGAGTTTGAACCGGCTTCACCTGAAAAAAAGAATGAACAATAAAGTTCCACTCCGATCATCTTTTGATCTTTTCTAAAAACATTTCCAGTGGTATTTAAATATGACTTTGCTGTTTTCAGTCAAAATAAAACAAACCTGTGTCGTTTTCTAGAACATAGTTTCTGCAGTGCGGAAGTTTATCAGAAATTCCCCTCTGAGTTGTGGGCGAAACTGTTGGCACAGAGTAACCCTGCCCCCATTTCCCATCAACCATCTGTTTGGACTCTCTCCTGCTAGTGTACAGCCCCTTACAACCCAAATCCAACATTACCGGTACAACAAAAATGGCGAGCAATATTGGAGCTATTCAGCCGTCCAGCTTTGAGCCAGATACCACCTCAGACAAGGAAAACAAAGACGTTCATGGATCTATTTGTCTGCAAGTGGATGCATCAGAATGGAGTGGAGCAGGGAGACTGTGGCCCCCCAGCATATTTTTTACAAAACAAATAAGCTCTTTTTTTTTCCGGCTGCTCCTGATTCAAAACACTTAGAATAAAGTACTCTGTGATGCAATTTTAATCTTAACCCAGTGTAATCATTTGTATCATATTTGATACAGACATTTTTCAGACCCCTATCTCAATACCGTGATTAAAAGGGAACTTTCCCTAAAAACCCATTATATGTCCATGTTTTGTGCTCTGTAGTTCATCATCGTTCCACTAGGGGCAGTAGAAGGGCTTTTCCTGCTCATTTCAAAATGGCTGCTTCCATGAAATCTCAAAAGCTTTTGGCGGGAAAGTGTTTTGCTCTTTTTTAAAACTTCATGGTGAGAATAATTAATATTACTCATTTTTTTAAAGGACTACTTGCTGTATTGAACCCCTGCGACAGACTGGCGACCAGTCCAGGGGTGTCCTCTGCCTTCGCCCATGAGTAGCCGGGTTAGGCTCTGGCAACCCCGTGACCCCGAAAGGAAAAAGCGGTTTGGAATATGAATGAATGAATGCTGTATTGAAAAATGTGAAATTGGTCAATCATTTATTCTTTGTAATACAGTTATAGCATGTTAAGTGTATGTAACTTTTTTTTTCTTGAACAATCACATCGATATTTTTGCTTCTTAAACTAACGTTGCTGTCAGCAGAATGTTACCAAATCACCCAGCGTATCATAATTTATACTATCTGTATCTCATTAAAAAATATATATATTTCAAAATTATGTGGATTTTGTTTAAAAACAAATTGATTCAAAAATATTTGTATTTTTCTGTCAATCCTTTGATGGAGTGTGATTCACATGGTTCATTTGTGTTATCCACAATGAGAAAAATGCTAAAATAACACGTTAAAAAGACCAAAAACATGGTCTTTAAAAAGATCAGACTTAATAATGCATTAGCAAACAGCATGTTGAATTTTGGCAGGGTTTCCATTAGAATATGCTGGCAACTGCACATCAAATAGAAAAGTGGATGACAGCCCATTATCAACTGTAGCTGGGCAAAGCCTTTTGGCCCCTTTTCTGTCTTTCTTCTCTTTTTTATGTTCTCCTTTTGAGGGCTGAAGTTAATGCAATTACAGAGTCAGCTCCAGAGCACTTCCATGTTAAGTGGTCATATGAATAAAGCCCAGAGGGGAATAGGGCCTTGAATGAATTTAGCAGAAAGCGGGGCTGATGTGGAGAAACTTCAAACATTTCTGATTCTCAAATATCATTTGGTTTCAATTGGAATTTGGCAGTAAGTGTCTGCTAAAAGCTCCATTTTTGTTACCCCTTTATTGCCTCTGAGCTTTTAGAGTTAGATGATGACAGATTGCTAGCTACCTGATATCCTTCATCGTTCTCCCCAGTGGAGATGTTTGCTCCAACCCCAGCGAGTCCTCAAGGACTAACAAACAGCCGCTGTGTTTGATGGACCATGGGGAGACATCTGATCTGCCAGCTCTTGGTATACAGCATGAGAATAACATGTTACGGTAATCAATCAACATGCAAACCGTGTCCTTCCATACTGGTGATTAATCTCAGACCTCATGCTTATTAAGTCCTCATATCAACTTGTCATTGTGCATTGGTTCTGGAAAGAGAGTAAGCATGACAGCATGTCAGTGTTTTCCTTAGATTGGCATATTGCTTTAAGCACAGATGCTCAATATATCCTACACAATGCTTTGCTTCAAGCACCCTTGGGGAAAAGCTCTGCTCTGTGTACTCAAAAGGAAAAATCTGCTCCACGCAATCTGATTTGTGCTTAGAGGCGCAGCACCGCTCACAAAGTAATCTAGAGAACATCGTCCTCACCAAAAAAATCCTGTGAGTACCGCATCCCATTTTAAACTGCAGGTTGCTCGTGTCAGCAGATGTGTTTTAGCAACGTGATGAAACAGTTTTGGAATTGCAGATGGCTGATTTCAGCCCCACAATGCCCTACCTGCTGCTGACAAATGGTTACCAATTTGGGTGTGCTGTCTGACACAAAGGTTTGCCTGCAGAAACTGCTCACAATTTACTATTTCTATAAGGTTTTGTAAAGAATTGTTACAAATATTACATTATTTTTATCCTAGAAGAACATCACAGGTTTACTAGGCCATGTCTTGTGACTTTTTTCGTTATTTGCTTTACTTTTATGGTAATTTAATATCTAACTTTTAAAAAGGAAAATTTTGCTCTAGTGGGAGAATCTGTCTGAAATGGTTTTGGAAATTATCTTTCTAAATCAAATACATATGCCATGTAAAGCAATTTATGTTTCAGATACAATACTTACAATACTACAATACAGGTTTGAATAAAACAGCTCTCAGGATTATCAGAGGGTTCAAGTCAGTGATTCTCCCCTCTGGATGCACTAAACTTCAGGAATTAGTTCAGAATTTTTTTAATGTGTTGAAAAAATGTAAATTGTGAAATGTAATAGTCTTGATTTTTATAAAGATTTTTATTAAATATTCGTTAAATTTTCTAGAAAGGCTAAGTGCAAATATTTTTTGCTTTAAAAATTATTACAGTTAAATATTTCTTAACACTTTTATATATTCTTTCTGTAAGATGTATAAATAAAAAACGTTTTAAAAAGTAGCCCCAAAAAGTTTTTTTTATGATGCTGGTTTTTATTCAACTTTTTATTAGATTTTTTTTAAATGCCAACAATTCAAAAATCTTTTCTATGTTTTTAAACATGTTGGCCACTAGGGGGCAGTGTGGTTTAGACTCAAACTCACTTTAAAGCGGAAGTGGTTCGTCGTTGGTTGTTGCAACATGGCTTCACCATGTAGAGCATGTGAACGTAAACAAGTGGCTCTTTAATGGAAGCATATTTATATATCAGGTGGAATTAAAGCAGATCTTTTTTCTGGAGGTTCAATGGCCCTCAGGATGTGCGGTTGGTTCTTCCGCAGTAGCTCCGTCCTCTCCGCGCGGGCCGTCGTCTCTGCTCTGCCGGAAAGTACGTCATGTTTTCTAACCGCGGGTCAGTCGCTAAAAACGATTCCGTTTGCGGTCATTCTGTTTTGGTTTGAGATGTTTCATAAAGTTTCCATTTTAACTACTTTTATTTACATTTAGTCCATTCTTTAGCTTTAATCATTTGAGGGTCACGGATGGAGCCCTCCCCTGCGTGAACGCACCCTGTACGGGTCACCCTGCTGGATGTGAATGAGACAACCTCTTTTTCCAGTTCATTTGAAGCTATTCAAGACAAGAAAAAAAAAATTGATTCACAGAAGTATTGCATTTTTAGGTGTTTCAAATAAAATGTTAAAATTAGACGAAGATAATAGAAAATAAAGTTCTAAATGACAGCATTTAAGACTTTAAGTTCGTTCTAAACCTACAACACCCTGCATTAACAACTGCAATCAAACCTTTTTTTTGTAAATAGTAAGTTTTAATTTAGATCCTCATGTTATTGCATGGTTCTCAGACAAATTCAAGAGTTTTCAATCATCAAAACCCGCGTTAAAGTCGTTTCACAGAATCTCAACCAGATTTCATTTGGTTTTTCTGTCAGCTGTAAAGATATAAAACTTTCCCAAGAAGTTCATCTTCTGTCTCGTCAGTCCACAGATCATTTTCCCAAAACTTTCAGTGCTTTTTGTGTCAAAAACGATGGAATCCTCTGCTGAGGTTGTCCTTTCTTTGTCTCTTTTTATGTTGGGGTAATTACACAGAGACACGTTTCAACTGCAGTGCCCTGAATGATTGTGGTCTTTCTGACATCTTAGAGTCTTTTCTGTTCATTTTATGAAGTTTTGGTCGGTGTGGTTCGCTACTGTTCGCTGTTTTCCACATTTATGAATTATGGCTGTCGCTGTCGTTCTCTGGAATGCCAAAGCTTCAGAATGACTACTTTTCCTGAATGATGCTTACCACTTTCTCCAATTTATTTCCTTTTTTTAGAACCCTCCTTTTTTTTTTCTTAATCTTTGATGTTTTTAATTTTGGATTGATTTGACTCATTACTGTTTGACAAACATGTAAACAAATCAGAATTCCAGAGGAGTGAAAACACTTTTTTTTGCAGCCCAGTCCCTCTGAGTCACACAAAAGTTTTTAACTGAAGTTTAGTTTCTGGAGTTTTTATGTTGGGCAGCAAAAAATAAATGATTAAACAAAGTCATATAATTGTTTTTGCTGTTTTCTTCATTCATATTAGTCACTAAAAGTTTGAAATTGTTTGATTATCAGAATAAAATTTCAGTATTCACGTGAACTGCATCATTAACTAACTATATTTTTAAAAAAAGAGAAAAAACAACAACAAAAAGGTAATTAACCACAAAACTGAACTGTGAATGAACCTCTTTAATGTTCTGGTTCGGGTGGGGTGCAGTGTCCAAGCAGACAATAAACCAAGTCATGAACAGCATAAGACCATGTTTCCGTCTGTGATACTGAAAACAGAAGTTATGAAATAATTGTAGTGTATTTCTCACTGTTAGATGTTTGAATTCCCACTTCAATCATCTTTTGATCTGTTGTAAAAGCATTCCCAGAGGTCCTTTAGTTATTATGTTTTTAGCCAAAAAAAAAAGTTATTTTCTGCAACATAGTTTCTGCAAAGGTGAGTTGACTGTTGGTGCAGAGCAACCCCAAAAAAAACCTCTCCGTCTTTACAGGAAATGGTGGCTGCAGCCGAAGAGGGAGGCCTGGAATCGTCTTTACTCCTGCCTGTTTTATCACATCTGAGGCCTTCCTCAGCAGGCTGAGGAGAGGTAAAGCGGCAGACAGCGGTGATTACAGTCTCCCTGCCTCGGTTCCAGCAGACAAAGGTAAGCATTTGAGATTTGTGTGTCTTAGCTGGGTGAATAAAAAGTCATGTCAGTGGTTTCACAAAACCTTTTGTCCTGTTTTAGGGGAGCAGTTGTCTTTGGTGATGAGACACCCCGATCAGCCTAGTGATCCAAAGGTTTTAAAAGTAGCTGTGATCGGAGCTCCGAACGCTGGCAAGTCCACGCTGTCCAACCAGCTCCTTGGCAGAAAGGTCTTTGTTTTCCCCCTAAACTTCCTGCTCGTCAGTGTAACTCGGCAAGAAATGATGCTGACAAGCCAATGATCTTATCGCCTACTAAAGGTGTTTGCTGTGTCCAAGAAGGTGCACACCACACGGGCGCGAGCACTGGGCGTCCTGACAGAGAACGACACACAGATTGTAAGAGCGTTTTCACTCCCTGCTGCCGTACTATTTGATAACATGAGGTCACTGTTGTTAATCCTCTGCTGGCATATTGTAGATTCTGCTGGACACTCCTGGTCTCACCACTCCATCAAAGGCCAAAAGGTGTCTTTGCTGTTTGCTTTTTCTCTATTTACACGAGCTTTGAATGTTCTGTGTCTGCTGAAATCTCTGAATGGATGCTCTGTCTGCACAGACACCAGCTGGAGAAGTCTTTCCTCGTGGATCCCTGGAACAGCGTCAAAGAAGCAGACCTGAGTACGGCGTGTTTTCTGTGAGACATCGTCCGTGTTTTGACTTGAGGGGTGGATTCAAACCTTGTCTGTTCCAGTGCTCGTCATGGTGGATGTGGGAGACAGATGGATGTGCTGCAGGCTGGACGTGGAGGTGCTGAAATGCTTGGCCCAGCACCCACAAATCCCAGCAATCCTTGTCCTGAACAAGGTATTTGTTTTTTTTAATAGGTTTTTCACCCCAACAGCTGGCTTCGCTGGCTCAGCATCACCTCCTCCATTCTGGGATGGATATCAGCTTTCTCTGTGAGCAGCAGATTTGTTTTTGCTGCCTGTAACAAAAGATGTTTGATGGATCATTTGATTCTGTCTGTCTAAAAAAATGACCTGCGACACACCAGCTGCTGACTTTACTCACTTTTTTTGAATGAAAAGACAAAAAGCAAATAAAAGAAGAAAATGAATAACAGCACAAAAGCAATACATTTGTAAATCATTTTAAAAATGATTTAAAGTTCTCAGTTAAGTTTGTATGACTCAGTCCTAAATAACAGAAGCTTTTGACAGCCAACTAACAAGCTTAGTTGTAAAATAGTTTTATTTTTGATGTTTACCAATGTTATAATTGGAAACCTATGGTCTAAAACAGAACAGCAGTTTCCTGCACATAGAACTGTTCAAACATGGCTTTGTTGTTGCTGTATTAGGAAATAATCTATGTTTGCATGTTTTAACTCTGATAATGCTTCGCTCGCGCTTTTTTTGTTGTTTTTTTCTTCCTCTGCCTCGCAGAAGACGCTTTCATTTGCTTGTTTTCACGTCTGCTCGTTGGGGGAGACAGACAGGCTGACTTTACTCCGAACAATGGAAGCCCAAGAAAGCAGAGCGCTGAAGAAACAAATCATCTAAAACAACAAATTTGAATTAATCGACAAAATTGATTTGTCGCCCAGACATGGCTCAGACTGAACATTTTTACATGTCATCTAAGCTGGTTTAAGAAAAAAGTAGTGTTTTCATGAGCATCCCCAGTTTCACAAATAATGGGATCCGGGACAGTTCTGCAGGTAACCACTAGGTCTCTTGCTACACAACATTTGTCCATTTCAGTGAAAACAACCAACGTGACCATTAAAATAAACATGTTTACTCTTACGTTGTGAAACATTTTCACCTCTGTGGTTGAATCTAATCTGCCTGTCAAATGTTCTGGGGTGAATCTTTATGTGTAGGTTGAATAGTACTACCTTCCTTAATAGGGTTGCACCAAATTATTTTACTTTTATTTTAGTGTTTTATAGGTCAGGTGTTAAACCACACCGGACTGACTGCATCTCAAACAAACAGAAATAACATTTTTATTGAGTTTGTGACAAAAACCCATAAACAGCAAACAGTTAAATGAAGTTTGTGCTCCCAGCTTCAAACATTTGTGACTCAGATGTTTGGTTTTTTTGTCTTTAAGGTGGACCTGGTGAAAGCCAAGGACAGACTTTTGGATATCACAGCCCATCTGACCTGCGGGGTGGTCAACGGACGCAGAATGCGGATCAGGCCGGTTATCAAGCCTCCGTGGGCAGAAAAAAGGTCTGAGAGAGATTCCAAGTCTAGTCCTGAAGACAACGCAGAGGAGAGTTCATCTCTGAGCAAAGAGAAGCTGAGGAAGCAGCAGGGCTGGCCTCATTTCAAGGATGTGTTCATGCTGTCATCCGTGGACAGAGAAGATGTGGAGACGCTGAAGGTCAGCAGATCCTAAAGAAGATTTAAAAACAGCATCTGTTCAAGAAATATGTTAAAAGTCTCCCATGAAATGGGAGTGTCAAGAACTCTAACATAATTTGCTTGTGTTTTTGGATCCAGATGTCATCAAATTTAATCTGCTATATGAGGGCTAACACCAAAAGAGCCCCATCAAACATGCTGTTTACTGAAAGTGAACTGAACATGCTCAGAAATCTGGAGTTGAGCAGATTCACTGATCTTTAGGCTAAAAAGAAAAAAACGGAATGAACTGTTGGACTGCAGTTAACCACAGCATCATTTATGATCTGTGTCACACCTGTAGAGGTACTTCATGGCCGCAGCCAAGCCTGGAGCATGGCAGTACCACAGCGAGGTCCTGACCGACCAGAGCCCAGAGGAAGTCTGCACCAACCTCATCAGAGAAAAGCTCCTGGAGTATCTGCCACAGGAAGTGCCCTATTCCTTCACACAGGTGATTGTGATCAGCACACACACACCACCACCCTTTACAGCTCTCACAACCTGCACCTGCTGGTTCTGCTGACCACTTGCAGTCCCAGCACCTGATCAGGCTTTAGAGGTGGACCTTAGAGTCAGTTTGGTTCTGTCTCATCTCTTCAGTTTGTTTAATATCATATAAGCTGAACGTTTTCTAGTGTCCTTGAACCCGTGAGCAGCCTCCAACAAAGCTGCTGTGTGAAGTCCTCACGCTACACCTGTGTGCTGAACGGATGTTCTCCCTTCAGGTAGATCTAGACCAGGGGTCGGCAACCCGCGGCTCTTTCATCCTTATGTTGCGGCTCTGCGTGGCTTGGGAACGTGAATGAGAAGTGTCCGATTGAAGTGTATTTTATTTGTCTCAAAAACGTGGCGTGCTGTGCTGACGTGTCACGTGTGACATGTCAGCAGGCAGCCGGCATGAGCGGACACGAAACTGCACAATATTTTATTTGTGTTTGTTTGTTTTATTTAAGTTGTTAATTGTAAAATTAATGTGATCTCGAAATATTAAAATAAAATGATAAATATAATCAGGGTTCTGAATTAACACCCGTCAAATGCGGGTAAAACTTTTGACATTGAGACATTGTTCATCATCTCTGACACGGGAGTCAAACTCACATCCATGATTTTTAGGCGACTGCCTTCCCTCGCCACTTGGCCACCATATACATCCATCCCAGAGTTGGTTTAAACATTTAATCCTGACTTTATTACACAGATTTAATCCTCACATTCAGGGACATGCGTGGAATTTCTGCACTTTCATTAAGAGCTCGCATTCAGGTGCGCTGAGGATTTATGGCATTAGCTCACACTGATCTCAGCCAACATATGACACACTCACTTGTTGCTTCATGTCATTGTTACTTTTTAAATGACTAAGACTCACAACTACAACACACTGATCTGTAAGAACACACAATTTAACGCAAATTTTCAATATATGCATGTTTTTTCAGTGCATGACATTAAAAAAACTTTAAAATAATTATTTTGTTATTTATCACTAGTTTATGGATTCTAATCTTTATGAAAGGGTATTGCATTTCCATAAAAAAGAATGGTCTTCTTTTTCAAATCGAGTGCAAAATGCTTCCAAAAAATATAAAAAATAATTTTAAAAATATCTTAAAAAGATCAGACTGTAAACGACAAAGTTGACCACACCCACAACCTGAGCACCCTGCAGGTGTCCCCTGCCTTCGCCCATGAGTAGCCGGGTTAGGCTCCGGCAACCCTGTGACCACGAAAGGGATAGAGCGGATTGGAAAATGAATGAATGAATGAATGTTTGGCTTGTAAGAGTCAAGATTTGGCTGGTAGACTTTGGATGAGCGTTAAAGGTTTCAACCCCTAATCTAGTCCAATGAGAGACCCAGTATTTAAGAGAGAAGAGCCTTTTGTGTTCTTTAGGTTCGGCTCAGACAGAAACTAAAGGGTTTCTACTCTAGCTTAGTGAAGGTTCATTCCAGGTAGAATTGCCTTTCCAAACCTTTTCTCATGTCTTAGATTTTTTTAAACATTAAACACATGTGTGTATTTTACAAGTTTGATATTTTATTTCAGACAATTGAACTCTGGCAAGAAGGAATGGACGGAGAGGTTGATATTTCTGTGAAACTTTACACTAAGAAAGAGACTCACATGGTAGGTGCTTGAACATTTCTCTCTTTTTGGTTTCTTTCAACAGACTAAAGAAAAGAGTGGCTTAGAGAGAGATTGTGAATGTCCCTGTGATAGCTGTTAGACAATACATTTGGGTTTTTAACATGTTCCTGTGGTGTTTTCTCATGATGGAGGTCACATATAAAGAAAATTATGCTTAAAATAGCATTTCTGGGTTCAGTGTTCCCTTGCCATGTTGTGATTTACCCTTTGCAGTCTTTTGCTGATTGTTTTCAGTTCGATTTTGCATGTTTATTTTTTTTGGGGGGGGGCTATAGGTTAAGTGGGAGAGCATATAGACAGATGGGTGATGGGAAGTGGGGGGGAGGTTGCTCTGCGTCCACAGTCCCGCCCACAACTCAGAGGTGAATTTCTAATGAACCCCGCCGCTCTGTTTAAAACGGTGTAATCCTGATTAAAAGATCACCGGGAACACTTGACAACAGGTCAAAAAATGTTCAGAGTGGGTCTTTAAGGTGGAGGTGTGCCGCTTTTCTCATTCTCTGCTCAAAGACATTTTATTGATGTGGAGTTTTTCCTCCTCTGTGGCGTTTCTGTTGATCTGTGACTGTCTTGTTTATTGTTGACCGCAGCGTTTATTCACAAACTTAGTTAGTTCATGAAATAGTTCCAGAATGCAAATAGATTAGCAGATAAATGTGAGCTCACTTTGATAACATTTCTTCTAATTTGGCCTAAAGTATTGTTTTTAGTATCGTCATTTCAAAGCACTTTGGAGTATTCGGTGTCCCCCACCCGCATTCTGTTATCTCTATAACAAGACGATCTGTTTCTGTTGGGCACCGTTTTGTTTTCTCCTCAATGGTTCAGGAAGCGGAGTCCACAAGGAGGAGATGAAGGAGCTCCTCTCCTCGGCTGATGACAGCTTCACCCTGCGCTGGTGTTTGTTTGGTTTATTTCTGCATTTTCCTCCAAACTCCTGCTGTTTTCCTTTTAACTTGTAAATATTTCAGCTGCCTTTCAGAGCTCTGCATATTTGGTGACTAGAGTGAAACTGCGACTGTGAAGCTGCAATGTTTCATTGGGGGGTGGGGTGGGGGTGGGGTTAGTGGCACTTCCTAGTAGAAACCATATCTTCTGGGGCTCAGTTTATCTCAGTGAGAGCATTCAGACAGAACTGGGAATGGGTTTTGAACCAGCTTTTTCTGAAGGAAACCTGTGCTTTGTGGTGTTTTTGGCGTCCACAGAAGATGGTGATTGGAGCTGCAGGACAGATGGTGGCGCAGATCGCTCGGGAGGCTGGCGAGGACTTGAGCCGTGTCTTCCTGAGGGAAGTGCGGTTAAAGCTCACCGCCAAGCTGACAAAGTGACAAAGATGGAGGACTTTTACAGGAAGAAACCGACATTTTTCAGGCTTCATCTTCATGCAGAGGCTTTAAACATTCTCGTGTTTGAACAGTGGAAGCAGGAGTTTTATCTTTGTCCCTCAAAGCTTCCTTCACATTTAAAGTGCTGCAGATGGGCTGAAGTCATATCTGCATGGTCATACTGACTGCTGCTCCGTTCCTCCCGCCTAACTCTGCCCCCGAGGCTGAACTGCATCTCTAATGGATGGCAAAGTGCAGCAATAACCCCACGCTAACACCGCTCTGTTGATTTGGGCGTTCCCCTCTGATTAGATGAGCAGAGACGCCCACTCAGGACTTTTTTTTTTTTTTTTTAAATAATGAGGCGCACATGTGAGAGTCCAGAAACTTTATTTAAAACACAAAAATACACATCTCAATGACTCCACTGACTTCTTCCTCCTGGTTCCGATGCCTTTGAGCAAAGGCCATAGAACCCTTACCATTACTAAACTCAGTAATGGTAACGGTTTGACGGCCCTCCTCTGTGTTGGTCCAGCGGAAGCGGCTTGATGCAGCAGAGGTGGAATGAAACCCTGGATAGTACATCATCTATACTGTAGTGTCTCTTTATTAAACTTACAGTATAAGATGATATCCTGTCCAGGGCTCAAGATGGAGCCATGAGGCGGCACCGTCATCGCTTTGAACTGCTCGAGGGCTTCTCACCGGACCTGTGGTTCCCCTCTTCACGCTTCAGCTCGCTCCTAGAAGGCGTCTGCTCCCCCTGCTCCTTTCTGCTCCTGCTGTTGCCCTGCAACACTTTAAAGCCCCCACGGGCTCATTTGCATATGTGATGACATCTGTGCCGGACCAGACAGGACTTCTTATCTGCTCGCACTGACTGCTTCAGTGTAGAGCTGGCCTACGCCCTTTCTTACACCCAGCTGGAGGCGGCATTGAGGTTATGTTTTCTGACTAAAATGTCTTTCCAGTTTTCTGTTTATGTTGGTCTGTGTCTCTCAGGTTTCCATGTTTTGTGTCAGTAACAGGTCCTTCAGTCAAATAAACAGTTTTAATACCTCACTGGTCATAATGATGGTTTTTACATTTTATTCTACCTTAATACATTTTCCATGTTCAAGCTAATTCATATTTATGAAATCCTTTTACTTCTAACTAAACTTACCTTTTTTATAATGATTAAATCTTAAGAAATAAGTGAAAGTTTGACTTTATTAACTAAACTTCATTTCATTTTCTTGATTTATCAAATCAAACTTTATTTGTAAAGCACTTTTTCTACTAATGTGACTCAAAGTGCCTTACATAAAAAAAAACAATTTTCCCTCTTTTAAAAACGAAAAGCAAGACAAAGACCTTCACGCACAAAAAAATAGAAGTTCTTTATGGTAAAAAAAAAAATCAGCAATTTCATCATTTCCTGGGCATAAACATTTTTTTTGGCTTGGATTTGAATTTATTGCCATTTCAAGTTATACATGCTTAACTGTTTTTGTAAGGTATTTCTGGTGTAGTTCCTGTAGTTCTATTTTTTAAAGTTTTATACAAAAAAAAGCCCTAAATATGTTTTATATTTTTGTATATTAATGGATTTTGAAGATATAAGTAATTATTACTTTTAAACCTAAGCTTTGGTCAAAATTGTATTTGAAATAAACGCTTGAGGAAAATGGAACCAACCTGATCCCAAAGATGCTCAACTGTTGTTTAACTAGCTGTTGGTCTGACGGCTGTGTTTAGAAAAATTCTAACTTACTTTGTGAGATATTTTAACAGCAAATCCACTCCAAACCAATTGAAAGCTGTGAGTATTTAAAAACATTAACATACTGTCATTGGAAAATTATGAAATGGTTTTATTATTTCTACAGTTTGTCAGCTTGATGTGACTGATGTGTTGCAACGTAAGCGTCAGACGTTCATCCAAGGCCTTTTTGCTTTCTATCAGGTCATAGTTTATCTGAATGTTGTAAATACTCATTAATCTCATTCATAAAGGTAGTCTTTGTGGAACATTAGCTTTTTCTGTGAATACACGCTGGATTTTATGGTCGATCATTTGCATTAAACTGCATTTATGGATCCCTCAGCGAGAAGCTGTTGGGTCTGGTAGGAACTTGCCGGTTGCCATAGTGACCTTCCTGGACAGGGTGTGGGGTCCAGGTTGGGGTGTGAGAGGGTCTCCTGGCTGCACAGATAAAGGCGGAGGCAGGACTATTGGGGTGGTGGCCTTTGCTGGCAGCCGCTTTATCTGCAGCAGCAGAAGAGAAGCAGAGACCTTTTCTGCAACATCTCGCATGATAAGTCCCTCAAACAAGAAGCAAACAGTTCTGAAAGTTTGTTCTCAACTCATCAAACAACAGGCTTTGTTGGATTAGAAGCTTAAATCCACTCCATGCTCCTCTCTTTTAGAAAACATCTTTATTCTGCTGAAAGGAAAGGGCAAATTCTTGAAAAAAAAAAACGGATTCCTGGAAACTCATAAATTAGATAGTACACTCCTCTGATGAAATGTTTTTTAAAGCTGGTTCCATCTGTAGATGGATCAGGATCTTCTAAAGTACACACGCTTTGGGACCTGAAACTTTTATGAGTACAGTTGGAGCACTCAGTTGCAGATGTCAGGGGTCACAGCAGCCAGTGTGTCCCAAACACTGTGGGACGTCAGAACACTTCCTCAGATATCTCCAAGTTACTCCTCATAAACCGTCAGAGGAGCACCACAGTGTTTTATTTATTTTAGAAACTTGTAGTTTCTGTGCATCTGACTTAGTGGTCTGACAAGTTGAGAAAGACACCCTCAAAAAAATTCATAACAGCAAAAACAAAGTGTTAATTTGTTTTCCTTCCTAAAATAAATACAGTGGAGAACAGGACTAAGTGGTAAATGGCGTACACTTGTATAGCGCTTTTCTACCTTCCTTTAAGCCCCAAAGCATGTCACAGTCGCAGTCCCATTCACACACACACTGATGGCGACACCGCTGCCGAACACTGGTGCCAGCCTTCCATCAGGGGCAATGTGGGGATCAGTGTCTTGCTCAAGGACACTTGGACACATGGGCAGGCAAGGCGGGAATCGAATCTGCAATCTTTTGATCAGAAGACGATCACCACGGCTGCCCTCTAAAAACTAGAGTACAGTCAGAGGAGAAGGAAGAATCACAGAAAAGGGCAAATGTCATATTTAATGTTTTGTGAATGTGCAAAACTTGTGTGTAAAATATGAAATCTTTTTGCATGTGATTTATTTTCCATTTTTCAATGATGGTGTCTTCCTAAAAAGATCAATAAAGGTTCATCTAAACAGTAAAAAAAAGTTTTCCTTATGGAACTTTATTCATTAGAACTTTTGTTCTTTATTACTTTATTTTAATTTAAATGCTCATGTTTACAGTGGGGGGGGGGGATGTCACTAATTCTGAAAAAAGATGGGAGGTCTGTATTGTTCATCATGTTACAGTGAAGGAAATTGTATTTGATTTTTTGCTTTTTGTAGGTTTGCCCACCTAAAAAGAAACTGACAGTCTGTCATCTTAACGACAGATTCATTTGAACAGGGAGGGAGAGGAAATCAATAGATCCACTTTAAAGAATTTATATAAATGTATTTGCATTTCATTGAAGGAAATACGTATTTGAACCCTCCTGCTGGAAAGACTTAGTACGTTATGACAAAACCCTTCTTAGCAGCACAGAGATCAGATGAATCTTGTAGTTGATGATCAGGTTTCTGCTCAAATCAGGAGGGATTTTGATCCACTCTTCTTTAAAAATGATTTCTAAATCATTCAGATTTTGGTGGCTGCTGTTTGGTAACTCTGAGCTTGAGCTCTCTCTAAAGGTTTTCTAAGGGATTGAGGTCCAGAGACTGGCTGGGTCACTCCATGACCTTGATCTGCTTCTTCTTCGATCATTCCTTGGTTGTCTTGGCTGTATGTTTTGGGTCAAGATTCTGTTAGAAGACCGGTCCATGACCTGTTTAAGCCTCCTGGTGGACGGATGAGGTTCTTACTCAGGATTTGACAGTACATGACTCCGCCCATCAATACAAAAAAGAAACGTGCCCTGTGCATGCACACGTACCCCCCTACCCCACCTCCACACACTCTCACACACTTCTCCCTTTAATCCACTGAAAACTCTTAAGTCTTTCCCATGTTAGATAGTCTGGAATCTGACTGATTCTGTTGGCAGATGTCTTCCATTCAGGTGACGGGTTGATGAAGACCTAACTGGTCTGTGTGAACCAGAACTCTTAATGGTTGCTAGGGGATCAAATACTTATTTCCCTCACTGAAATGTGAATACATATTTCAGTATGTATTGAAACAATGTATATCCAAATTCTTTAAAGTGGATTTCTTGATTTTCCATCTCTCACTGTTCAAATGAACAGTAAACAACATTAGAATGTCAGTTTCCTTTTAAGAGAGCAAACCTACAAAATTAGCAAAGAATCAAATACTTGTTTCATCCACTGAAAGCGCTTTGTGAGAAACAGAAAGTAAAAAATAAAAATCCAGGAAATCACATCTTCCTTTTTTTCTATTTCACCGTTTTCCCTTCTTTTTTGAATTATAGAAGATTTTAAACTTGAAGAATTTAGCTGGAATGTAAGGCCCCGGAGGCAGACAGTTGGTGATATACATCATTTATTAGAGGGTTGTGCAGAATACACAGAACATCATGGGCACATGCTGAAACAGACATGCTAGATCATGTATCCAGAATTCAGTGTTACATGAGAAGGTCCCAACACGACGTCACACAGACATTTCAACAAGAGAAGGATGTAGATGTAAGTTAAGGCATAGGTGTAATATGTTTGGTCATTTTTCTTACATGCTACAAGCAGGAAACAGAAGTCGCTGCAATTCTGATTATCCGAAGCAAAAGCAGGTTCTCTTAAGCACAAATTGATGGCAAAAAGAAAAACAGGCGATAAGAAGCTGCAGAGAAATCTTTAACTGTATAACCTCTAAAATTGTTTATAAAAGTCTGTAATCCAATAAGTGTTTGCAAGGAAGGGTAACCTAAAGCACACAGAACCTAAAGAGAACTCATGAAAATTTTTACAGAACATTCAGAACTAAAATGGTGTTGTGTTTGGCTGGAATGGACCATATTCTTCAGAAGGGGGTCGCAAAAACACGTTTATATATGGTTGCCAATCACTTTGGTCAATGGAAATGCACACTTTTTAAATGGATTAAAAGAAAAAAAAAATTTTTCTGTACATAATGACCAAAACAAATGCTAACAGTTGAAACTGAGAAGGTAGTTTGTGTGTGAGCTTTCAGCAGCAGCAATTCATTTACAACATTTAAATAAAAAAAAGAAGAGCCTTAGTTGTGTGAAAATGTTGAGTTCAGTTTTGATGTGGTGCCACCATCAGGTAAAGGGAAAAAAAGTCAATAGAAAGACATGCAGATCACATATTTATGGTTATTAGAATATCTCTGTTGGTTTAAATGGCACAATCCTGATCAATTCTACAATTTCCACAGTAAACAAAAAAAAAAATCCCATCACAAACAGTTAAATGAAGGTAGTGTCACAGAAAACAGAAGGGAGCAAAAATGTAAACAAACAAGTCTGAAATGTTTTTTGATAAGAAAAATGACCTCACTAACAAAAAAAACCAATCAAATGATCACATTAAAAAAGCAGGTCAACAGTTTTCAGTCAGCTGGTCAGGAAAAAAAAAGAAATATGGAGTTTAAAATAAAACAAAAATCCCATGAAAGCTTGTGAAAATCCTGTAGAAATTCTGCCCTCTAGTGGTCAAAGTATGGCAGGTCATTTCATCCGTTGCGTCTGATTTCAACAAACAGCCTGTATTCATAAAAAACTGGTTCATCAGTACTTCACTAAAAGTGCTGTGTAAAAATGAAACCTTAAGGGTTTTGTCTACATCCCGCCCACATGCTTCTTTTCCCAACGATGGATCAGAAATTCCAGAAAATCTTCAACACTTTTCTCCCAACTTTCAACTGTTACAACATACCGTAGATCCAACATCTCCAAACGTGAAAGTGAACTATTTCAATATGTAACAAGCAACAAAAACAAACAAAAAAACAAAGGTAACTGAAGGGTGGAACAAGGACTGAAGTCAGAGCCCAAGAGTCCAACATGTAGGACTAGAGGTGGAACTAAAGCATTATCTTTGTTAAGGCTGCATATGGCTTTGTGTTTGCTTTATGTGTTCAACATACAACAAAAAAGCTGAGTCAACACTAATGCTAGTATAAGCAGATCTACTGAGAGCAAGCGGGGAATTTAAAAAAACACAACAAAATAAAGCCAAACCATTACTAAGGTTTGAGCACTTGAGTGGTTAATAGGCACTGCACTTCAGAATGAGAAGACAGGTAAACAAGACAGCTGACTGTGAGGTAAGATTATTTTACAAGAAGTGATTCAAATATTTATACTTTGATAAACTATAAAACTTTTTTTTTCAATCACATGGATGTCTTTAAAGATCTAGAGATCTGGAGAACATCACCTATGGTCTGAAAGCAAGAAGTAAAGGAGTCCAGTGAGCTGCAGGCTACCTCACTGAGCCTCAAGAAACACGGAGCTTCTAACTGCACACCCAACAAGAAACGGTTTCCTCCAGAGTCCAGAAGGAAACTGAAAGTTCACCAGTCTTAAACATTGATGCATTCTTTCTCCCTAACAGCTGTTAAACAGGCCTTCAGATGACCTGTACAGCTCAACAACATCATAACACAACAGAAGAAAGTTCACCACACAGAAACTACAATGTAGTGGCCTTCATTTTCCTGAGGAAAATAAAAACTTCCTAAAATAATTTCAAAACAAAACAACAGTGAATGTTTGTCAAATGCAGCTGCATAAGGGGTCTGTTGCTAAAAAATATATTTTCATGACTGAGGCAGATAAACAGTAAAATGTTTTGTCAAACAGATCTCCATCAGATGGCTTCTTGGCATTGTTGGCCGGTGATCTTCTGGAGCAGAGGGATCTGTGGGGTCAGAGGGCAGATGGGTCACAACAGGCAGGAAGCGTTTTCAAAAGTAAAAACTATATAGTTTGTATGGAAGAAACCTTTGTGATGTTTTTTTAAACCAAATGATCTGAGTGTGACTTCAGCGTCCCGTGATGGGCAAACACAGAGAGACTGATAGATTTACAATAAAATAATCCTCCAATTTTTCATGTCGTTACAACGTAGACAGCAAACCGATGTATATGTAATCAAGTTTTGTTCTTTTTTTTCTTTACATGATACATAAATACATGACCATTTTAAATAAGAAGTCCACAAGTTTTGGGCTGAATCCAAATTCTCCCCCTACCCCGCCAATTGTAGGGGCGTTTGAAGCTGCAGCGATGTCAGAAATGATTATTTTAAGTAGGAGCCACAGAGACAGAGCTGGCTATCCTTCTGCTGGGAGGGTAAACCGCTCGGTGCTTGTGACACGGAGGAGAACACATTTCTTCACTTGGGTGTGCTTTGAAGCACAGACGTTTACATTTAAATGTAAGTAATGACTTTTTGTTTAAGCATGACTGTTTAAAGTTATAAAACCAGTGATCTTGTGTGTTTCCCGAGCACTGGCAGCTACACACCAACATAGATGACCGGCAACTAATAATGACATCATCAAGTGGTGGTAACGTTAGAGTTCAAAGACACTATTCTTCCATTAGTGTCCGTTTGGAGAGCTACATGTAGGGGAGTAGGGAGAAGCCGTAGGGGAAGAATTTGGATTCTGCCTTTGAGTCCGATGAGGACCAGAGAGACTCTCACCTTGGTCAGATCAACCCCGGTGAGGGCGTTGACGGAGACGGGGAGCTCAGCCAGCAGGCGATTCACCTCTCCAGTGACACGGTTGCCCTCCCCACTTAAGATGACAATCTCATTTGTCTTGGACAGGGGAGCAGCCACCTTCCCAGCAATCTTTAGACAAGAAAAAAAAAACGAAAGACAAAAACAGTTATTTTCTACATGCTGTCCCGGTCAGGCTGTCTTTGGATCCAATTCAGAGTCATTTGATTTTGAGTTTCTGCAGATACTTTTGTAACACATTAAAAAATAACACATTTTTAAAACAGATCTAAGTTTTACCCAATTTTTATTTTATTAACCTTTATCATTTTACACTTAAACAGGTAGCTTGCACAATCAGGTATAAATAGTGCAACTGTCATCAAGAAAAAAACAGTTTACTATAAACTAGTAAAGAAAGGTGAATAGGGACATGAAAAACAGGCTTCAACTTTTTTTATTCAAAAATATAATTTTTTCTTAAAGTTACAAACATGTCCATTGGACTGCATTGGACTACATCACTTCAGCACCCAACAGTAAACATTACGAACTTAATGTAAAAATGAATTAACTTGCATTCTTTTGTAAATATGTAAACCGCTGCTGCTTTTTATGCTTTGAAAAACATTTCAGAAATTTCTGGTAAATTGAACACTGAACACTGGAATTTAAACAGCTTTAGGTCTAAATAAGAAAACCAATTACACCCAGCCATGACACTTACACCTAAATGTATTTAACCATCCACTTCAGGAAAAAACATTATTATGAGTCCCTGTAGTTCTACAAGGATGAAGGACAGTATTTCCCAGACGTTTTTTTGATGATGTTGGAAGAAACAGAAACTGATATTTTAGTTTCTTTATCACCATACTCTTCCATGTTCATCCCACCTAGGCTGTATGAAAGTTCACCAAGCATCCGGGTTCCACTGTGTCTTCCACTTTTGCTTTACTGTAGACTGCCAGTATTCATCAGTGCTGTAAAGATTTGCCATGTGCCCATCTTCTATAGATAGCTCCCTGATCATGCTGACTATCTTCTGCACCCTATCCCTCATCATCCTCACTTTCTGCATCATTACCACCTGTATCTCTGTCATCCTCAGCTTCTGTGTCTCTGTTATTCTCAGTCATCCTCAATGTTCTTACTACATTCATCATCACAGGAGTTGGATAGAATTTCCTAGACTATTCTGTAAGCTGCCTTATTCTTTCCAGGGTTTGAAGTCCACAAACTATGTTAATATAGTTATAATAATAACTCAAACTACAGCCAACCTGCACAATAATGTATATCTTAATTAAATAGCTATACAACGCTGTAAATATAACAACTTTATGCTGACTTAGAACAAAAACAGTCACAAGAAATAATGCATCAATCACATAACGTGTTAAATAATTTACTGGGGATGCGTGATGTCCACTTGAGTGGACACCCTTAATCATAATTTTATACATATTGTACAAAAAAAATGTAATATTCCAAACAAATGTTATCCTTCCCCAGATGTTATTGCATATTATCATATTTTTTTACTTGTCAGGCCCTTTCAGTATTGAAGGATTGACAGGAAATGCAAGCAGTGGTCATCGAGGGTGGCTGTTGATTGGCCATCTTGGATTCAAAGTAAATTTACTTGAAGTTACACCAATTGACCACTGAATTAAACGCAATGGACTATGGCAGCTGAGGGCATGCTTGTGACTGGTATGCAGTTCTACCACAGAAACCAGTATAATAAAGAGTCACTTTTAGTAGCTGTCCTCTGTAGTGACCACTATGCACCAGAGGGTTAATGGGACCATTTATTTATTTATTTATTTTTAATTTTTTGAGACATTACTGATTTAGTTTTGGTTTTTTTTAATCACTTTTTTATGGAGCTTGCAATTTGTAGACGGTCCCCTTGCAGCAATCTCACTACTGTCTCTCTAAAATACATATTTTTTAAAAAGTGATCAGAACCGATTTCCAATCCCAAGATTTAATCTGGACATCCCTTTTTTTTTAACTCAAACCAAATGTGAGGAGAGTGTTGGATGAATCCAGAGACTCTGCTTTGTAACATTTTCAAAGCAGGAAAGGGTCAGTAATATGATTCTGTTCTGCTGTAGTGGAGGTTCAGAGTCAAGGTTTCCCAGCTAAGCAATTACTGCCAGTCTTCTCCATTTAAAGTTACCAGTCACAGTAAAGGAAGCTCCACTAACAGCCCAGAACAAGATTTAAGTTGAATAAAAGCATACACAGACCTTGGGTAGGGCCTCGAGGACCAGAGCAGTCTTGGCAGCTTCACCGTATTGTTGGTAAGCCTCAGCTTTCAGCCGCATTTTCTCGGCCTCTGCTTTCCCCACAGCTTCAATGGAGGTAGCCTCAGCCTCACCAATGCAGCGGATCTTCTCAGCCTCTGCCTGGGCCGTCAGCACTTTCTTCAGTCTGCGGTGAGGAGCAAAACCATCAGGAATGGTGCTTTCAGACGGGCAAAGGCTGATGAGAGCATTTTTTAAAAAACTGTTCGTTTTACAAACAGAAATAAAGTTCTACAAGTTTGCCCTCACAACTTGTTTATGGTGCTCTCATAACAGTGTGAAAGGTTATTTAAAAGTCATTTTTTGCATAAAATGATCAAAACTCTTCAGGAAGTTGCATTTTTTCCTGTATTTTCACAAACTCATGTTGCAGAAATGTCTTTATTTTCAGAAACTTTTTTTTAATAAACCAATAAAATCAAGAAAGAAATCTAATATTTGCTGAAATCTCTGCATGACAAACAGCTGAGTGTTTTGTGTTAGGGGTTTCTGCAGACGGGGAGGACTCACTTATGGCCCTCAGCCAGCTGCTGCATTTTGTAGGCCTCGGCCTCAGCAGGTCTCTTCACCGTGGCAATGAGCTCTTTCTCAGTGCGGTCGATTTCCTTCTCTTCAATTGTGATCTGTTTTTTCCTCTGCACCACTTCAATTTCGATCTCTTCCAGGCGGATCTTCTGCTGCTCCTTAGCCGCCTGCAGCTCAAAGGCCAGCTGAGCCTCTGCTTTCTAAAAACAAGGAGAAGCTTTTGCACATTGAAACAGATTTTAACGTGTGTGCAGTCCAGGGGATTCAGCGTGATACCTTCGTGTTCACTTCTTGATTGAAGGAGGCTTTCTGCATTTCCAGCTCTCTTTTGGAGTCCGCCATTTTTGTGTCCGCAACAAACTTCACATCCATCATTTCCTTTTTGCACTCCGCTTCCTGAAAATAAAAATACACCAAAAATGAACGTGGACATGGTTAAGAACTATTTAAATCAGAAGTCCACAACCACCAGTCCACATAGCGCTGGGCTGCGGAAGAAATAATTAATTCTACCAGTTTTTTGAGTCTCAACAATCTTTTATTTGGAAAAACAACTAAATTCTCTCAGCTCCACTTTTGATTACTTGAGCTGTAAAGTTTAGTCAGGTGAGCAAAATGACTATATCTGAACAATCTTTTATTCTGAAAAATATTTTACTTTTGAAGATGACCGGATTCTCTTGGTTACATTTCAGTCACTTCAGCGCTAAAAGTAGTTTGGTGGTGGGCAACACAATAAAAGTAGTATGTGGAACATTTCTTTGAAAGTGGATGAGGGATAAGTGCAGGGACAGGAGACCAGGCAGGAGAATAGGCTACAACTTCAAAAACTTTTTTTTTAAACAGTGGGCTACTTAAAATATGGATTTATCACAACAGGTGATTCCCACACACTGAGCCTGTTTGCATAATATTCATAACAATAATGACCAGAGTTTGATGTTCCATGGGTGTTGTTATCTGGTATTATTATTAATATTAATAAAGTTGTGTTGTACTCAAGTATACTGTTACTTTTCAGGTGTGTGATGATGTATATGAACTCATTGAATCAAGTGGAAATGAGGAAGCTGATATTTTTCTTTTTGGGTTTAGATGCTTTTAAAATGCAGTTAAACAAAATACATAAAGCTAGTACATAACAGAATTCAAGACCAGGAACACCACATTCAGTACATTTAAGGTCAGAACAAAAACCCAAAGTGAGGCCACATTCCAGAACTGTGTTTCGTTTGTGGATGTGAAAACTACCTCCTTAAATAAACTACATCATTAAATAAATAAAGTGAACAAATGAATTTGAATAATTTTGTAAGACTTTGTTAAGGCATCGCATGGAGATTTGAAAGTTTAAGACTTTTAGGACCCTGCAGTTAGTTTTTAAAAAGAAAAACACCTTCAGTTTTTTTATAAGTTGTATTCATTTTGTGGGGGGATGTACAGTATCTTACAAAAGTGAAAACACCCTTCACATTTCTGCAGATATCTATTCATATCTTTTCATGGGACAACACTGCAGAAACGACTCTTTGACACAATCATCTTGTATAGCAGTGTATTTTTTTTCCATGAAAATAAATGACAATACAGGCATCAAAAGCCAAACTTCTGTCAAAAGTGAGTACACCTTTAAGTGAAAATGTCTAAAGTGAGCACAATCATTTTCTTCCCAAGTGCCATGTGACTCATTAGTGTTACAATGTCTCAGGTGTCAAAAGATGGCAGGTGTGTTAAATTTGGTATTAAGGCTCTTACAATCTCAGCATGGTCGCACAAATTTCAGCATAGCACCTCATGGCAAACAACTCTCAGAAGATCTGAAAAAAATAATTGTTGCTTACCATAAAGTTTGTCCTAGGATATGAGAAGACTGCCAACACCCTGAATGGTGCTGCAGCACAGTGGCCAAGATCATCCACCGGTTTAAAAAGCCAGGTTTGACCCAGAACAAGCCTCACCATGGTCGACCAAAGAAGGTGAGTGCACGTTCTCAGTGTTACATCCAAGGTGAGCTTTGAACCACAGACGTATCAGTGTTTCAAGTATTCCTGCAGAGGATAAAGGAATTGGGGGGGGGGGGCATATGCCCCACAATGCATCAAATGTCTACATGCTGTCATCCCCGAAGAAAGCCTTTTCTGAAGATGACACACAAGAAAGACCAGAAACAGTTTGCTGAAGACAAGCAGACTAAGGACATGGATTACTGGAACCATGTTTTGTGGTCTGATGAGACCAAGATAAACCTATTTGGTTCCAGTAGTGTCAAGTGTGTGTGGCATTAACCAGGTGAGGAGTACAAAGACAACTGTCTCTTGCCTACAGTCAAGTGTGGTGTTGGTGGAGTCATGGTCTGGGGCTGGGGTTGGCATTGTGGAGCTACAGTTCACTGAGGGAACCATGAATGCTAACATGAACTGTGACATACTGAAGCAGAGCATGATTCCTTCTTCCAGAAACTGGGCCGCAGGGCAGCATTTCAGCATGATAATGACCCCAAACAAACCCCCAAGATGACCACTGCCTTGCTAAAGAATTACACTGCAATACAAGATGAACATTAACTACCTTTCATTGTGTCAAAGGGTCATTTCCGCAGTTTTGTCCCATGAAAACATATATACCGTATAATGGCCGGTCTCTAATAGACGCTGGTCTACAGTAAAAGCCGGGTCTAACAGGTGTCGTAATAGACGCCAGTCCCTAACTGTGGCCGGGCTCCTGTAAGACCCAAAAACCCCCTACCCCCTGCCCACGTTCTTCCTACTGAGGCAGGCAGAGGGTGTGGGCTGGGTGTCTGTAGCATTCAGCCAGTGCAGCATGGCTCACAACATTTTGGTTGGGATGAATCCTAAACATATCAGAGAATGCTGCAAGCAGATGGATGAAGGAGCGAAGACGGCTGCAGAAAGGAAAGGAGCAAACCCATTTCCTGGTGTTTATAGCGGATCAATCCCTGGATTCTCCTGAACTTCATTCATTTTCTTACCCCACTGGATCCTCCTTGGGGCAGCAGGATTTGAGCCTGTCCAGTCTGCTGCTGTTGGACTAAGGCGGTACACTTTAGAGCTGGAGCGCGCTATGCCGCCACCGAGGAGGAGCTGGCAGAGAGCTGGCGTGGGATGGGAAAGCAGTCTGCTCGGCCCCTCCATAACTTAATTTTCATTGACACCTCAAAAAAGGTACCCTCATTTTATTTTTTCGGGTTAAATGCGGGACAGAAAGTCGTCAAAATCCCTAAGAGAGAGGAAAGCAGCCGTTCAGACAAAGTGGAGAGAAGCTCTCGGTAGCTTGTAGGAAATTTTTAATGTTTTCATGAACCCAAACATTGAGGCATGATCACTGATGTTTTTGTAGAGCTTTTCAAAATAAATCAACCTGATCTCTAAACATCTTCCATAGTAAATGACATAAACAGAGATTGCACCATGTAGCTAACGGCTAAAAACATTAGCTGCTAGCTCCGTGTAGCTAAC
>BSAI01000201.1:6013040-6071895 GCA_036245035.1 Adrianichthys oophorus | reverse complement strand
TAGCTCCGTGTAGCTAACGGCTAAAAACAATTGCTGATAGCTCCGTGTAGCTAACAGCTAAAAACATTAGCTGCTAGCTCCACAAAGCAACTCTGGGGTGAATCCTAAACCGCGGAGAGGCTGCAGGAAAAAAGAAAAGGAGCAAGCCTAGTTTCCTGGCGAGCAGAGAAAGCAGCAACAAATAAGAAGAACTGGTTTGAACATGGATTACTGAGCAAAGGAAAAGGTGCTCGTGTCTCCAGGAAAATGATCGGCATGCAAGCGAAGGGGATTTTTGATACAGAGATTGACGTTCACAGCCAGTCCTAATCAGACCAGAATAAAATGTTCTCATCATTTCAATAAATCTTGCAATGTTCATCTGTTGTTTTCTGCATTTTGTGATAAAATTTTATGCAAAATGAACCCATTAACCATCATCATTCTGTCTGTGATGGAATAAACGCCGGTCTCCAATAGACGCTGATCTCTAACAAACGCTGGGTCGGCCAACATTTTTTTAAAAATAAATGCCCCGGCTACTATTGGAAATATATGGTATAAATAAATATCTGCAGAAATGTGAAGGTGTACTCAATTTTGTGAGATACTGTATGTGATAACAGAGGGGAGGGGGAAGGGTTGGTTGTGTTTTTGTTTTTTTTTTTTGTTTTAAATTGTAAAGTGTTTTGAGAATGAGAAGGGACTTTTATAAATAAAGTTTGATTTGATTTTAAATATGCTGTATTTGGAGTCTGAGCATACTCCAGAGTGCCCTCACAGTGAAGTGTATCAGTCAGGACAGAATCAGACAGTTGCAGGACTTCCTCTGGATGCTTCTCTTACCCTGATCCCAGCATCCCTCTCGGCCTCTGCCACTCCAATGTCAGCATCTCGCTGCACAGCGGCTGTCTGAGTTTTACCCAGAGAGCTCAGGTACTCCACTTTGTCATAAACATCCTGGCCAAAAGGGAGAACACAATTAAAAAAAGGTTGGAAAGAAATACTAGTTCTGAAATAGAAGAAAAAAGGGGAAAACATTTAAATAAGGAGACTAATAGCTTTAGCACCTTGATGGTGAAACTGAGGATCTCGATGCCCATGCGTCCAACATCTGGAGCAGCCACCTCTCGCACTAGAGAGGCAAATTTGTCTCTGTCTTGGTAAATCTGCTCGACTGTGAGGGTGCCTGATAGAGAATGTGTGGTTAGTACTCTGCACACACTAGCCAACAGGGTCACAAACACAGAGAATGTGAAGAGAAATAAAGCACAATCGACTGCACCTTCAGTTTTACTTAATGCAAATGACAGCAAACAAAGGGAGGAAAATTCAGTGCACTTTTGAGCTGCTACCCACCAAGGATTGCACGCAGGTGACCCTCCAGGGTCTGCAGGATGACACTCTTGATCTCCACCACTGTCTTTCCAAGGAACTGTTCACAAGCATAGCCCAGCAGTTCACGCTCTGTCATCACCTTCACCTGGCATCAGCATGGACACACATCGTCAGCTGAACACACATTCGCGCTCAGGTGAGACACACAAACACCACACACTAGCACCAGTGCCATCCCCCCAACTAAAGCACATCAGTCATCCCTGCTCACTGTAGCCTCGTGGTTGTCTCATTATTGAACAGCTGACTGCACAGGCGAAAGAGAACATCAACAAAGACATAATCAGTGCTATTGTAAATGTGACATGGATGTATAAATTTCATCATTTGACTTTTTATTCACTCTCAGCACAATAAATCTACTGACTAGCAGGTGCTCAAACTGTGGGGGCTTCTTGTCTTCATATTATTTTGCATGTGTCATTTCAGGTTGGGTTGCTAAAACTTTGCTCTGGTGCAAACTATATTATTAGATGAAGGGTCAGTGCTGTGATTCATCACAAAAAGTTTACAGAAGAACATGATTCATCTCCATATTTATGTATATATATCAAGTATTACAGAAAGAATATTTAGATCTGTCGCGCTGAAAGACACATTACTGACTACATTCAGTCCTTAGTTCTGTTCAAAGTCTTAAAATAAAAACCCCAATCAAGTCCTTCCCATAGAAAAACAATCATTTAGTAATCTAACTCTGACCACAGATTCACAGTTTCAGCTGGTGCATCTCAGATTTCATTAAAAAAAAACATCAAAAAAGGACAGTGAGCTGGGTCCTTAGGTGAGAGGTCTACACATGGTTTTGTTTTCAACATGCACTCCAACCAGAAATGATAGGGGGGGGGGGACACAAAGTCAGGGGAAATTGTTATCATTCCACACAAATACTGTTTGAAAAACAGAAAAGGCTGCAAACCATTCAATCCAACCAAATGGAGGCCAACTCAGACAGACAACAGGGAGAGACGTGCATGGTAACTGCAGTCTTTTTTAGCAACCCCCCTAATGCATGTCTCCTTAAGAATAGACCAGAAGAAAGGAAAAATGTAAAGGTTTTTCAAATTGGGTGTTTAAACAGCCCACTGTCAGCTGAACTGCCTCCAAACGGACGCAACAAGTTCAACAGGAAAAATGGAGGTGAAGAATCAGTGAAAGGAACGGGCACAGGAGAATCTGTCAAACGTTTCCAAAGTAGAATGTTAGACCACCGGTTTAGAACTTAAATAACTTGAGCTACAGCAAAAATATTTTACAAATTGGAATAGTAAGAACATGTTTAAAAAGGTATCGGAGCAAAAATGTTTATTTCGACAAATAATGGCTGTTTATTTCCCTATAGAAATCAATGGGATTTTGTCTTCCTGGGGCCTTCTTGTTTTGAACATGAGGGGGGGTGTCACTCAGTCTAGTTCTCGTCTACAGTCAATGGTTACAAACTCTGGTTACAAACCAGAGTTTGTAACCAGACTGCCGCCCTTCAAGCCTCAACATGAATGTCTTATGAACTTGAGGGGAGCCCGTGTTTCCACCCCCCTGTTTGATTAGTAGCACTGGTCAAGCGAGGGGCATAATGGGCCTCCCAAGATAAAATGAGAGGAGTTCTTCAGCTTCAGACACTGGGTTCATTGTCAACACACAGGAGAACAAAGTTGTGCACAAAATGATGAAGCACAATGGCATGCAAAGAAAAATGGGTGGGGCAAAAAAATGATCAGAAAACAGTAGAAAGTCCTCAAAGAGATGAGCCACCAGTTTCAACAAGAACGTTTCTACAAAGCAGTTAACGTGGGCTTCTCTGAAGGGAAACATTTATTTGGTTTATCCTTAAGCTTTATTTAACCTTTATATAATGTATACAGATGGATAAATATACTATACAAGATTATAATCTGCTTTCAAGTTTTTCCTCAAGTTTTTTTTCCCAGGTTTTGGAGTTTTGTTTGATAATGTTGCGGTAAACGGGGTTTGGTTTGTGTCAGTCACACAATCACTAAAAGAAAAGAAAACTTGTGTTTGGTGGATCACAGTTCTTGTTGTAACATCGTTTCTGGGCAAGTTGCCAAAAACAATGTTACAACAAAAAGTTAAAACAGCAAAAAATGGCAATGAAGCGGACACTGCTGCCCACGATCACAACCCATATTCTCAGCTCTGCTGCTCATCCACACATGCATGCTCCCCACAAACAGAGCTTTTGATGACAAAAAATGAAGACTTTCCAAAATTACAAGATACAGTGTCAACAGGCAAAAACAATCTACCAAACACAATTTTCATTCTTTTTGTGTTAAGTTTAGATTTTTCCTCAGCTAGTACAGAGATGTTGGTTTGCAGAGAATCATTACCTTTTGCCTGGGTCAATGCGGATCTTGTAGAACAGTGGTGGTGTAAGAAGTTCAAGATGGCTAATCATTGTTGCTCTCTTTTTCATCTCTTTGAAAAAGGCAGCCTAACTGATTTACGCTGGTTAATCTGCGGTAAGTCTCGGTTGCATTGGGAGTCCGTCTCATGACCGTTAGTTTGTTTACATTGTCCTCGTTGTGTCTCCGGTCTGTACCCCCTGGCTTCCAGAGGAGTGGTTAGCCAGAAACCATCCTACACTCCTGTCAAGCAGTTCGTCCTGCTCTCTTCGTTCATGGCTTTCTATGCTTGCAAAATTAAACTTTGGTCGTCCATGGCAAAAATGGACAATGGCATCATCCACGGTGTTAACATGCATCGCCGCGTAGGCACGTCACCTTAGATATAATATAACATTGTATACATTTTTATTTCAAAAGTGCAGCGAAGTTTTCATTTTAAAACCCAGACCTGGTTCCTGTTTCTCCTTCTTTTTTCCACGACATTGACGCGTTGACGGACTGGAAATAGAACGAAAGACAGATGTCAGCTGCAGACATGACGGAGGCGATGTAAAAATTCAAATTAATTGCTGAACATTCTATTTTTTTTTTTTTTTTGCCAGCACAACGAAGACGCACCACAGACAGACTGCAGATCGACCAGTGTAAATCTCCCTTTGGGATCTCTTCACAGCACACCAGTTGGGCAGTGTCAGAGTCCATGAGTCCATCAGACCTTTAGAACAGCTCTTTTGGTTGCTGTGATGAACCATCTTCCAGAGGTGTTCCACTAGACTCCTAGATGCTGCAAGTAGACCATTTGGCCTTTTTCACAGCTAAACATTGCTCATTATTTTGCCATTTGTGACTGTTTTTAAACAAAAAATGGTTCTAGTTTTCCAGAGATGAGGACTTCATACTCAGACTTATGTCTCACATGCAAAGACTTGAGGTTTGGGACTTGTGAACATTTATTTATTCTTACAGTGAAGAAACTGACTTTCTGTTATTGTTCCCCCATAAAGTCACTAAAAGTAGTTTAATGACAATTTGTAACAATAACATAATTATGTTCAATGTAAGTTTTTAGACTTGAACTTCAATGCAAAGACTTCAGATTTGGACTTGTAAAAATGGACTTGTGAGCATCTCTGCAGTACTCCAAGATATTGCTTTGGTTCACGGGGCTTCATGTGTAGTCAGTGTATGAAGCAAAACCTTTTGGCTCTGCCTGCAGCACAAAGTCAAGTCCCAAACAGGACGTGATAGTGGATTTTACAGTAGATTTATCAAATGTTGATGTTTTTAGCAAATTTCAGTATTTGGAAAAGGGTTTCAACATTGAACATAACTGAGTTGCGTCTGTGTTTGGAGTGTCACAAAGACTTGCATTACTTTGTACAACCAGTGTATGCATGTGTAATGACATACTTAAAAACAAGTTCAAACTGGTGCATTCTTCCCGAATATGAGAGGATATCATGCAAACAATAATGCCATTTCAAAATGTAGTAAAAGAAAGGTTGCCTCTGCGGGATCACAACCAGATGCCAGAAGATGGAGGAAGGATTGGGTTTAGTTGAGTCTGAACTGGCATTCCTAGAAAAGTGTGGTGATTTACCTGAGCCACCCCTGTGACAGTAATAGCTACACCCTCCGCTGTCTCTACATCCTCACACTTGGGCTGCAGGGTCATAATCTCAAGCGTTATCCTGTGAAGAGTGTGGAAAAATATAAAACAAAAAGTGACATGTTTGCAGGGAGAGAAAATGAGGGAAAGGAGCAGAACACAAGGTAAAACAAAAAGGAGAAAAAATAAATCAAGACAAAGTGAAACCATTCACCCAAGGACTCCAGATCACTAGAAACAGGGCAATGTTATAGGCTACTCAATGTTCAGAAGTCTTCGGATACGCGTGGGACTTTAAAAACCAACTCACTGGTCTTGGACCGTTCTGATCCATATTTTTTATCTTGTGTGCAAATTTACTCAGTCCCAGCTTAAAAAACCTTCAGAGCGGAGCTGAATGAGAAGAGCAGGGTGACACGCCTGTCTTTGACTGCAGACGAAGAATCAGAAAGCATAGAAGATGGGAGCGCACATAGTTACTATTAGTTTATTAGTTGCACAATTATCTTTAGTCTTCTTGGCTTTAAGCACCAGCAACTGCTGATTTTGGAGTTTTTTGTTTTTTTAATGTGCATTACCTGAGCCACCCCTGTCACAGCCAGGGGAACACCCTCCGAGGTTTCGATATTCTCACAGCGACAGAGGATGGTCATAACCTCCAGAGACATTCTATGCAGGCAGCGGGAATAGCAAAGGTAAAACAGTAAGTTGGACAACAGCTGTTAGGAATGTCAGCAACTGACAGCAAGAAGAAAAGGGAAGAGGAAAATGGCACAAAGGAGACACCCGAGCTTCTGCCTAACCGGTTTCATCACAAGAGACTGGTGTGTGTTTGATGTGCTGGTAGTAAAACCTGAATCTGTAGCAACACATTGGTCACGTTTCTTGAAAATGAAATCACCAGATTTTTCTATGAATAAACTTGTACAGAGATTACAAAAAGTATGTCCATTCAAATGACCAACTTGGAGTTACAAATAGTTGAGATTGGCTGTTTTGTTTCTGAGATTGTTTTACAGAGCTGAAGACAAAGACGCCACTGCTCTTTCTTTGGAAACGTAAAGTCGAATGAGACTTGGTGGGTGCTTGATGGAGATGGGCAGCAGCTTGAGTGACTCTGTTTTAAAAGGTCCACATCCCTCAGTTTCCTTGAGAGCTCAATCAATGAGTCAGGCCTGCACATTAAGATGATTACTGCGACATAAACAGGAAACCACACTCCCTACCTACTGCAGCTGGACAGAGCACTTGCTTGTGCATGCAGAACTTTAGTAAAGATGGGCTTTATTCTGAGAAGTCTCTAGAGCAGTAGTACCCAACCTCTGGGCCAGTCTGTAGGTCTCTTGGTACTGAGCCACAGAGGAAAAAAAACAAAACAAAACATAATTTACTTTTGTTTTGTTTTATGTATCATCTAATTTTGAAGAAGTATGTTTTGTGAAAGTATTTCTCTCCTTCAGATCCGTCTATGACTCACTAAAGATGTTTCCCTTGGTCATGTGACAAGCCTTCAGCCATTTCCTGCCATCCATCTGGTGCATGAATGTAGCCATCTACCAGTAGATGCATCAGATGCATGGTATTTTTTTCAACTGTGGCTTATTCACAACAATTTGAATAAAGAAAAACTCATAAATGCAGTTTTAAGTTTAATTTTCTTTAATTTTATATATATATATACACAAACACACCTGCCACAGACTTTAAAGGGGACCTATCATGAAAAAACAACTTTTTGAGCTTTAAACTGTGGAGCTAGTCGTATATATATATATATATATATATATATATATATAATGAAATGGGCGGGACCAACAAGGAGCGATATATATGGATATAGCTTACTTTGAAAAGCTTAAGAAAATCACGGTATGGCCCCTTTAAATGACTGCTACAGTCTGTATTAAATCAAATTCCCCTAGCTAGAAAAGTTAACAAAAAACAAACGTTTAGGATAAGTTTCTTTGGGCAGAAATGTCATTGAGCAAATGTTCTGATTTTAAAGTTAAAAAACGGAATTTACCAAACGAAGCCAGGAATCTTTAAGTTAAATATGGATTTATTGGAACAGTTGTTCAAACAAACCAAGCCCACTCTGCATAACATGCAACAACTGACTCTCTAATGTAATGAGTATGCTGCTGGTAAAGTTGCAAACATGTGGATTCAATATTATTATTATGTTTAGAAAACATTTTATTTTATTTTGTTTTGCATTTATTTGCCACACTTCAAAAGTATAACAAAGCTGACAGAGTTTTCAGCCTCTACTGTGGGGACAGGATAAAGTCAAAGGACAATGTATAACACATTTTAATGGGTCCTATACATTATCTAGTTAAAGAAGAAAATTTAAAGGGGCTGTAGATGTTTTACAAAGGGTGAATATTCGGTTAAAAAAAGTTGCCAATTTGTGAAAAAAGTTTGTTTTGTGAAAACGTCTTAAAGAGACATGTTGGAGTTTTTCTGCTTTAAAAAACTTAAGAAACTTTAACAGATAAATATTCCTCTGTTAAAGATAAACTAAAAGATAAACACACAAGTCTAGATTGGCAGTTTAAAAATAATCTTTTTAACCAGAAGGATAAACTGAGCCTGAAGAGAGTTGTCCCAGTGCTAAAATAGCATTCTATTCCAATTTTGCCTTGACTGAATTTTCACAAATCAGAAATGACTTTTGTAAAACAATACTTTCATTTTATTAACTCTTCATCATCTTTAAAACATCTACAAACAGATACAAACTACCTTTTTAGACTAGATTTCAGGTTGAACTATATCAGCGTGAAAAACAGATTTTTCAGAAACCGGAAGTTAACAAAAATAGGATGCTAACTTCAGCCTCATACAGGGCGGTCAGTGAAAATATTGTCTGACATTTAACAGGTTCATTGCCTAAAAAAGGTTGGAGACCACTGCTCTAGAGGAAGCATAGGATTATATTGAAACTGCATGAAGATTATTTACAATTAAAGCAGAAAGGGCAGAACTTTGAAATACTCCATCACAAAGTGAAAACAAAATTAAATGTGCGTTATTTTGATCTTGCTTTAAATTTCCAATAAACTCAGGACTAATTAAATTAGTACATAGAAAAGGAATTAAACAGCTAACAAAGGCTATAATCAATACCAGTAAAGAACACATTAGAAAATCAGTAACAAAGAGCTAGACAAACAAACAAGGCATTTAAAACCAGGACTTAAAGAAACAAAACACTCACATGCCGTGTTTACCAGAAACATGACTTTAAAGAAAACAAATGGTGAAAAATGGTAACACTTTCCTCACACTTGAGTTAAATTCAAGGAAATAAAATCCGACATGTAAAAGAGTGACAGACAAACCAACCAGTTTGTTTCACTGCATGCAATTGTATGCAGGACACGGTGTCCCGCTTGGAAGGCTTATGAGGATTTATAGATACACATTAACCTGAGCAGCATTCTGCTTTTCATCCAATTTATTTACATGAGTTCTGCATTCTAAATGGTACCAGATGAAATTACATACATATGGTATGATGTAGCGAAAATAAAAATAAAACACTTCAGAATTGAAAATCAGACATTTAAAAACAAAGAGTAGCTATTGGTTTGTAGTGGGTAGCAGCAGCTTTTCTTTAATAAGTATAGTGGAGCCTTTGTTTACTAAGACGCTCGCTCATCAGAGCAGCATTTAAAGTAAACAAGTCTGCTATGTTTACACGTTTGATAAAAAATACAAAAAGATCAAAATTTACTTCTTTTTTCCCCCCATCATATTTAGTGTATTTATCAGTCACATGTATAAGTGTTTAAAAAAAACACAGATTAGTCCAAATAATACATATATTAACCCCTTCATTCCTTGAAATTATTTCCAAATATATATAAAATATTGTTTAGGTTTTTTTCCCGATTTAAGGTGATGCTAAATTAAGTAAACTTAATTTTATCTTGAGAATTACCCACATACGACATAAAGAAAAATATCAACTTTTCTTTAAAGTGATTCCTTATACTTTTAAAAATACTAAGACAATTGCTCTGTTAGGGTTTTCATGTAAGTATTTCTGAAAAAGCAAATCCATCTTTATTCATTTAATAATATGAAAAATGTGCACAAGGGTTATCAAACCAAATTATTTTTGATTGAAAATATGAACCATGGACCAATACATAAACAAATTGTATCAATTCCTAAATTAAGTTGCAAACAAGACAAAAAAAAAAATCGGATTTTGTATTTTAGCAACGACATCCAGTCCTGTTACAAAGGCATTTCCAACTGGTTACTTCCTTAACTCCGAAAACCCGCAAAAACCAAGCATCTACAGTTGGGGAGGCTTTGTCATGGAATCAACAGCAAAACTTGGTCATTTTCTTTAAAGATTTTGATCTTTTTTTCTTAAAAGTAAAGAGTACAGAATTTTCTGACGACATTCGATGGTTTCAAATGTTGTCATAATGCTTTTTATCTAACAAAATAAATGGTAATTGGTAAGTGGTGTATACTTGTTTAGCACTTTTCTACCTTCCTTGTATGGCCAAAAAAGCGCTTTTACAGTCACAGTACCATTCACACATACTTTCATATACTGATGGTAGCTCAAACACTGCCAAACACTGGCGCCAGCCTTCCACCAGAGGCAATTTGGGGTTCAGCGTCTTGCCCAAAAGCACTTCGACACAAGAGCAGGCAAGCCCTACCGCTGCACCTAGTTCTCAGAAGCCAAAAAACTTTGTTCTTGAGAACTAGTTAACATTTTATCATATAATATATTCATTGATTTAAAAAAGAACACAATGATTTAAAGTATTCGTCCCCCTTGAACTTCTCAACCTTTTGCCACATTTCAGGCTTCAAATATAAAGATATAAAACTGTAATTTTTGTGAAGAATCAACAAGTGGGAGACAACATCACGAAATTTATTGGATATTCCAAACTTTTTTCACAAGTAAAAAACTGAAAAATTGGGCGTGCAAAATTATTCAGCCCCCTTAAGTTAATATTTTGTAGCTCCACCTTTTGCTGCGATTACAGCTGTAAGTCGCTTGGGGTTTGTCTCTATCAGTTTTGCACATCGAGAGACTGAAATTTTTGCCCATTCCTCCTTGCAAAACAGCTCGTGCTCAGTGAGGTTGGATGGAGAGCGTTTGTGAACAGCAGTTTTTAGCTCTTTCCACAGATTCTGGATTGGATTCAACTCTGGACTATGACTTGGCCATTCTACACCTGGATATGTTTATTTTTGAACCATTCCATTGTAGCGTTTGCTTTATGTTTTGGATCGTTGTCAGTTTTATATCTTTATGTTTGAAGCCTGAAATGTGGCAATATATACACACATACACGTTTTTTTTTTTAAATTCTGGATTAAGAAAATATCCAACCTGATCCATTTTATAACATAACAAATAACATGTTACTGTTACATAACTCTTACATAGTTTTGTTTGGCTCAATTTCAGTTCCCAAAGAGGACATTTTTAAAGCTAGGCAGCTGTAAGTCCCGACAGTTTCAGAAGGTTCAGGTTAAGTTGCAACAAAAGTGTTGTTTTTAATATATAGAAAAATCTGGAGCCTTCATGAAAATTATCTGCCTGAGAGTAAGAACTCGCTTAAACAAGTGGCTTGAAGCCAAACAGATCTTACCTTTGGATATCAGAGATGAGCCACCAAGCCCAAGCCCAGCCTCCCACGACATACGTTTTTTCGTCTGAACCACAGCAGCCACCTAAGCATCAACAGAGAGTTAACGTCATGACAGTGTATGCAACATCAGGCCAAATCTGTTTCTAAAGACTAGTTAGATCTTTAGAATCATAAGCTAAAACAGACCTACCACAGCAGCAAAAGTTGAAGGATGTCTTTAAAAATGGTTCATCATTTATCCCCTTGTGCATTCTTTAAACACTTTTTTTTTTTTTACTGGTGATCATGTGCCGTTTAGTCACACAAAAAAACCCACACCACTCTTGTTTTGCAGTCGCTGTGGTTGGCTTTTCTCTGCTGCCTTAGCTTTCTTTGATCCTTCAACACATTGAAGCTACACTTCTTTGTTTCTATGCAAACTTGCTGCTCCGTGTGGTTTACACAACAATTGTGATTTAATTTACCAGACTGACATCTGTTACGTACACATTTTTCCCCCCAAACACTCTTGTTTATTTTGAAAGCAACATTTTTGAGGAACAAAACAGAGAAACATTGAAATTTGAGATCTTGGAGACTACAGATCTACTGATGATTGGCCTTTCTACTTGTGCCGAAACATGCCTTATCCTTTTCTAAGCCTAAATTTGACTTGTGTACTCCAGAGGCTTTTATGTCACATTCCCAGCTGTCACATGTTAAGTGACATGAAGGAGGAGGGGGGCACTCAGACTATCTTTACTTAACACAAATCACTCTACAACACAAACGCTAACTTCATACCATATTAAGAACATAGAAACTTCACTTATGTTTGTTTTGAAGCAAAAATGCAGCGTTGCAGATATAATCTTAGTCTAAAAGGTTAGTAGACTAGACAAGTACAGAAAATAAAGCAAGCTAGGACATTCAGAAAAACTGAATGACACTTGCAAGTTCAGTGTAGACCTAGTCTGCCATGCTAACCATTTTTAATAAATGAATGTTAGCAGAAAGCAAGGAAAATAACCCTGATCAAACAACAACTGAGGACCAAGATTTAGATGCATCAGAACCACCAGTAAAGAAAGGAAAAAAGGGAAACACTGTTGTTGCACGTCTTAAGGACAGGAAACAAGTGGACAAAACCTTTCACTTTTGTAGAGGTGTAATTAATCAAATATTTGATAAATCAATTTAGCCCCATCGCATCAACTTATACCATTAAAAAAATAATTTCAAAATGAAATGAATCAATCTATAATTGATCTTGGAAAATATCATTTGGATTGAGGCACGGTAGATTTATTTTACTAAAATGTAAAAAAGGAAGGAATAAAATGATCATGTGTCATCAGAGTGAAAAACAGACATGTGATGGACCAACAAAAAAGATCAAGTCATCATTATAGTCCAACAGATGAAAACACTGAATTTTGCAAAGACATGTGACCATATATATATATATATATATATATATTTCTTTTTTTTTTTTGGGGTGAAAAAACAACAGAGAGCTGAACTTTATCCAACTAAAATGTGAATGATTTTACATTAATTCATGTTTACTTGTACACATATTTTATTTACATTTGATTTTCTTACAAGAAATACAAGGAATCAGGAAAACTTCACCTGCACTGTTCAGTACCCAAATACTTATCAGTCACACTGGTTGAATTTTTGACTAAAGATTTACTGGATCGATTTTAGGTCAGTGAATCGGATACAATCAGATTGCTCAAAATGAACTAATATTGAGAATGAACTGTATTGGCAACCACAAATTATGATTTGAATCAAATTGTTGTTAAAATGAATTGCAACACCCATCAATTGTAGACTTTAGGACTTCTAAAAAGCTTTCTCCCTTTGTTTTCTGAATAATGCCAGAATTCACTTTCAATACAATGTTGAAGCACAGTTTCAACAGCTGATTTTTCTGAACACAGTGAGAATTTGTAGCATGAAGATTATATATTTTGGTAAAACTCTGTGACAAAATCAGTGATACGTTGTTTTGATTTCAAGACATTCGAGTTTGTGATGACATCTCTATGCAAATAGAGGGTTTAATCATATTGGTTGTATTCTGCACAAGAAACCTGAACTGACGGCTGCAAACACTGCAGGCCTTCCACGACTCAGCCCAGGACACGGACACTCCCCTGCTAATTCAATTTACTCCTATTGCAAAGCTCCACCATACTGATGCTCAACAGAACCAACATTTAAAATGAAAAATAAGCTTTTGGATTAACAACAATTCTGTTTCTGAAATCTTAAAAGACTAAAACAAATGTTGGGTTTTCCTAACCCAAGTGGTATATTCCAAACCGGACAAATTAAATGTAACAACTATTTTCCCATTTCGGATTTCCGACTTAAAACTTTATAAAGACCAGTAAAAATCAGTACAGAAACGATTACGCTACAATAAATAACAAATCAAAGTAGGTTTTACCGATATGTTGGCCCCTTCAGTTGAAAATTAGATCGTCTGTTTCCTGGCAGCGTAATGCAAAATGACCATTTAATGTATTTAATGCTGCAATAATATATGTATATATTTATTGCTGGCATATGTTTGGTCAAATACTACTAACAGCAATATTTCTGGAAGAGGAAAAATGTACGTGATGTTTTATCCGCTTGTCGTTTCAGATGTTTCCATGCTTGCACTTTTAGTATGAAGGCACAGCGCCGAGAAACAAGAACACAACGTCCAAACAAACCCTAAGCTCACCTGAAACTACAAGGGCCTCGTTCGGTCCCACGGTGTGACAATTTCCCATTATGTCAAACGAAGAGTGGGTTCAAAACATACAAAATGTCTTTCACAGACTTGCTGCCTTTTCAGTAATGTGTATACTTCCTCACGCCCCTCTCCTCGACAGATTCTTTCCTTTTCTTTTTTTTCCCAAAATGGAGAGTGGTGACTGCTGAAAAAGAGGCTCGCCACCAGGAAATACTACTTCCGTTTGTATTTTTTTTCTTTTTCAAATTAAAATCAGTCATTTGAGAGCTCAGTGGTGAAAATTAACCCTATTTGTGTTTTACTTTGAAAGGTTAAAAGATTTGCTTCCTTTAGCGGCTTTCCGCTCATTTAACTTCCTTAGAGACCACTCTTCTCTTTAACCCTTCCCAGTTCTCGACTTCTGTCTAGCTCCGAAGTTAACATCATAAAGAAGAGGGCGTGGTAGTTCAACATTTTTGACACGTAAAGGAATGAACTGATGCGTGTCATTTCCCAAAAGCCCGCATTTTAGGGATCGTCTTACAAGACATTTGTTTAATTCACGAGGGGAAAGGCATTGAGCCCGTTTCATTTTAAAATTAGGAAGTGGTTGCTCAGAAATATTGGTCTGACCTTCACGGTCCTCACACAGGATACAGCTATAACGACCTTTATCTCTATGGGGTGACAAATGTAAAGTTCAGTCAAAAATTGCTGAGTTTTTTAAAACAATAGATACATGTATAGTTGGAGTGGGCGTTTGAAATGTATATTTTACTTTTTTAACATTTACATAGAACACTTAGATATTACATTTTGTTTTACATTTATATTTGCCATTTATTTTTAACATTCACATTCATATTTAGCTTTTAAAACACCAATCACAGAAACCAGTGAGTTGATTTACACTTCAGTAGCAGTGATCCTTAATATCCTTGGCTATAAGAGCAACCATGGGAGAAAACAATACCCACCATGGAAGCAACGGTTGGAAGCAAAGATCAAGACAGCTCAAAGGGAAGTGAGTCAGACATCTCAGTCCAGAAAAGTGCAGTTCTAAGAACAGCTAAGATACTGCAGGACCCTCAAGCTCCCAGACCTCTGGTAGAGGACCTGAGCTTGGGGTGAGGTACCACCCACGGAGGGTGAGAAGGGAGTTTTATTTTTTTCACATCCATTATATACATTAGTTTATGTGGGACCATGCCTGGCCCTGGGCTGCATGGTGCCCTAGGTGAAAAAAAGGGCTTGTTTTGCTGCTTTTTCATCCTTAAAGTACTAACACCGACCCCCAACCCCCCACCCTAGATTAGACAGTGGCAGCTTCAGGTAAAGTTTTTGATTACGTCAAACTTTTTAATTATTTTATTCATGTTTTCAATTATTAATTTTTAAAAACTAAATAAGTGGTGTGTCCAACTGTTATAAAGTTGTAAAAAATGTCATAAAAAACCCACATAGCCTAATCATTGTCATTTGGTGCCCTCTCCAGCAGATGGCGCCCAAGGCAGCCATCTAGGTCACCCATGCCCAGGGCCGGCCCTGTTTGGGAATCTCTAAGAGTTAAATGCACCACCACACAGGGGAGTGCACAATGCACAGGGGAGCCTGAAACCAGAAGAAAACAGAGTTAATGTGTCCAGCTCCAAACAAAAGATAAGCCAGTTTCTTCTTTCATTGAAACTTCCCAGTAACAATGACAGAGATCCCACTGGAGAAGGACCCCACTGGAGATGTCATGCAACAAGGAGGAATCCAATCAGGGGAGGCTAACAAATCCAACATCCGTAATTCAAAGGCCAAAATTCAGAGGCAGAAAGGCAGATCAAAACACCAAGGGGACAGACTAAATTTTAACCAGGAACAGAAAAGGGTTCAAAAACAGACAATTAAAAACTGTAAATACTGTGAACTGCTGGACGTCTGCTGCTGGAACATGAACTAAGGCACAATAAACTGGCAAAGAGTGGGAGGAGCTGTCAGTCCTGATTACTGTGGCTCACAGGTGGAATTAATGACAGTGATAAGATGCACCAGGTGAAAAGTGGGAGAACAGAGAACATGCCAAATAAAACTCACTATAGATCATGACATATACAAAGATTCTTGTCATCCTGGTATTCTTTGGTTCCATAGGTCTTCTCTTGTGAGTTTGATGATACTGTAGAATTCTGTGGATCATTGGATACAATCATTTCTCAAAGCTCAACCCTCAAACTCGTTTGATTCCCTCAGTTATAAACATGTATGTAATCATTTGAACAGACCAACATTGGTGTCATTTTAATGGTAAATCAAGAAAACCATTAATTATATAGGGAAACTATTCAGCTTTCTCTGGTCTTGACTGGAGGAAGTAGTTTGTCCTCTCTGGGTGGGTGGAGTGCTCATGCCCCAGGTGGAGGAGTTGAAGTATCTTGGGGTCTTGTTCAGGACTGAGGGAAGACTGGAGCATGAGATTGACTGGCAGATTGGTGCAGTGTCCACACAACGCACTTAAGTCACATTTGTTAAATATAGTGATTAATAACTAAAGTCCAGTAGAGCTTGATTAATTGCTTGAAAAGGAGTGGGAAGAAGCGAATTTATAATCCCACCCCTACATAGTCACTTCAATTTTTAGATTTCTTAATCTGGTTCGGATCAGATCTAGTGCAGATTTTTTCAAGGAACAAAATGGAGTACTTAGTGATTATAATCAAAAAACAATATTTTTTTATTTCAGTAAACAGTACTCATTGATGATCATTAGAACACAATTTCATATGAATCCAGAAATCATCCTTACACATTGCAAATCAAGTTTTCAAGTAACAAAAAAGTGCTTATTGATTATCATCTGTGAGATCTCGATCATTATTTTCAGTAAACATTTCAGTAACCGATATGTAATGAACATTGATTATTATTGGAACACGTGATAACATTTTTCTAGTAATAATTGCTGCATATTTGAGATCTAGTAAAGATAATCAATAGTTGATCAATATATGGTAATTTAAAGAATTCAGTGATCATGATTGCACATTACACAATTTAATACTCATTAGTTGGGATTAAAAAACTTTGATTTTTTTCAGCACAATCAAGTTCACACATCTACATATGGAATTTTTCTAGTTTACCTTGAACTCATCTTATCTTTATATTGTGAAATGAGAGTTTCTTTATACATTTTCCTAAATTTTTGTTTGTTTGAACAATGATTGAGCTCATTACTTAACCTGTTCCAAAGTTTAGAGGTACACACAGAGACACAAAAACTTTTATTTGTGGTTCTTATCAATTTGATCTTGAAGTTCCTACATCCCCTCAGTTTGTAGCCTCCTCCATTTTCTAAGAACTGTTTTTGGATATTGTATGGTAATGTTTTACCACTAGCTCTGTATAGAATTTGGCCGTGTTATTTCAGTTAGTTTATTTTTGCAGGACTTGTAATCTCTGTTCACTTTCTTGTGACTTTTGTTTTAAGATTTTTTTGTAGAGGTTATTTTTCTTTTTACAAGTATCTTGTAGACCAGTAGTTAACCAAAGATATTTGGCAAATTTCTTCTTGTATTGCTGAATTGGACAGTTTTTGTAGTACTAGATATTTCTAAAAAACATTCATAAGCGGTGTCCACATCTTTCTCTCTGTACAAAGAGTTCCAGTTTTGTCTGGATAGATCATTATTAAGAGAGGTCATTGTTTTTTTCCTTTCTTAACCTTTTCTAGACTGGGTCTTTTATTATTTTCTTTGTTGTCACGTTGATATCAAATAGTGTAAAAACAGGTAAATGATCAGTTATGTTGCTTTGTTTGCTTTGTTATTTTGAGAGTGAAAATTTTTTCCATCCAGTCACTGAACACTTCTAACCCTGGTGACCTGTATATACAGCGTATAATGACATTCTTCCCTGATTTATTACACATTTCTATTGTAATACATTCCAGTGTTCTATCCACTGCAACTGACATTTTATCAGTTACTGTAAACTTCATATTTTTTGCACATAGATTGCGACTCCTCTTCCTTGTTTATTTACTGTTCACATTCATACGTTCATAGTTTTCCAATTCAAAGTCAGTGTCTTTGCTGCAGCAAAACCAAGTTTCTGATATGGTTATGATGTTAAAGGAACATCCCAGATTCTATAGATAGTCCTTCTAGTCTCCAAAGTTTGTCTATATGCTTCTGCTGCTAAAATTAATGATTGACAGTCTTCCTTCTGGGTTCAAAGAGTTTTTAAAGTCATCTTTGCTGTAATATTTGCAGTCCAAATTAACAGTGGAAAAGAATTGATCAGGGTCGATGTCATCTTGCAGGTTGTTATCATTATCAGTGAATATGTTAAGGTCAGGTTGCTCACTGTTGAGATCTCTCTGAAAGTTGTGGTCACAGTTGACTGTTGAAGAAAATGTGTTGTTTTTAGAAGCCATTGTTTGAAGGGTTTGACTCCTCATCTCGTGAGTCCAGCATCTTCACTTATCTCTTGTTTAGACTGCAGTGGGTACAAACTTCTCCATCCAGCTCATCCAGACTCCTGATAATAATGACCTTGACTTGCTCAGGAGAATCGTTACGTTTAACGTAGATTCTGCAGTCCCTTACTCAGGTGCTTTGAATCTTCCCCTGCCGTTTCAGAAAGCACGCTCTTTGGGTGATATCAGCATCATGCTTAGTGAGATTCTCATTAATGTAAACATTGGTTCTCTTCAGATGTCTTCCTTGCTTCAATTAAGCTGTTTTGTGTTTCCGATTAACACACTTTAAGAGGATGGCAGGTCTGTCAGACTCTCTCCTCCTGAGGAGCAGGCAGCACATCTTGATGTTGTTTGTGTCCAGAGAAGTTCCTTTGGAATTTAAGAAATCTTCTACCTCCTCTCCACAGAGCTGGTCTCCTGCTCGTCGGAGTCCTCACCGTTCCCTGCGGTCGTTGCGTGTGCATATGATTGGGTTTGATCTTCAATCCGGTGATTGTCACATCATTAATCCTGGAATTCTTCTCCTGGTCATCCCTTCACAGTTCGGAGCTGCCTCCCCTCCTCCAGTGTGCTCAGAATCAGATCGTGCTGGATCTTCATGGATCTTATTCCTTCCAGCAGGAAATCAAGCAACTTCGTGATATCCTCTAAGTTGTCCGTCATTGGGGTTTTTTTTTTTCAGGGGCATGATCAGGAATTATTTTTAACAACATTTACTTTTTTCTCAGTAAACAGATTTCGAAGTGCAGCTGCTCTATGACTCCGTGGCATGGTGGCGTCTGCCCAGAAGTCCCCATCATGACCATCAAGAACAAGGTCCTGGGTGCTCCCTTAGAGAGAGAGTGAGAAGCTCGGTCACCAGGGGAGAGCTCGGAGTAGAGCCGCTGCTCCTCAGCACTGAGAGGAGCCAGTTGATGTGGCTCGGAAATCTGGTCTGGATGCTTCCTAGACGCTTCCGTGGGGAGTTGTTCTGGGCATGTACCACTGGGCGGAGGCCCCGGGGAAGACCCAGGACACGCTGGAGAGACAATGTCTTTCAGCTGGCCTGGGGCCTCCCCCCAGATGAGCTGGAGGAAGTGGCCAGGGAGAGGGAAGTCTGGGTATCTTTGCTTAAGACTGCTGCCCCAGCAGCACCGATTCCGGACGAGTGGAGGAAGATGGATGGATGGAACTATTCAGCTTAGGTTTTATGGTTTGATTCCTTTGTTTGTGTTTTGGTCTCTTGATTAAAACACATTACATCTGTCTACATCAGTCCTGGTTTCTCAGGAAGCTTTTTCACACAGAGCAAAGGAGAAACCATTTAGTGTATAGGAGAAGTTCTCCTTTTATTATCGAATATAGACAGAACAACATTCCTGACATGTTTTATTTTCCCCAGAGGACCCAAGCTCCTAAAGGTTCAGACAGGATTAAAAAAAGCAGAATCATTAAGGTATGATTTTGGAGAGAAGAAAGCAGAGCTCTTAGAGTCTAACAATGCAGAGAAACAAAACCACTAAGACAACCAAGGTCTTAATGGAGAGGGGAAATGCAAAACATTCAAATAGCTAGCTGGATACATGTCACTATCAAGCTTCACTGACATACAAAACTTGCAGTCAAAATTGAAACAACACAAAAATGTATTCATTCAAGCATCTTCAATCCTGCTTGGTTCCTATGAGCCTGTTTGTTACGTTAGTAATGCTGTAAGAAACAGAATTAAAGTATTCCTACAGAAACAACTGAACACTAGTGAAGAACTTGGAACTGAACCATCAGAACCATCTGCCCCGTCACCTCAAATCAACAGTGTGAACAGATGCATCATGGGAAGTGGAGGAAGGCTTCCTCCACGCCAACACCACAACTCAGGGGTGAATTTCTAATGATTTGCTGCAACTATGTCCTAGAAAAACGACACAGGTTTTATGATTTTGGCTAAAAACAGCATAACTGGGAATACATCCAGACACTGCTCCATGTAAGTAAAGATGAGAGCAAGACACTTGTATGTGACAAATGACAGACAAGAGCTGACTTGTGTTGGTTAGAAAACAAAATAAGTTGTTAAACACAGCACTCAGTTTGATTGGCAAAGCCCTGTTCTGATCCCCAAAGCCAGAGTTGCATTGTTGACCTCATGTTTTCTCTCTATTATATGTTAAAGCTGCTTTGCAGTCTCAGTCACATCTTAGTCTGTAACAGGGTAGGAATGGTTCAACGTGTCATCAATGTATGACATACTCTTGTAGATTGCTTCAAATAACTTAATGCGTTGACAGGAATGTCAATAAAATGGTTTTACTTGAAGCTGGAGAACAATTCCAGCTTCAGCTTCAATAGATCCAGTTTTTAGTTTCATTATGTGTCCTTGCCTCTGAGCATGTGCATTGACTACAAGGTAGGTTCCACCTCTGGAAAATAAACATATAACGTATGACAGCACTGCTGGCTCTGGTCTTGTTTGTCAGGTTTACTGATAAAAAGAGACATGGCTCAACAGGACAAGGCACAAACCAAAACTGATTGTTTTAGAGAGGAAGAGACACAGGAACAACAGAAACTGTTGTTTTTTTTGTCATATATAAGAGCTATTTAATAAAAAAACTTCTGACTATGACTGTTTAACGTTGAACCAGTGACATGTCTGCTTTAACTGTAAATACAACTCAGAGGATACAACTTTGCACATCAGACTTCAGCTTGACTCCAGTGCATAAAGAGTTTAATCTAATCTTTGTAGGGTTTTACTGTTGAGTTTTCTAGAGTTTTGCTTTGTCATGGTTTACAATTCTAACTGTTAGTTATTTATTTGCTGTCCAGAAAAATATTTGACAACCACACAAAAAATGTGCATCACTGGTTACAAAAATGTTTCCATTTGAGATATAATAGATTTTTTTTTGCATTTTAATTTATTTTTAACAATTATTTGACTACCACTCTAATGTCAAAAAGATGATCTAATCACTTTAATTATAAATTTAGCTATACTTTAACCTTTGTTCATTCTCTCATGTTTGAAAACCACAAATCTATGGATTTTTATGGTACCTATTAAGTCTAGAAAACTGTTTCCTTAGTGAGAGAGCTACCACATGCTCAAGTGTTTCTGCTCAGGTAATCATTACAGGTAATAAAAAGGGAGGTTACAACACCCCAGAGTGATTTAAATGACAGTCAGCCTCCTAAAGTTTGGGCCCAGACAGGCAACATAAATGAAGCAGGGGGCAGACATGGATCCACAGCTCAGCAGACCCACATGGAGCAAGCAGATAGAGTTCACTCTGGCTGGCATTGGCTGTGCCGTGGGTCTGGGGAACGTTTGGAGATTCCCTTACCTCTGCTACAGGAGTGGAGGAGGTGAGAGAACAAATAAACTAGAGAAAAAAAAGCAATCATCCTTTTTTCTTAAAGCATAGATTACACAGCATTTAACTACTTAAATAGTTTTGAATTAGCTTAAGAAAATATGTTCTCCACGTTGTATGCTTTTGGTTTAGAGTAATAAAGATAACATGTTTCAAAGGGAAACCTCACCTTCTCCTTGACTTTAAGCAAAGTAATGGCATTGCTGGATAACTCACAAACGTTAATGATTAGAGAAAAGTAAAGCTGACTGAGCCTCAGTTTCTTTTTTGCTGCTGTTTAGTGTGTGCAAGTTGACCCTGCATTATGTCTGCCAGGTGCTTTCCTGGTGCCGTACCTGCTCATGCTGGTGGTTCTGGGGATTCCTCTGCTCTACATGGAGCTGACTGTGGGGCAGTTCACAAGGAGAGGGCCTGTGCACGCTCTGGCAACTGTTTGCCCTCTGTTCAAAGGTACTGTGTTCACATCTTCCAATCATCCAAAGCTCCCCATGTGGGTCAACAGACTTTGACTTTCAAAAAACATAAAGTTAAAGTCATTTTTGTCTCACCTCAGGAGTGGGCATAGCATCAGTGGCCATCTCCTTCATCATGTGCACCTACTATAATGTCATCATCACCTGGGCCCTTTTTTATCTTTTCCACTCCTTCCAATCTCCACTGCCGTGGCAGAGCTGCAACAACACCTGGAACACGCCGCACTGCTCTGATCACGCCACCAACAGCAGCAACACCTCCACAGCAAGCCAGGAGTTCTTCCAGTATGTCTTCCAGTTTGTGGCACAAGCCAGCGCTGGCTCTCAGACGGATCAAAGTAGGCCAGATAATATTTAGTTTAAGGGGCATTACCAAATAACCTGAACTTAAATTTAGACTCAAAGTTAGTTTACTCTGTTGTGTCTTTGTTAATTCAATTTTTTTTAGGAATGAACACAAAAGAAAACACTTTGTATCCTAGTTTTGTGAAACAATTACAATGTGAAGGTCAGTGACAAGAATGACTGAGAAATGATCTTAACGGAAAATATAAATTTGTTCTATCGACTGCTAGTTTCACCTTCAATAACAACAATTGAAAAATTGTTTTTGAACATTCAGATTTATGGCAGCGGCCTCAGAAAACAAAATCAGATCATGTTTTATTTTCAGTTTGTGGATACGAATGCACAATTTTGCATTTACTCATGACCTTTTGGAAGCTCTTACTCCCTGGAAATGCCTGTGTTCTGCCTGGACACACGTGCAGTAAAAACACGGGACGGCTTTTCATCAAAGTTGTCAAACACATGACATGGAGAAACTTTGCAAGAGTAAATCTATGAAGTCTGACCAGTTAACCTCTTTTTGAAGCATTACCTGGCAGATTTGGTTTACATTTATATAGACGTTTCAGAAGTTGATTTCTTAACACACCTAATAGAAATTGATCCATCTACTAATTAATCAATTTTCATAGCATTTCCCTAAAAAACACACAAAATAAAAACTTTTTTCTATGTATTATGAAGTTAAATGCAGTTCCAAGAAGAAATATATTAGGCAATATATATAGTACTTAATTAAAATAAAAAAAAGTTTGTCACAACATGAGTAAACCTTGTGCTTCAGCTGATAATGGTACTTCAGTTCAACCACCTTCAACCAACCATCATATATCCATAAATGATCACCATATCAGTTGATTCGTTCTAGAACATCAATTCCAGATTAACTTATTAGTTACAACAGCTGTAAAAGCCAAAATCATCACCCCTCCTCCTCCATGCTTGGCAGTTGGAGTTTGACTGTTTTTAGACATTATGCATCAAGATTTATCCACTTGAATGTTAGCTGACAACCAAACATGATTCCATTAGTAACTTTTTTTCTGAAAAACCTCTGCCTTATAAAACTGCATGTTTTTCACGTTTGACAAAGATATTTCATTTGTTATATGAGAATCAAGTTCCCAATTAACATTAACATAATTAACATAACATAACATAACATAATTAACATATGAAGCATGCTAGTGGGCTGTGGGAGTAAGCCAAAGTGCCTAGAAAAAGCCCGCACATGAATGAGGAGAACATGAAAACTCCACACAAAAAAAACTCAGCTGGAATTTGAACCAAGGCCATCTCAGTGTGAGGTGAGAGTGCTAACCACTGCAACACCGTTTAGCCTGGGGGGGGAAAAAAGCCTTCGTTGGTATTATTTACTGTTGTATATATGAAATATGGAGCACATTTTTGTGTGTTTCTGCAGATATGAGATGCTTGAGCAAACCAGTGGAGTAGAAGAAACTGGAACACTGCGCTGGCAGCTTTTCCTCATCCTCATCCTAGCCTGGATTCTCATTTACTTTTGCATCTTCAAGGGGGTGAAATCTACAGGCAAGGTGAGTAAAAGTGACTAATGCTGTACATAGAACCATAGAGAATTTACACAATGCAGAAGCCCTAATGCTTGCTACATGAGTTTTTTTGTCTAATCTCTAGTCAAAACAACCTTCAGCTAGTTTAACTCTGAAAGAATCATTCGTTTTTGACAAGTTATCTAAATTAAATACACTTTAATTGTGTTATTTTTGTGTTATAGGTATTTTCTTTAATAATTTTCCTTAATCCTTTAAATAGCTTTAATCAAACTGTTTTTCAAAAGTTTTTGTCTCCCAGTGCTATGAAGTACCACTACGATCATTTTTATATCTATTGTAAAAGCGTTCCCAGTGGCTTTTTAAATATGATTAGACTGTCCTAAAAAATAGTTTCTGCAGAGCAGCAGGAGTTCATAAGAAATTTGACTCTGAGTTGTGGGCGGGACTGTTGGTGGGACGTAACCCCACCCCTAATTCCTTTGTTTACACTCTCTTCCACTAACTTACTGCCCCTCACAACATCACAACCCTTTAAAAATACTGGTACAACAAAAAAGATGAGCAATATCCGAGCTATCCAGCTGTACATTTTTAATGTCAGATGCCAGATAGACAGATAACAAGACAAACATACTGTAGAGCTTGTCGTCTACACGTGAATGCTTCAGAATGGAGCGGAGCAAGGAACTTGTAGCTTGCTATTGCAGGTTCTACTTCACACCTGCAAGCTTTTTCATTTTTTCATCTGCTGTTGATTCTCAAGATTTGAATAAAGAAATACTAAGAACTGCAAATTTAAGCTCAATCATGCCTTCCATCTTGAGAAAAATGCCACAAGAACATGTTAAAAACACCAAAAACATGATTTTCATCTGAGCCAGTCTTCGATTTTTTCTAAAATCATATGTAATAAATGAATGTCTTAAAGTTGTCTTAAAATCTTCTTTTTGAAACGTTTCACCATTCGGATGAGTGGCAAAACATTTCAAAAAGTTTTTAAGTCTAGTTTCCATGACTCAACTTCAACACATCACCTGTATGACTGAGAATATTCACCGAAATAAATTCATATGACTAGAAATTAGATGTTTGATCACCTTCTGAGATTCTGCAGAGCATTTCTTAAAATCTATTCTTTTCTCTGCTTGAAGGTGGTCTACTTCACTGCTCTATTCCCATATGTCATCCTGATCGCCCTGCTGATCAATAATGTGCAGCTTCCTGGTGCATTAGATGGAATCAACTTCTTTATTCTTCCAGAGTGGGACAGGCTGAGATCTGTAGAGGTAAGGCATAGAGCAGTTGACTGATGGGTGGATGCAGGCACCACACACAAACCAATGACCGGTGCTGGTTTGCAGGTGTGGGTGAACGCAGCAGCTCAAATCTTTAACTCCATCGGCATCGGCTTCGGCTCCCTCATGGCAATGTCCAGCTATAACAACTTTAATAACAACGTTTTGAAGTACACGTTCAAATCCATTCATTCTGCTTTGCTTTGTGATGGAAATGGTCCGAATCAAGTGTCTCCTCTCCCCATAGGGACACACTCACCATAGCCATCATCAATTCCCTCACCAGCATCCTGGCGGGGTTTGTCATTTTCTCTGCCTTTGGATATATGTCTCACCTGCAGGGAATTCCTGTCAACCAACTGGCTGTGGACGGTAAGAAAACCAAAACAGTGATTTCTGAAAACTTTTTAAATCATCTGGGGGAAGAGCCTGATAGCTGGGTGCTCCTCTTCACATTTTAATTAAGAAACACTTAGTACTCCTGCAAAAAAAGGGTTCTAGTTATAAAATGAAACAACTAGTAAGACTAATTACTAAAATGTGATTAAATGTATCTTTAAAAAAGCCAAGTAACTTCTCTCCTCACTTCCTAGAATGATCAGGTAAAACATTATTAAGGTCTCCCGAAGGTGTTGGTATCTGGGCCAAGATGTTGGATCCATTTCTGAATTGTTTCAAGTAAACACGTCAGAGTAATTGTTGGACTCCTCCACCCATCCTTGAATCCATCCATCCATCTATCCATCTTCTTCCACTCATCCAGGACCGGGAGGTGGGGCAGCAGTCTAGGCAAAATGTCCAGATTTCCCTCTCCCCAACCACTTCCTCCAACATCCAGCTCCTAACGGACTGGTACAGCGACTGCATAACAACCGCTCCAATCTGCCTATCGATCTCACGTTCTGATCTTCCCTCACTTGTGAGCAAGACTCCAAGACTCCTCCACCTGAGGCAGGATTACTCCACCCACCCAGAGAGGGCAAACTACCTTTCACCAGTCAAGAACCATGGCCTCATACTTGGCAGCACTGACCCTCATCCCAGCCGCATAAAAACACGAGGCCAGAAACCACCCCTATGCATGCTGGAGGTTCTGGCTTGATGAAGCCAACAGGACAACATCATCTGCAAAGAGCAGAGAGGAAATCTTGTGGTCCTCAAACTAGACCCCTTCCGGCCCCTGGCTGCGCCTAGAAATTGTCCTTAAAGACTATAAACAGAACCGGTGATAAAGGGCAGCCCCGCCAGAGTCCAACATACACCAGTAGCAGGGCCGACTTCCTGCCGGCTATGTGAACCAAGCTCCTACTCCAGTCATAAAGAGATCGGACAGCCCCCAATAAGGCTCCATGGACCCCATACTCCCAGAGGACCCTCCACAGAATACCACAGGTGAAGTGGTCGAACGACTTCTCCAAATTCACAGAACACATATGGACTGGATGAACAAACTCCCACAAACCCTTCCAGCACCCTAAAGAGGGTGTAGAGCTGGTCCACCGTTCCATGAGCAGGATGGAAACGGCACAGAGGTTCCTGGATCTGAGGTTTGACTATTGACCGGATTCTGTTCTCCAGTACCCTGGCATAGACTTTCCCAGGAAGGCTGAGGAGTGTGATTCCCCTGTAGTTGGAACACACCCTCTGGTCCCCATTCTTAAAAGGGGAACCACCACCCCTGTCTGCCAGTCCTGTTGTACGGTTCCCGTCTGCCACGCAATGCTGCAGAGACGGGTCAGCCAAGACACTTATACAGCATCCAGAGACTTGAAGTACTCAGGACAAACTTCATCCACTCTTGGAGACTTAACACCAAGAGCTCATCAACTACCTCGGTGACTTAACCTTGGGTGATGGACAGCCCCACCCCAAGGCTCTCTGCCTTTGTTTCCTTGAGAGAAGTTGGTCAGCTGGATGGAGGAGATCCTCGAAGTATTCCTTTCACCACCTGACAATGTCTCTAGTCGAAGTCAGCAGCTCCCCACTTGCACTGAAAATGGTGCCTGTAGAAAACTGCTTCCCCCTTCTGAGGTGTTGGATGCTTTGCCAAAATCTCTTCAAGGCCAACCGATAATCCTTCTTCATGGCCTCTCCAAACTTGTCCTAGGATTAAGTTGCCTCCACAACAATCCGGCCTGCAGCTCACTTAGACTGCCAGTACACATCAGCTGCCTCTGGAGTCCTACAAGCCAGTCAGGCTTGGTGGGAATCCTTCTTCAGCTTGACGGCATCCCTTACTTCCGGTGTCCACCACCAGGTTCGGGAGTTACCGCCACGACAGGAACCAGAGACCTTCCCACCACAGCTCCGAACAGCAGCAGAGACAATGGAGGTGGAGAACATGGTCCACTCAGACTCAATGTCCCTAGTCTCCTTCGGTACCTGTTTGAAGCTCTCCTGGATGTGAGAGTTAAAGACCTTCCTGACAGAGGGCTCAGCCAGACATTCCCAACAGACCCTCACAGTACTTTTAGGTCTGGCAAGTCTTTCCGGCCTACTTTCCCGCCAGCAAATCCAACTCACCACCAGATAGTGAGCAGTGGACAGCTCTTCCTCTCTCTTTACCCAAGTGACCCAGACACATGGCCAAAGGAAACAACTTCAGCTATGTGAAATGATCAATCATTGATCTCCTGCCGAGAGTGTCCTGATGCCATGTGTATTGATGGACAACCTTATGTTTAAACATGGTGTTTGTTAAAGACAAACTATGACAAGAACAGAACTCCAACAACAAAACACAGCTCGGGTTCATTTCAGGGAAACCATTCCTACCAATCACGCTCTCTGTGCCACTGTCATTACCCACGTGGGCATTGAAGTCCCTCATTGGGGCACTTTCCAGTACCCCTTTGAGAGCCTTCAAGAAAGCTGGGTACTGCTTCCTTCTGCACTGCTGTTTGGCCTGTAGACCGAAATCACAGTCAAACACCTGTCCCCCATCCGAGGGGACACAAACTTCTCGTCCACTGGGGTGAAATCCAGCACTGGGTGGCTGAGCTAGGGGCTCACAAGTAAGCCCACACCAGCCCGCTGCCTCACACTGTGGGCAACTCCAGAATGGTAGAGTCCAACCCCTCTCGAGGGACAGAATTTCAGAGCCCAGACTGTGAATAGAGTTGAGCCCAACTATATCTAGCCGGTACATCTTAACCTCTCGCACAAAATCCGGCTCCTTCCCTCCCAGAGAAGTAACGTTCCATGTCCCAAAAGCCAAGTTTCATGACGAGGGTTTAGGCCGCTGAGACACCCACCTTTGACTGCCACCCGAACCGCATTGCACTGGCTCCTGAGCTCTCCTGCAGGTGGTGGGGATCTCCTGTCACTTCTTTGAAGTTGACTCAACTGGGGCTTGTGAGAGGAGCTCCAACCCCAGGCCTGACTCCAGGGTGGGGCCCCGGTGACACCAATCCGTGCGACGTAGCAGAGTCTTGAATGGCACTTCTCATTAGGGGCTTCTGAACCGCACTTTCTCTGGCTCGTCACCCAGGTCCTGTCTACCATGGGAGACCTTACCAGGGTACAAAGCCCCAGACAGCATAGCTCCTGAGATTACATGAGGACTCAAACCCCTCCACCACGTAAAGGTGGGGGTTCAAGGAGGGGCATCCTTGAATCATTTTTTAAATGAAAAGATGCCATTGTCTCATTGACAGGACGTGCGCTGGATGAGGTCTGCAGCAATTTTTAGGTTGTCAACCAAAATGAGTCAGAGGCTTTTCATTGAAATATTTTCCACAGGGTTCTGTGTTTAGATCATTGACTGTATTTGAGAACTGGACTGAGTGACCCCTCCCCCCGTTCAAACAGGAGGTACCCACTGGTTCCAAGAAGCCAAAACTCCATAGACTTCTATAGAGAAATAAACACCTATTACTCAGTTATTATATTTGTTAGAATAACAATCCTTGCTCTGCTACATTTTTTTAAACATGTTCTTCATAATCCTATTTTTTCTTTCTTTTTCTGTATTGCAAGTTATTCAAGGTATAAACTGACCAATCAGCTGACTCAATAAACGTAGGTGGTCTCATGTCAAATATTCGAAATGTTTGATTGACAGATTCTCCCAGGCCTGGTTTCAAGTGGTAGGGGTGTGGACTTCTAACAAACTCACTCCTGATTGGTGAGAGTGGTTGCCGTAGAAAAGTTGAGTCAGACCGACTCTGACCAATTACTGCTTATCGACGTCGTCTGGCTCCAACATGGCAGCATCCCTTTGGCAAAAATATGGTGACTGCATTGACTTAATTTGGTTAGAACTGGGAGGATGTCATTTACTGTGAGCAACACCAAACTCACTCAGTCCAGGGCTTATCCTTTATCTTATACTTTTCAGAACAAAAACATCCTTTCTTCAAAACTGTAACAGCTCATTAATAAGGAGCCAGCCTTTGCTCTGTGAGCTTGGTCCATCTATGACCTTTCCTTTGTTTCCTCCACTGGTCCCCTTTAAAAAAATACAGATCTTTGCAAAAAACGCACAATGCAAATGTTTTCAATTTAAAAAACCCCCCAAACTTTGTCATTTTATTCAAATATTTATTCAAAGTAAAACACATATTTAAGTGTATTGGTTTCTGCATTCAGTCTATATACCTTTTTTTTTTAGCTGTGTTTTCAGGTTTACAAATGGGTCAACATGCAACAAACCATAGAAAACCATGAAGAAAATTAAGGGAAACAATGATTTATAATGTGCATTTTGTGCTTCATTAAGGTCCAGGATTGGTTTTTGTCGTCTACCCACAAGCCTTCGCCAACATGCCAGCACCGCAAGTTTGGGCTGTGCTGTTCTTCTTCATGCTGCTTTGCCTTGGACTCGACAGTGAGGTGTCAGAATTGATATTTTATGTTTGAAGGAACTGTTTTTCAGCTAATATGAGTCTAACTCTGGTGTTGTTGCCTCCTCTGTCAGTTTGCGATGGTTGAGGTGATGGTTACCAGTCTCATGGATGAATACTTTAAAAAATTGATTAGTGTTTTCAAGCGGAAGGAACTCTTTGTTTTAGCAATTTGTGCCATGGCCTTTCTTCTGGGCATACCCTGTGTCATGCAGGTAAGTAAATTTACCTGTTATTACATCACAACTTTCTGATTCCCAGAATCCTGACAAATGCATCTGCTTCCAGGTGGGAATCTACGTCTTCCAGCTGATGGACCATTACACTGCCATTGTGTCCGTCATGTTCCTTGCATTATTTGAGATTATTTCTATATGTTGGCTCTATGGTGAGAGAAATGTGTTTTATCAAAATGCTTTGTGTTTTTTGTTCTCAAAAACATCATATTTTTTAAAAATGTGTCAGTAAATTCTGATTTGCTGTGTTGTCGGTGTGCAGGTGTTAACCGGCTCTCTGAAAACCTTGTTGAGATGACTGGAAGAGGAGCGAACATCTTCTTCAGACTGTGCTGGCTGATCGTTGCTCCTGTGCTCGTCGCTGTGAGTTTTAATATTGTAGTGGTGGTCACAGGCACATTGGGCTTGCTGACAGATCTGGCAGCATAAGGGCATATGGGATGCCACGTCTTTTACCTGGATGGTCGAACTTGGGTTTGTTGGTTGGCTGTTTTGCACTGTTTGCATTTATTTATTTTGTCCTGTTGTGTTGGTTTCGTTCTGCACCATGAGTGAGAGGGAGGGAGAGGATGATGACCCCCCTTGTGACGTTGAGAGTTTTGCTTTTCTAAGAATAGACCAGAGATTGTTCCAACTGGTTTCTCAGCATCTTTTACTGTAGCATTGCAACAATAATATAGATATTGTTTAATTATTCAATTTAATTTATCAATGGCTTTGTCTTTGATGCTGAATGCAATACCACAGCTGACAAAAAGATTGTTGTTCATGAAATAAGTTTAAATCATGTCCTGCAGGAGCAGTCCTGAACTGCAAGGAATGATTGTTTTTACAATTCTTCTTTCTTATTCACCCATGCCACATGCTCAAAAACTCATCAAAATTTGCCAAAATCTCTGATGGGGCTCAAAAATATAATTTGGTTTGTATGCATAAGTGTATATGTGAATTGTATGTTGACAAGTTTGTGAAGACTCTTGAGCCAGCAGGTATGTTTGTAACAACTGTGTGTGGACAGGCCCCGCCCATTTTGGACTCACACTTGGCTGTAAGGATTATAATCTTCGAGCATCTTGTTGTCTGTTGTTTTACGATTCTACCCTCCCTCCCCTGTAGTCCTCCTCCAGCTTCTGTAACCCACCCTTTACCCCTGTCTTTTGGCTTTTTTAAAGCCGTGAGTGGCGTTGGGTGGCCCACAGGCGTTACAAGCCCTGCCCTCCCTGCCCCCAAAGCCCACCCTTCTATTGACCCTCATTGGCTAAGCAGCCACTTCGTGTTTTTATGACATCACAGTGAAAATTTTGCGAGCTAGCTATGAATGCAACAGTTGCAAGCTCGCCATGCACACACCGTTCAAAATCTACAACTTCTAATTGCAACATTTGTTCCAAAAAGCTTCCCAATGATGCTCAAGAAGTTAGGAGACAATCGCTGAAAATCCTTTTGACGAGTTTTAATTTGTACCTTGTACTAAAGGTGTTTTTTTATTCTAAATCAAAGATGGCGGTCTCTTCCTAAGGTCAAAGGCCAATGAAACTTCTGTAATGATAGTAGACTTAAGCTGGCAGCATGCGTGTGAAATTTTGTCATACGAAAATGCCCTTGCCCCCTGCTGTCTGGCGTTGAGGGCCCCTGTGGCGGTCCTGCTGTGGTCTGGGTAGCTGACAAGGGTTACCCGGCTGGAGGATTCCCTTGATCTGCTATCCCATGCAGGAGCCTGGGGGGCTCTGACTGCCACTGCTGCTTTGGTGGAGGTCTTGGTGTGAGGATGACCAGGCACTCCCCACTCTTTTTACGTTTCATCATCCACCACAGTACAGCAAAAAACACTTAACTGAGCACAGGTGTCAGCTCACCTTTACACAAGTGTTTTTGTTTGTATGCCTGAGTATGTGCGTGTGAACTGTAGTTGGATTGTGTACGTGTTTCCAGTAAAATCTATCCAACACAAGAGGCCTTCAGCTCTTAATCTGTTCGCTCAGCTGCTGGACAGGATAAGTAAAAAAAAAAGAAAAAGAAAGAAAATTATCGTCTGAGGGGAATATTCTTTACCTCAGTTGGCTTTTATTGCAGTTGGTCAATGTAAATCTGTTACTGCAAAAACTATTTGTATGACATTTAATCAGTGTTTAGGTAAATAGCACAACTAAAGGTAGATTTAAAAAAATGGTCATCCTTCCAGGAAAATGTATTTACATTACATTACGTTTCTTTCAGGGAACTATTTAATAATTTATATCAAGTACTGATGTTGCTGTTGTTTTTTAAAGTTAAAGATTGAACTGAAAATTTAAAAATTAATATACTTTTAATTATTTCTAGAACATTATATTTGGAGGGAAACATTTTTTTGTCAAGTGGCCTTGAATGTTTCAAATTTTACTTGGTTCAAAATCTAATAAATGTTAGTTTTTCATTGTTGCTTTTTTATTTGATTCTCCAATTGATTTCTTTAACTGATTAACCAAGAGTGGTTTTGTTTTGTATTAAGGCGTCATTTTCTCGTGTTTATTTCATCAAAGCAGATCTACAAGACAAAAGTGTGCTCTTTTAAATATCCCTAAAGTTGTTTAAGTAGGGAAATGAACAAAAAAGTAAAAATCTAGTCCCAGGTTAAGTGTTCTATTGTTGTAAATGTAAAACTGGACTCGAGAAAAATCTTAAAATGTACCTAAAGTTGTTGTTTATAATCAACACAAACTTGATTGCAGGGTTTTGAAGATGTTCTCTCAGACTCAACAGAAACATTTTTGAAATGTATATCTGTGTTTATTTTGTCTAAAAGTGATGGCATCATTTTGTTAAAGAGGCAGACTTTAAAAAGTTTTTTGTTTTAGTTTTGATTTAGCTAAAGCAGCTTAAACTAATGAATCAAAAAGTAAATGTTTTTGTCCTTTAGTGTTTTTTTTATTTAATTTTAAATTTGAATGTGTGATACGTGATTTATTTTAAAAATAGTGTTTGCAATATTGTTGACTGGCTTTTTGACAACAGGTTCATTTAGTAAACCAGATTATGCTAAAAAAAAAAACAAAGATGTTGTTTTTGTTTGTTTCAGGTCATCTTGATTTTCTCCATCATTCAGTTCAGACCAGCTCGCTATGAGGACTACGTCTTCCCTCCGTGGGCTCAAGGGGTTGGCTGGGTGATCGCTCTGGGCTCCATCATCTGGATACCTTTGGGTGCTATTCACACATTGTGGGTGCTCCCTGGCTCCCCCATGGAGGTAATGCAAAACTGGCATTCGACTTTCAGTGAATGTTTACACGAGACTGAGGTGTTTATCTCCTGCATTCCTCCTGCAGAAACTAAAGCTGTCCATCACTCCATACGCCCTGGATGAGCAATCCAAAATGCCATATTATGAGAGGGGCGGGACTGACAGACAAGTGGTGGAAACCATAAGTTCAAGCATGAGGTCAACTAAGAAAACTGAGACAAACTTCTAACACTTCAGTGTCAGAACGCACTTGGTTTAATTACAACTTTCAATCAAACAGATCAAAAATTCTACACAAATTTAACAAAAGTTTGTTACAAAAAGCATTGATGAGGAGAAACAGATACTGCTGGATGTTTGCAATGCTCAGCATTTAAAGGAGGAACTTTAAGGAGTAAGATTTAGTGGATCGTGCTGCTTTTTGTTTGCATTTGACATATTTGTCTGGTGGCTGAAACCAATCAGAGTATGCTATCCTACAAATGTATTATTATTATTCTCTTTTCAACTAATGAAGCTATCAACATGCAACCACCGACCGTTTGTAAAGCCTCTTAGGCATGTGCCAATGCCTTAGGCACCATCTGTCTTTATTTTTTGTCTAAGGAAATAAATGTGACCACACCTAAAATGTCTGTGTATCAATAACCACTAAAGCTAATGTCATTTAATGGCCAATAACAGTAGAATTTGCTGCCCAAGCTGTTACAAATTTGGCTGAACAGTGCCAACATATTTAGGCCTAAATATTCCTTGTCAAATAAATGAAATTCTGTTTTCCTGCAATTCCTTAGATGTTCAAAAAACATTTTGAAAAAAGGGTTGCACACTTCCGTCTGATTTTCTGCTGTCTGGGGTTTTTAGTGAAACACTCTCCGTTCAATAGAACGATTCAGCATTAACATAGTTGCTACATGGGTGAAGGATTAATCAGAATCAGAGTTATTGCCAAGTATGACTTTACCCTTAAAAGGAATTTGTCTTGGTGTTGTTAGTGCCTGCATCAGTAAATCAAAACACAATTTAGGCTGAATTTAAAAATTACAATATAAATATATTTACACAAGCTGTGGTTCAGAGGTGGGCACGGAAGAGTTTCGGGAGGTTCCGGGTCTTATTGATGAGGCTGATGGCTGTATAGAAGCGCACCATCATTGTCTTTGGCAGACTGAATTTCCACAGCTGCCTCAGGACGAACATCCTCTGCTGTGCTTTCTTGATGAGGGAACTGATTTTCGGCTTCTACTTGAGGTCCTGGGAGATGATTGTTCCCAGGAGGCGGAAGGACTCCATAGTGTCAATAGTGGAGTCACAGAGGGTGATGGGGACATGTGGATCTCAGTTCTCCCTGTAGTCCACAACCAACTCCACTGTCTCTAACACTAGAGCATTAAGCTCAAGGTTGTTCTGGTTGCAGCAGGTCACCAGGTGGTCAATCTCCCACCTGTAGGCTGACTCGTCACCATTAGAGATGAGTCTGATAAGGGTGGTGTCGTCCGCACACTTCTGTAGCTTGATGGACGGGTGACTGGAGGTGCAGCTGTTGGTGTACAGGGAGAAGAGCAGAGAGGAAAGAACGCAGCCCTGGAGGGATCCGGTGCTGATGGTCCGTGAGTCAGAGATGTGTTTTCCCAGTTTCACACTGTTTCCTCTCAGACAGGAAGTCTGTGATCCACCTGCAGGTGGAGTCAGAGACGCTCAGCTGGGAGAGCTTCTCCTGTAGCAGAGTCGGGATGATGGTATTGAAGGCAGAGCTGAAATCCACAAGCAGGATCCTGGCGAAGGTTCCTGCGGAGTCCAGATGCTGGAGGATGAAGTGAAGGGCCAGATTGACAGCGCCGTCTGCAGGACTGTTGGCTGTGTAGGCAAACTGCAGGGGGTCCAGGAAAGGCTCTGTGATGGCTTTGAGGTGTGAGAGCACAATGAATCAAAGGTTGTCATAACCACAGAGGTCAGGGCGACGGGTCTGAAGTCATTCAGTCCTGTGGTCCTTGGCTTCTTGGGAACAGAGATAATGGTTGAGGTCTTGAAGCAGGCTGGCACATGACAGGTCTCCAGTGAGGTGTTGAAAACGTCTGTGGAGACTGGAGACAGCTGATCAGCACAGTACTTCAAGGAAGATGGAGAGACAGAATCCAGTCCTGCTGATTTCTGGGGGTTCTGTCTCCTCTTATTGACGTTCATTGCTGTCCATCTCACATGGATGGCAAGGGTCGTCACTGCATGATGGGACACAGCAGTCTTCACAGAAGAGGTGAATGACGTCACAACATCAGTCCACTCATCCAGACTGTTGGTAGCAGTCCTGAAAACATCCCAGTCAGTACAGTCCAGACACACCTGGAGATCCTCCACTGCTTCACTGGTCCACCTCACTGTAGGTTTACAGAACTTTAGTTTCTGCCTATAGGCAGGAATCAGGTGGAGCATGACGTGGTCAGAGTGACCCAGTGCGGCGCGGGGGACGGCGTGATAAGCATCCCTGATTGTGGTGTAGCAGTGATCCAGGATGTTCTCCTCTCTCATCAGGCATTTCACAAACTGACTGTATTTTGGGAGTTCGTGAGTGAGGTTACCTTTGTTAAAGGATTTTTTTTTTTTTAGTAAAACAGACTTTTGGCTCCTATTAAACATACTTTAACAAACTTTTACTAAAGTTTGGTGTCAACCTTATTTTGAGCACATCTGCAAACCTCAATGGTACTTCCCATTTTGTGCAAATTCATCTAACTTCCTAAGGGGATTCTTTATGCTCATCCAAATGTTCATAGGTGGTGTGAATATGGTTCTTAGTTGGCCTGTGAAGGCTGAATAGTACTTATTGGTGCTTTTAAAGAATATACTTATTTTGTTAGTATTTGTAGAGACTACTAGATGAGTGGACCATGTTCTCCACCTCCATTGTCTCTGCCACTGTTTGGAGCTGTGGTTGAAAGGTCTCTGGTGCCTGTCACAGCGGTAATCCCCAACTGTAGCAATAGTTAAAAAGAAAGAAAGTTTGGTATTCTGATCCTACTGACATTTTTTTATTAATATTTTTACTTTCTTTTTTTTCTGCTGCAACATTCTGCTGCCATTTAGCCTACTTTAGCTCAGAGTTAGCTTATCTGCTTTTGTTTCGTCATCCTCTTATTGACAGAACAAGCTTTTTGTTGTTGTTTTTTAAACCTACTAAGTGGAGCGATATGTCTGCTACTCCTTTTTAGGGTGTTTTCCACTACTTCTGGGTCTAAAACTATCCGCTGCTGCATTGTTTACACCAATCAGCTGCTGTCATCTGACAACCACAAAATACGGACGTAGATTGCTGTAAAATCATCTGTTTTATTCCATTTTCAACAGAGCTATGGGTATCAAGATAATTTTCCTGTTATTGGATTAAAAGTTCTGTTTTATTTTAGGTTAATATATAAACTTCAGCACGCACAGTATGTTAACAGGAGAAATTTTTATTCCAGACAAGCAAGAGTCAAATTTAAAACAAGGACAAATTGTACTCAAAACAGACATGTCAAATGTAATACTAAATGTTCTATTCACATTTGTTTATGTCTTGCACAAATGATTAATTTGTGAGAAACTGCTGCCCGGATGACCAGAAGAAGATGGATGGATGGATGGACGGACGGACGGACGGATGGACGGACGGACGGATGGGTCTACTAAACAACACTAGTGAAAACAGCAAATACTGTAGCAACAGCTAAAGAGTTATTGAAAATAGTTACTGTCAAGAATCAGATGCAATTTTTTTTACAGGAATTGCAAAACTAAATATTTCTTTTATTTTAATTGGTCAGAGTTTAAAACAGGAATAGGAACCCAGGGCTGCATTCTTGCTTTATTTTTTCCAAAATACCCTGTTTTGGCATGTTCTAATTGTCTGAAGGAGCTTGATCCAAGTAATCAGCTTTGTGTAGGGCAACGATCTTTGAAAAACATGCACACACGGACCCTTGAGGCCTCGAGTTGTCCGTCCCTGGTTTAAAACATTGAAAGAGGAAAAGTGAGGGGGTGGGGAAGCAACATGTTTTCACTAAAACACTTTAAAATCAAAAAAGACCAATGTTAGTTTTGAATATTGCTTTGAGTGATTCAGTGTGATTTCATTGTACGTCATTTTAAAATAAACGGTTTATACGTATATAACGCTTTTCTACCCTAATTAACCCATATAGACCCATGTTCACACACCGATGGAGGCAGGCTACCGCAATAACCAGATCACCAGGAACAATGTGGGGTTCAATGTCTTTGACAAGGACACTTTGAAACATGGCCAGACAAGGCAGGAACTGAACCTCCAACCTTTCAACCAGAGACTGTCCACTCTCCCTCTGCAGCTCTCTAAGTACAAATTCTGTACAATCAAAGATAACCATATTAGTATTCATATTATTTGTATAAATATGAATTTATTTGTTACATTTTTAACTTGTGAAAGAAAGCTTTGAAGAGAAAATTGTGATTTTAGGTTTGGGTATCTCTTTAGGTCACATTGTAACCACGACTGTTCATAAGGTTCCTAACTGTGAACAAGAACCAAAAGAGAACCAGAGGAAAACATCCAAAGGGGACTTCAAGCTGATTTGGAAATCACTCATTTGTTGAAAGACAGGAGAAAGCAAAAGATACATTTCAAGAAAAAACAAGGAAAATGTCAGCAGATGTTATGATTGTAGCACCACTCCCTGTCTCAGGACTTCCTGTTTTATCCTTCTAAACATGGCTAGTTTAGTTTAGTTTGTATTATTTATATGTCTATGGTTTTACCCCACAACTAATCTCATTGCCTTCACCTGTGTTTCCTGCCACGCTGCCAGATTGTCTGACTGAACTGCAGTGACTTTCCAGCTCTGAAGAGCTCAGACCTGCTTTGTGAGCCTGACCCATCAACTGGATTTTCCCAGTACGCTTACTTGATCTGCCTTTCCTTTTAGAATTCTACCTACTGGATTTCTGGATTTGGCTTAGACCATGATTAGGGATTTTGGACTATTAGACCCAATTCTTCTTTATCTGCACTGGAAATCCCCCTTGCCATACTATCTCCACCGTTGACTAGTGGATTCAGCAGAAATTTCCCTCATTCTCCTCCCCAGTCAGCTCATCCTCCAGTGTACACAATCAGCCTGAACCTGTCTGTTAGAGCACACTGAGCATTTCCTGAAGTCCATTCACGGTTTTTGCATCAAGTTCTTTAATAAATCAGTATTTTACTTCATGTTGATTTGGTTTGGAGAACTGGTTCTATAACTGGGTCACACTAGATGGTTACAGATGTGTTGACATCTGCTTTTTAGGATTAAGTAAATGTATGACCGAACAAAATATCAAAATGCTAGTGAAGTTTAAAAACTCTTTAGCAAAAAATAGTCAATATAAGTGTATTACATGTATACTTACCAGTAGTCTACACCAAAGTGAGGCTGTATAGTTGATGTTTACTTTTCTTCTATCTATATGTTTTAAATCTGATGTTCCAATTTAGTTTGAAGAAGTATCCAATTAGTATACTCCCTACAAGTACACGGTCTATAGTATACTTGCTACGCTTTGATAACTTAAACTTTTTGCTGAGGAAGGCAATGCCTAGCCTCCCCACATTGAAACAGATGTTCCAACAAACCCCATAGTATCTCCTGATGTCATAGAGTGAAAGTGTTTTATTTCACTTATTTATGGGAACAACTTTAGACTTTGCAATGGCTCTGTCCATTTCACCATGCCATCATTTACCACGATGTTGGATTTGTTATGAAACAAATTCATCAGTTATAAGCAATATTTTACCTACTAAATTGGTTGTTAATCATCTTTGGAGCCACCATTACTAATGTTGGAAAGCATATTGAGAAAAAATACAATGACATTTGAGTGTAGAACTTTATGTTTGAAAGTGTGCACCTTCTTAGCAGAACCCTTCATGCTTACAAAAATGGTCACAGGTCATCTAAACACTTTTGTTAGAGAAAATTTGAAGTTTTATAGTGATGGGGCAAAAGGTGGGGCTATAATAAAGAATTGACTCCTGTGTGTTCTCTTATGTATTGTGGGCTTTTTTTTTTAAACATTTTTGTTCTGAAAATTGTGTGTATTGTTTCTGACATGCTGCCCTCTAGTGGCCACATTGTTTTCTGTGCTGTTTTTTGTCAGTTTCAGAAAGGTTGACTTAAATAGTGGAGCATCGAAAAGTGACAAATCTTTCAATAGTTTTGAAAGATTTAATTATAGGGCAACCATCAGTTAAAAAAAAAACTGCTTGGGATGGTTGGGGTAGAAACCTCAAATGGTGCCATGGTTTAGTTTGTAGCAAATGCAAAACCAGAATGCTTTCAGATCCCATTTCAATTTAAAATTGTGTCAATAGATTGGGTACATCTTCCTGACCTTCACATTTCCATCTTATTTATTGACCTTTCTAACAGCGCCACCTACTGGCGACATCAGTGTCTTAAACCAGCAGAGCAGAAAGATTATGCTGCTAATAACAGTTTTACATCTCCAGGCTGAACTTTAGCATTGAATTACTTTAATCCAACAACTGCTAATTTATTGTTGCTGACTCATTTATTACATCAAATACAAAAGGTCACCGCCAATAAAAAACTAATAGATAACAGATCAAGAAATGCTACGTCTTAAAATGTCACAAAATTCAGTTTGTGAGCTTATTAGTTAATTTAAAAAAAACAAAGATTTGAAGCATCTGGGAAACCATTTATTTATGAAATGAGAACATTTTAAACAGGGGTTATGTTTTAGGTACACATGTGCAGTTAGTCTCCTCACCCACAGTTTTCCTTCACCTCACAAATGAATTCAAAGTGCAGAAAGCTAATATTACATGGGGCAAAAAGGCTGACAGGAGAAACCTGTGATTTACTCCTAATCAAGTCTGTGAAATTATAAGAGAAAATGGAAAGACAGGTTATTACTCACAATGGGTATGACAGTATCGACTAAGATTAGTCAATAAAAACCGAAACTGTTGGTAAAATTAAAAACATGTCATAAAAAAGGAACAGTTCCTATAAACAGGAATTAATTCTTTTATTTGCAATTCAAAAAGATATGTTGTATGACCTACAAAAACAGAACATAATGTGCAATCATTGACATCTTTTCCCTCTGAGGCGAGGGCTGTGCAGAGAATGATGCAGCACAGCAGCAGCTCTCCCTGTTTGTTCCTACGTCAGAGTGGCTCAGCTCAGCACTGGGCCCAGTGCTGGAGAGGGCTGCTGCTTTCAGTAGTATTTCAGTAGTGATTTAGAGAGTTCAGGGTTATTGTTTCCTTGAACAGCCGCTTTAAGGCTTCTGCTGCATTTGGTCACGCCCCTGCAGAACCAGCTGTGGTTGATTTGTGTTGAACCCCCTTCTTCTGAGCTCGCACGTCCAGCAGAGGTTGCTAAGAAGTCACCGCGGCTGCTGTCTGTCGGCTTTATAGTCGCTGCTATGATACCTGTTCTACCGGCCTCATCTGCACATCTCCGATCTGTAGACGAGTGAAAAACATCAAGGAACTCAAAGCAATTATTCAGCTCATTGCACACACCAACAGAAGTGAAGGAGAACATACCTGAACGTGGGAAGGTGCACTAAGGACAAATATGACTGCACTTGCAATGTCCTCTGCTTTTAAACACTGAAAAATGAACAAAAGGTTGTTTCAAAAGCTACTTCCACACCTTCACTTTGTTCCGCCTCACTGTGCTGTGGGAAAAGTTCTGCCTCTGTATCTAAAAATAAGAAATCAAGCAGCAAAAAGCTAAAAGATTTGGACCCCAGACAGTAAATATGTTTATTTTTGGTGTAATTTCAGACTCTGACATGGACATTTCCCCCTATTCACGCCAGCCTCCAGTGTTTTTTGAGGATCTTCAACATTTGGTACTTCCTGCATTTCTGTAAATTCTAAAATCCACGGTTGTGGCATGGTCCACAACCCGGGTCTTGGATTTTATTAGCAGTTTTTCATAACTCAGCAGAAATGACTTTTTTAAAGTAATTTATCACTTTCTTTAATCATGTTTATTTAACTATTTTATTGTGCTTGAAAATAAAAGGATATCAATCAATATAACCTGTATTTTTTTGCCATCCATGGAGCAATATTTACAGAAGTTTCTGATGTGATGCACAGTGATTAAATTAAGCATTCTTTAAAAAAAACAAAAATTTTATTTTGAAAGTAATGAAGGTTTATTCTGACACAAGGAACCTGTTTTCCTTTGTTTCTCTGGCTGCATCCCAGCAGGTTAACAAAAGATGTTGGATAAATAGAAGTCCAGCTTAATTTGAGCATTGCGTTGCAGTGAGTTTGTGAGATGCGTTTGTGATGTCTCTGGCAGGATTTATGAGTTTATTCAAAATGTGAGGGTGCTGCTGCTGCTTTAGTGTGAATTGGGGGTTACATTGTTTGAAATGAAAGCATTCAGTTGTCTCAGTGCAAATGACAGAACCACTCTGTGTCTGCGGAACAGAGTAGATGTGCACCACAAAGACGAGCAGAAGTGCCTCACTGTATCTGATTAAAGCTGCAAAAGAAGCAGACATTGTATTCACAGTTTTAATAATTGTTTACCTTCGTCCCTAAACTCTATTTAAATTCAGTCTTGTTTATGACAAGTTAATGAGAAGCTGAACTGTTTGCTGCAAACTAAGTGCTCCAAAATTAAAGATGTGTGCATAGTTTCTAAATAGCAACTCAGGAAAACATCCCCCTGATCTCCATACACACGTGGGCAAAATTGTTGGTGTCCTTGTTGGTGTCACAATGGTCACAGAAATAACTCAAATCTGAAACAGGCCTGGACAAAAATGATGATACTCTTAACTTTAAAAAATGTCTTAGAATTTTTATTTATTAGTACTTTTGTCAGACTCAAGTTATTTCTGTGACCATTGCGACTTTTTCTGTCATTAACCGAAGTGTACCAACAATTTGGTCCACATGTGTATAAAGACACCACACTGAGAAACCAGGACATGCGCTCTTGATGACGCCCACTGTAAACCATTCTGACTGAGAGGCTGGGAATAAATGTGGTTCACTAAATGCTGTACCTCCTGTTCTCTTTGAATTTACAATAGAAATTGGATTTCTTTGGCATCTTCACATCAATGTTTGGCTTGAACTTGTGTTTGTTTTGCAAAATAAAACATATTTTCTTGTTAATTCTTTTCTTTTCTAAGTCTCAGGGCGCCGGACATCCACACTGCACATTTGCACTGTATTTTCAACATAACTAAGAAACCAAAATATACTTTACAAAAACGGATTCTTAAAAAAGTTAAAAGACTTGTTTCAAGAACAAAATGAATTATTTTCTGTCTTGCAGGAAAAGATAATCTTATCAAGAAAGTTTTTCAATAGCAAACTCATCTTAGTTTCAGAAAACATGTTTTAGGGACTAGAATTTTTTTCTTAAAGTTAAACTTTTTGAAAAGACTATTTTTCTGACCTCATTGGCAGAATTTTATTTTCCTTTTTAAAGAAAATCTGCCGATTTTTGACTTATTTTTAGGGGGCCTGTTTTTGTGATGTATTTTAAGATCATTTGAATATTTATTTATTTTTTACATATTCTACATAAATCTAGTTTGAAAAATATTTTTAAAAATCAGCATGAGCACAATATGAAACCATTTTGAAAAGTAGTTTTGTTTTTCCTCGCTCACCTGTTCATAAGCATACTCTGAAATGACTGCAGGCTTTGTTCTCAGCATTGCACGCGTTACAGATGGCTTTGTTTAAAACAATGCTTGGACTTTTTCACAGCACTTTTACGCTTTTTAAATATGAGGAGTCTAACCCCTTTTGGTTTTGAGATGACAGCATACACAGTCAGGAATGCATCTATGGGTGCAGTGTGAAATGACATCAGGAGTGTAAAGGCGGAACAAAGATGTGACTGTGATGAGCCTTCACTGGCAGCGTGAAAGCAGTCAACACAGTAAATTGGTTGTAAATGAGGTAAAATCTCTTACTTTCATGCTCTCGTAGACTCCAGCTGCTTTCTCTGGATCACTGTTGTGATGCCGGAAGGCGAACTCAGTCTCTACTACTCCAGGAGAAATACACTGGAGGCAGAGAGCTGGTTAGATTTCTACTTCTCATTTTTTCTCGGACTTTCTGCAGCTCTGAAAGTGAAAAGGTTCTAACAGCAGACAGTGAGCTCTCGAGGAAGCAGCTTACTTACTGTTGCTCTGACGTGATTGTTTGCCTCTCGGAGTTCTTGTCGTATTCCTTCGGTCAGAGCGGTCACAGCGTATTTAGTGGCACAGTAGAAATGCTCGTCAGCACTCGGCACAACTCGATGCCCTCCCATACTGCAGCAGAAAGAGGAAGAAGAAGCAAGAAAACAGTTTTACTTCATCATCAATCTTTACACCTTCAGATTGACTTTCTACTTTACACTCAACACAATATATCTCTTTTCTATCTAAATGTTTTTTCAGAGGCACCTGTTTATTTTTGTTTTTATTTGTACTTTCCAAGAAAAATAAGAGACTTAAGTCTGACACTAAGTAGTTGCATTTCCATTGTTTATGCTAAAACAGATTTACGGCTGAATGGAGTGCATTATGTTTTAATATGGAGATTACAGAATTGTTATTTTGCTTAAAAAAATCAAAACCTAAACAGCCAAATTCAAAAGTTTACAATCCAATTTAAAAAATGACAAAGTTCTATGGATCCAGTTTACACACAGTCAGTTAAAGAATGAACAAAAAAAGCCTGAACTATCATCACACTCTCACCACCATGCCCTAAAAAACACATAAATCATCACACATCAACATACATACAACATCATGAGTACAGCGCTAGGCATTAAGGGTCTTCTTTATAGACTGCTGTGCTTTTCTGTTTTGCTTTGCCTTTATCTTTTTTTTTTTTTTTTTTATTATCGTTAATTGTTTGTAGTTAATCGTTTCAACCTCTTAGTTGTCATTTTTCAAGTTTTTGAGATTTTAATGTACGTCACTTTGTCTGACTGCTGTCATTTTAAGACACCATATAAATGAATGAACCTAAAACCCCGCTTTTGTCTTATTTGCTCTTCACTCCAGGCCTTGAGGGCCTGCCGTTTTGTTTTTCCAAAACCCTGCCTTATCTTCAGATGATTTACCTGAACCAGGTGTGTTTTGCCAATAAGAAACTAGAATGGCAGGTTATTTGGAAAACATGCTGGCCATTGAGACCTGGAGTTTGACACCTGTAGTCAAGACTCAATTAAAATTCACCTGTACATGTCTAATCTGTATACTATAGTAAATAAAGGCTCTCTATTACATTATTCTTATTGTAGAAAGGTGAACTCAAAATGTAATCAAATTATTTAAAAGGCCTTTCTGTGTTGTATATATGAACACTTCTGACCAACGCTGAGGATTCTATGTAATGAAGTTTAAAGAGCAATTGCTGCTCCAGACAGAGCAACAAACTGATGCTTATCTACTCATAAGCTGATGATTAGCAGAAACTCATTCAAGACCAGTGTTTCCCCAACTCTATTCCTCAAGACACATCCGTACTCCCCGTTATCCTTCCTGCCAAAACACAGCTGGCTTTAATGACTGTTAAGGCTGATGACGAGCTAGAACAGTTATGTTTGAGCAGAGTCACATTGAAATCCAGTAGAATAGAGGAGCTCCAGGAGCAGGCTGGGAAACACCACTGTACACAATGAAACTCTAAACATGCTTTTTCTGTCTTTCTGGATTCATTTTGGTTCAAATAATAAATATGTGGCTTTAAAAAAAAAGGCAATGCCATACATCTAAACCTGGTTTGGACGAACCCGTTGATAGCTATTGATGCAAATATGCATCAAACCACTTTGGCTCCATAATTACTTTAATTTAGCATCTACATGAAAGCAAAAACATACGTGGTCTTGTTTTCTGAGCTATAAATAAATTTAGACGTTAAGGGACCAATACAGAAACCTATAACAATCAAATGACTTTTAATTTTAACATTTAGAAATAAAAACTAATGTAAAAAATAAAAAAAGATGAAACATTCAAGATTAAAAAAGGGATCCATTTTTTTCACATCTCATTGTTAAATGACATGTTTTGGATCCCTGCTGGATTTCAAAAACATATAACATGATGTTAGAACAACTTACCTGTTAATGTTAATGATGTGGCCGTCGTCAACGTTCCTCTCCTTCATTGACTTGTAGGCCTCGCGGGTGCAGATACACAAGGCTAAGACATTCACCTGGAGGACACAAGGACAATAATGGTTACTGTTCTTGGTATCTTCAACAACTAAAAGATTCACCAAATCTAAACTAAGAGATGAGTAAATAATAAAAGCTGAGAGCGTTATTTGCCAAAGTCAGGGTTTAGCTGACTAATGTTAACTGGCCCATGGTGTCAGAACATGTAAACCCGCTGCTCCCATCCAGCTTCTGCCTCTAAGCTTCTCCAGCTGACGATGACAGACAGCAGGTTAACGCCACCATGGTAAAATCGAGGGAGGTGATCAAACAAGGTCAGCATACAGATTAAATGCTGGCTAAAAATACACGGCTGGACATATTCATCCAGGCTGCCATGACAACAGATGGGCCAGTGTTAAAAATGCTGGACCTTGGAGACAGAGGCTGGCAGGGGTCTGAGTCAAGAGCTCAATGAATCAAAATGTCTTCAACCAGAGAAATAGTGCTGGCTTTCATTAGCTGGCCTCTGCTGCAGCTTCTCCTCAGAGCCAATGAAGCATCGGGGGGGTTCAGAATGTGTGGCGCCTGCAGAGCCATGCATCCATACTATTCAAAAACATGCTTCTAAGCACAGGACTTCTGTTTATGTGAATCCGTCGCCGTGTAGAAGTGGGGGTTGAGAACAGCAGTCAACATCCAACTACATTTGCATGTTTGGTGGACTCACATCAATCATGTTCCTCCAGCCCTCCGTCTTCCCGCTGAGCAGGGGTTCATTGTGTGCCAGCCCAGCGTTGTTTATGCACACGTCCACGCCCTTGTGCAAGGTCTTGATCGCTGAGAACATGGACAGGATCTCCTCCTCGTTGGAAAGATCACACTTGTAGGGGATCAATGTGCCACTGTAGCCTGCACTCTGACACTCTGCTGACAGTTTCTGACAAACACAAATGAAAGCACATTAAATATACCGTAAGTTTTGCAGTATAAGTCGCATTTTGTTGCATCATTTAGCCAGGGGTATAACTTATATGTGATTTTTAAAAAACACTGTAGGTATGCATCGGGATTTACTACTGACAGCAATGCAGAAGCAGTGCGGCTCAGTCTCAGGACGGGCTGGAATTGTTCCAAAGCGACACAGAGGATAAAGAATTCATAGATTGAATTATTTAAAGTGAAATAAAGTCTTTAGTTGACTTGTAACCATGTTTTTTATACTATGGTTATCTTAATAACTGTTCATATAGTCTAAAAAATATGGTAATCAGTTTTCACTGAGAGGACTGTTAAAGTGGCCTAGTGTTAAACTAAAGGCTCGAAACAAAGCAGCACAGAGGTTAGAAATGATTAACTATTCTGCACCGTCATTAAACTTCCCACCCTTTCCACGAATTAGAAAACACAGAACATGCAGTTATAAAATCCACGTCACGTCAGGTGAGGCCTGCAGGTAATCTAACTGCCAGTGCAGCAGAAACCAGATCGGTAAGTATTTCCTTTCTGCAATCACACAAAAAAGATCTTTTTAAAACCACTACACTACAAATGCTAAAAAACAAAGCAGAAGTCAGGCTGCAGCATCAATGGTACTGATCCTGCGATAGGTGGGGATGGATAGAGTCCAACCTCGACAGCTGGCTGCCCACGTGAGCCGCAACACTGATCCGCATAGAAGCCTCAGTCACCTGATGGCTCGCACTGTCAGACAGGGGGCGGTGTGAGCACTAGGTGGGACCAGCAACCCGCAGAGATGAAAGGCATGACATTCTGCTGATGAGAGCATCTGTGCCATCAAACAAGAGCATGTAGATAAACCCTTAAGTTCCAGAGCAGGTTCAGTTAAGTTTGTTATTGTTCTTTTAGAGGAATTCAACGTCATTACTTGTCATTGCGAAACTACTCTAAAAGCAGGTCAGCTTTCACAAAGTGCAGAAGTTGTTTTTTTCCACTTTTAATAAACTTTCAGTCTTTTAAAATATATTTTAGAATAAATCTAACTTCAGCTGAGTCCACATAAGTCCACTAAGCTAAATTCAGAGGACAATGTCATATTTTTAAGCGATAAACTACCATGTAACTGACTGGCAGATGATTCTATGTAATGAAGTTCAAAGTAATTTCAGTAACTGAAACTTGATGAGCAAGAGGAGGAAGATTCTTGTTACTGAAGGAGTGGCAGATATCTGGAAGCTGTTTTGGTAACTGTAAGAGGGTGTTCTGCTTGTGAATGCACAGGCCCAAACTGAATAAAAGGTGGAGTAAGCCTTATCAGTGAGGCCCCAGGCAAAGGCTATGAAAAGTCCAACACATAATAGCAAGGTGTCACGTGTTAAGGAGAAAGATAGAGGGATAAAACTGCGTGAGAGGAATCAAGGCTCAGTGATATTACACACGAGTGTACAACTATCTACAGCTATCGCTAAACAACAACATATGTATTTACATAAGCAAGTACAAGTTAAGTGATTTCAGTTTATAGAAAACAATTACACTTTCCATCATAAGCAAGTGCACTCAAACCTTTGGAGCAGATTTATTTTAATCGCATTGAAATTTTTGAATGAAAAATTCTCTTTTTTCAGTCTTTCCAGAATTACAGCCTGACAGACATCATGGCGTTGGATTTTCCTCTTTACACCATTGTCAAAAAGCTTTACCCACAGGAAAACCACACTACTAGACCAAGCTAATGTATGGCTTCCTTCTTGCATTATTAACCTTTTTACATTGGACCTTTAGCTCCAGTGTTGACTTTCTTTCAAGCGTAACTCTTCATCTGTTAAGGCAATTGACAGAATTCCAGCTGATTGTGAGAAAAGAAAAGAAGCAGCTTTGTGCTGATATGCAACACTATCCAGCAGTGAAGTGCTTATGCAGTTGATGTAAATCAGCTGATTCTATCACCAAAAAAGTGGCTTTGCGCCAATCTGCAACACATTACTAACATTGTGTTGCATACCAGTTTAAGCCACTTTTCTCTGTATCAGAATCAGCTCATTTACATCGATTGCGTAAACAAAGAGTTAGAGTATGTCAAAGTTATTTAAGTGTCGCCGGTGACATCTCCGGTTTATGCCATATCCATATAGGGCCTCAGAAACACAAGCTACCACTTAAAATAAATAGTCTATGTAAAACAAGCGTTCAAAATTGTCACATTTAAGCGTCGCTGCGCAAGTTCTTAACTTCGTTTTCAGGCTCTACGTACAAAGCGAACAGCCTTTGAGCACAGGATGAAAGTTAAACCAGTTGAACTTTGACCAATCAGGGATTAAGATTTGGTAGTGACCTATGGGTAACGTCCTTTTCAAAACACGAAATTGGTAACCTTTTGAAAATTGATAATGGAGTAGAAATTTGTGCCCAGATGAAACTCTATGACACCAAGTCTTTGAAATATCGGAATAGAGCTGTACAAGAAGAAGCCTGGAGCAAGGTTTGTGAGGTTTCCACTGCTTTACCATTTCCCACCAAGCCTCTTCCAACTGTGAGCACGTCAGTGATGTGCGATGAGGTTCATGGCTGGTGAGGCACTGACGTCCTCAGTCAGACTTGTAAAAGTATGAACCCCAAAGAGTACCTTTTTTACCATTCGATTGGCATTGTGAATGAGATTTATCCCTCGAACAGCAGTGTTTTAATTTTGATAAAAACGTTGGTGTTTTTTTCTCTGAGGTTGAAACTGTTGAACATTTGATTGTTGAATGTCTCCATGTTAGACTATGCTGGTCCTCTTTTCATTGGCTGACAGGTAAAAAAATATTAAATTTGACCATTGGAATCCCATTAAAATATAAAAATGCCCAAGTGATAAATATCTAGACTTTATGACCAATGTACTGATTTGCTTTGCAAAATATTTTACTGCAAATTGATAAAGGTGAAAACCCACATAAACGGCTGATTTAGTTACTTTAAATTATAAGCTAAATCCCTACAAAGCATGAAGAATTAAAATACCAAAAAGCGTTCTTATTTACTAGATTTGCTGAAGCTCTTGTACTGATTCTCTCAAAATGTTTTTTGTAGTTGTTTTAAAGTTATCTTTTTATTTATTTTGTTTCATGTAGAATTAAGATGGTTGTTTTTCTCTGTGTTCTTCTGCTGCTGTTTAACAAGACATGATTGTGCTGTTAAAGATGGTGATGCCTTCATTGTTTATATTGTATTTATATGATTATTTATACATAATGATTTATATGATGTATTTATTGAAAAAAAGATCAGCAACAGTTAGTGTTTTTAAAATTTCATGTCAACATTTTTCTTCCGTATACAAACTGTAGCACAGAAAAAAAAGCACCAAAATTGTTTTTATTGATTTATCTTTACTTATAAAGAAGAGTCATATAATCTGGGATCACCAGCGCCCTCTGCCTTGATGCAGGCGTACTGCGTGCCTCACCTAAGTGTATTTTTAGCAGATAAAAAAAGACTAAATGGATCACAAACTGGTACCAAAGTAATCAGACAGTTGGCAGGAAATAAACAAACAAGGTTATGAAAAATAAAGCGTCTTTACTACAGAGCATGCGTCAGCTGCAGAGCCAGTCGGTTTGTACAGATCAGGTGAGTCAACTTGCCGGTGCCACTCTGCTGCTCTCTCGTTTATTCAAACAGGAAATTTGTAAATGTATTGCTTTTTTTTTTCTTCTTTTTTACCAACAAAACGCTGAAAACCTACACAAAAAAGTAATCATAGAATAGGCGTATTTATGAATGAAAAATGTATTATTTTTAAAAAGTATATTCATTATATTTATGTATTTTTTTTGCTATATTATGACTGCATGTCACTGGAGAATATGCGTTAGTACAGTGTGGACACTTTCTTGAACATGCATCACATGCTCGGTGTGAACGTAGCTTTAAAAGGTTAAAGTTGAGACTTCCCATATGACAGTGAGTTGGCCGTGTTCCTTGCACACACAAATGTCTTTACTTTCTCTGAATGAGTTGATAATATTTCAAAAACCTTTTACAATCTGAAGTTAAGGATTAGTTTTTTAAGAATTCTTGTTTTTTTATAAACTGTCACAGAGGTTCTGCTCATCTTCTGATACTCTTTACATCCCTTTTGTAGCTAGTTGAGTCACAAACCTAAAAGCATTTATATGAACGAGTTGTTAGATGTTCTTTCAGTCCTTCTCGTTTTATTTTAGTCATTTGTTGCCCCTGTCACAACCTTATTCGGTTGAATGAAAGGAGGAAATGTTTCTCACAAAACCAGTCTATTTAGTCAAAGCTATTTGTTTCAGTTTATTCATTGTGAAACTAACAAAACGGTAAAAAGTTAAGAGAAATACTTTTGACATTTTCTCCATGTGCCACTTCTTGAAGTCCAGTATCTGTGGTTGATGTTGTTTGATCGGTTCAGCTGCTTTAACTTATCCAAAAGTTAAATAGTGGAATTCCAATTAGAATTAAGCTTTTATTCCAGCCTGAATCCCTGCTGGGAAGGAAGACTGGGTTAGCAGTTTGCTGAAAGGATTCGTGTTTTCTTTTTTTCCAGAAAAAGAGCTGTTAGCGTAAAGAGAAAGCTAGAGGAGTTTTTCTTCTCTTTGGTCGGAGAAGAATAAATGGAGGTTGACAAGGGAGCAGCAGAGCAAAAAAGGCTGTGAATTTGGTCAACATCACAGGAAGCATCAAACTGTAACAGAAAGAAATTGACAGGAAACCTTCAAGTCTACAGGTTACAAAACTGAAAAATCAAAGGGCACAACAAAGTGCACAGATATTTCTGTTCATGGGTGGAAAATCCTGCAGCTGGAGAGTAGTTCAAAGACCAAACTTTATTATCCCAGGCTGTGCTTATCAATAATTTACCTTCTCACATGGGTTAACTTACATGGGATAAGAACTAGGACTGACCAGGGAGTCAAAGAAGAGATGACAAAGCATTAAACACTCACTCAGATGAAAATTGTGTTATTGGTGTTTTTGACAGGTTTTTGTGGCACTTTTCTCATGAAAGAGGACATCTATAAAGAAAATGGAGCTTAAAAATGCATTTCTGAGTATGTCTTTATTAAAACTGTGTTGAATCAGGAACGAGAAAATGCAGTTTAAAAACGATTGTATTTGTTTTGTTCCCTGCTATGCTCCATTCGGATGCATTTACTTGCAGACAAAAAGATCCATGTATGTCTTTGTTTTCTTTGTCTGAGTTGCCATCCGGCTCATAACTGGTAATGTTGGGTTGGGGGTGTGAGGGGCTCTAAGAGAGAGGTAGAACATGGAAACAGATGGTTTGAGTAGTACTTTAATGGCAAAGAGTTTGGTCCAGGAGTTCCCATAAAGGGAATGGGTTTCTAGACACTTTAGTCTCAGAAAAAATAGCAGAATGAAAATATATATATACAAGATAACCAAAAACTGGAGGGTAATCTCTCCTTTAATTATCTTTGTCCCATTTCTGAAGCACCTGAGCTGAGACACACACAACATGAATGGCTGTCATAAAACATTTTCATCTTCATTACTCAGCATTACTTCATTACTCATTCAGAATGTTTGGTGATAACTAAGTGTATGTGAAAGAGGCGGCAGGGGCTGCCAGACAAAAACACAGAAAAAAAAGAATTAAATGAAACCTCCAGATAATAAAAACGTTTTTGTTTCTGAAGTTTGTTTTAATCCTCCACAAGAGCAGAGAATCAGCAATTCAGTGCTGTGTGTAGTTTATCTTTCCCTCTGAGTCCTTTTCATCACTATTATCGCTTAAGCTCTGCCTAAAAAAAGTGACAATCAAAGAAAGGTCAAAGGTGACTCCATGCTGTGTAACTTGACTGATTCTGTAATGATCCTTTGTTCAGACGAAAAGACACCATCTAAAAGGTTTAAAGGTTGAAAGGGGTGGTTTTATGATTCTTCTTTAAACCAGTCCAATCACCTCGGAGAGATAAGATTACAACACGTGCTAACAGCTATTCTCGCTCGCCGACAGGGAAGTTCCAGGAAATGACGCAACAAACTGGGCTTTTCAATTATAAACGTATACATTTGTAAATCCACGGTGAAGATGGCACAGAAGGAATCTGCATTGTGTAACATCGGAGGAACCTGTATGGTTTTATCTAACTTTGTGAAGATCAAAACGATACCAGGAACAAGTCAGAGCACATTCTTGCTCTAAAAACAAAACCTAAACAGAAAATTTAAGACCAAAGATTCTCCCCAGGACTAGAAAACTACATAGTCTGTGCAGTTCACACAGTCAAATAAGATGTGCACACTTTTTAAAAAGAAGTATTTCCAGTTCTTCTATTTTTATCTGACACATAGTGAAAATGTAACTGGGTCTAATGGATCAGTATGACTTTGTTCTTGTTTTACAAAACTGGATACATTTAGGATTATTTGCAAATGTCTCTATAACAGCTAAAGAAAGCCAGTCCTATCTTTTTGCTTTTTTAATCACACCAATTCATCTGATCACAAATGCAGATCTGCTGTCACAGCACATCCAAACCCTTTTTTTGACCTCACACATCTCTGAGCCTGACACAGAGCAGAACACCCGGTGCAGGGAGCGTGCCACCATAACTCCTGAGAGGCCTGCAAAGGGATTGTCAATGTGGGTTCAGATTAAATCTGAAATATGAGGAGAACGAGGCAGACAGGACCGCAGTGGTGCAGGTGGAATGGTTCATAAGGGTCACTGAGCTGTCCAGATCAATCCAATCTTTGACTGCTGTATGAGAGTATTTAAAAAATAAGCCTCTGCACAGAATCTGATCTTTTATAAGTCATGCTGGCGCAGAAGCAGCCTCCATAAGAACTGGATCCCTGGAATCACAATGAACTATAGGTTGGGAATATCTTGTTGTCATCGTGCATGGCTACAGTGGAAAATGCGTAATCAGTAGAAAAGCTTTATGCATGGGTAACAATAATGAAGTGAAGCAGGCATGAGGTAATATGATGAGCTCAGAAGGAAATTTACACTGAAAATACAAAAGAAGGAGCTGAACTCATGACAGTGGAGTTTCCTTCAGCACCTATGTGAGTTTCCAGATATTAAAAGTGATATCTACAAATGAGTTTAAGTCAAAAATAAAAACACTAAAGTAAATAAAAGAAACAAAAAAGAGATGAAAAGCAGAGAACACGAGACAAAAGAAGGGAACCTAACTGACCCAAACCACTTCAAATCCTGCTTCAAAACAGGCTGTCCGAACAGAGCGCATAAGAGGTGACGGGTTAGGGTCTCTGTCTGCAACTGGAGCTGCATCTTACTGTGCCACCTCACATCTTCAAGCATGACTGAGCCCCTTTATGTCAATCCCAGACAGGTCAGCCAAGGTCTGAAATGAATCTTTAGGCTCACCTGCCAACAGCTCTGAGTCTTAATTCAAGATTAACTTGCATGAGAAGATGCTTAGGCGAGCTGAAAGGCAACTGACAAAAAAAGTCTGCAGTTCAATTTAAAGCTGTGAGGCTGGTGGACAGTCAGAAGAATTCTGTGCAAGTCTATCGCTAAGCACAAAAAGTCTAAAAAATTGCAAGAGATTAGGCGGAGAATTACCTAATATATTTAATCCTTCAACGGCCCAAAATGGAACCAGAGCTGTTGATCATCTGCCTGCCACTTACAGTACTTGATTGGCGCATCAAAATGTCCTCCTTACGTGCTGCTAAAGAACTGTTCCCAGACATATCTTCTGCTTTAAATCCATGAGCTCCAATAGAACAATTTAAATGTATATAGCTCAAAAATAACTTTGAATATTGTCATTTATCTCTGAAAAATATTTAGATATTTAGAAGCCCTTTGTTCATTCTACCCTGTATGAGGGTCACTTAAAAACCCACTCCGATCCTCTTTTGATGTATTGTAAAAGCACTCCCAGTGGTTTTTAAATTATGATTATGCCGTTTTTAGCCCAAAAAAAAAAAAACCCTGTGTTGTGTCGTTTTCTAGGACATAGTTTCTGCAGAGCAGCAGGAGCTCATTATAAATTCATCTCTGAGTTATGAGCTAGACCGTTAGCACAGAGCAACCCTGCCCCTTTTCCCCTACCCATTACTGAGAGCTCTATGTTTACATGCTTTTCCGCTAACTTACAGCCCCTCACACTCCCAACCTAACATTGCCAGACCCGGTGAAGAAAAAAGGGCAAGCAATATTGAAGCCATACAGTTTTGAGTCAAATGCCAGCTCAGATGGGGAAAAGACAGACTTACATGGATCTTTTTTTCAGGTGGAGGCATCAGAATGGAATGGGGCAAGGGGGGTTATGGTCTTGCCTAACATATTTTCTTCATCACAAGTACAAACTTTTCAAGTGGCATTTTTTTTTTTTGCCTGCTCCTGATTCACAACAGTGTAAATAAAGAAATACAATGCTCCCTCGCTATATCACCGTTCACCTTTTGCAGTCTGCAGATTTTTTTCAGTTAAATTTTGCACGCTTTTTTTTAAACAGCGCATTGTGTCTTGCATCCTAACTGGCTGAAGATCCTGTCAATCATTGTCCTGAGAAATGGGTATAAGGTGTGTGGTTAGTGGTTTTACAGTCTTAAAACATCTCCAATCCTACTTTGTGGATTTCACGTATCGCGGAACATTTTTGGAACGAATCCCCCGCTGTAATCAGAAATGCACTTACAAGCTTATTTTTTTTATATATATATATATATATATATATATATGTCCTCCATCGTGAGTAAAATGCCACAAGAACATGTTAAAAAAAAACATTTTCCTCGGAGTGGGTCTTTAAATGAACAAAAAAACGTCATCTTTCAGTAAAGAAATCTGCTTTTCACAGAATCAAAAACGCAACCTTTAATCAAACTTCTCTGTTTTTAAAAAGGTGGCACCTCAGTCTCCGCCTCTGATCTCAGAGTGACAGCAGCCTGTAATCTACTCTGCGGTGCCCTTGACCTGCAGATAATACAAAAACAGAGAAATAAAACTTCAGCTATCTCTGATCTAACAAATGTGGGCACCGGCACAGCAACACCACCATTCTTCTGACACCGCAAGTAGTAAAGATGAACATTTTACATTTACCAACAGAACTACAACAGACATTACATCAGAAGTAACATTTAACCCTGTGGCTAGTGCTTCATATCCAGACACGATGAAAGAACATGTTTAAAAAGCCTTCAAAACCAACATTAAAAGGGTTTATAAAGAGAAGCTGTTTCTGCTGCTTGGCCCCATTGGCTGTTATTCATTCCTGCTCGGAGCCCATGGTGACCACTCATCTCCCTCCAACTCCTCGTTCCACTACAGCCTACTCTGTATTCTCAGTGACAACAAAACAACGCTGCAGCCAGAACCCTTCAAAGCCCCACTTTGGGAGAATTCTGGGAATACAAAAAGCTGGGGTGTTTGATCATTTTGCTTACTGTTCTGCATTGGTTCGCTCTATTAGGGTAGAATTCAGTGAAGTATTACATCTTGAAGTAGGTTCAGAAAAACATTTGCAAAGTGAAAGACAAGTACTTGGAGACACATATATGCTAGAACCAGCATGTCTAGTTTTGCACTGGTACACCAAAAATCTAGTTTACAAAGAAAAAGGAGCACAGTAGTAGCTTTGTTCCTGCATTCACTGAGTTTTTCCTGCAGAAATGGTTCACAGAATTAGACTTTCCACACATTGGAGCCTAATATTTCTATCTGGAAAGCTAAATCTAGAATCACTTTCAAAGCTGCCTAATTTCTGTTGAGAAAAAAAAACATTTACTGTAGAGTATGAATGTTGTTACCTGTTTTAGGTTTTACAGATACCACAGATGTTACCTATTGACAGAAGGGGCAGTTGAATGGAGGGAGGTTATCTATTGCGCAATTCGCACTCACTGTATGCTGTTATGGTGTGTGCATCCAGGTGAAGGGAATATGATGTAGGCCGTGACGTGCAGCAACTGGTGGGTTACCAAGAAAATGAACCTGACAAGACGCTGCATGAAATTCAGGATAATCATGTGCAAGAATCTCAGCTTTTTCTCTTTTGCTTGGATTCCTCCAAAAAGATTATTTGATAAAAGACAAAGGGTTCTGGACTCTTGAAGGAAAATTCAAAGAAACAAATTTTTCTGCCAGGTCAAGCAAAAGAATGGTTTGACTGACTTATAACTAGTGTTTGCTGCACCTCCTCCTCCCACTCTGGTGGCAGCTCTTTGACAAAAACTGCTGCAGCAAAACGATTGGGTAAGCCCCAGTCCTTAAAGCTCTTACTTAAAATTGCATTTCTGAGCATATTTTTAAAAATTCTAATCTTTGTGAATCAGGTGCAGATCAGGTGCCATTTGAAAAAGAGCATACTTATGATGTAAAAAAACGCTGGTAGGGCCACAAACTCCGCTCAGAGAAAGCAATGGGTAGGGGAAGGGGGCGGCGTTGCTCCACTTTAACAGTCCCGCCCGCAACTCAGAGGCTAATTTCTAATGAACACTGTTGTTCTGCAGAAACTATGTCTTAGAAAAGGACACAGGATTTTGGATTAAAAAAAAAAAGATATGATCCTGCATAAAAGGCCACTAGGAACAGTTTACAATAAATTTGAAGAGGATTGGAGTAGGTTTTTAGGAAATATGCCTTTGAACAGAAACTAGACATAACACATTCCAATAATAAACCACTTTGGTAATAGATCAAATCCTGTATTAATGCCTTTTGATTTAGTTAAAAAATAAAATAAATAGACAGTTCAATTTGACTCATGCAAGATCACCACAGTTTAAAAAGTTTCAAAATCTATCTCTTATTTCCTCATTTTTCTTTGAAGCGAAAGATTCACAATGGAGGGAAAAAAGAGCCACATGTCGCCCCGGAGACTCAGGTTGCAGACCCCTGGTCTAAATGCACCATTATACTAATGTCATGTTTATTAGCTTATATAGTACTTCAGTGGTGTAACTTTAGCCGACAAAAACAAGCTGGAAGGCCAGGAAGACACCAACACAGCTCTGGAATCTGTGGGGTCACAAAAGCAAAGCTTAATAATTGGCTGAAGAGATAAAGAAGGTGTGGTATCTTATGGCTTACGGTTAGACCATTGACATATGTTAGACTGGAGGGAGGCCAGTAACCTCCTGGGAGTATATAACTGACATTATACTAGATTTCCCAGTCCAATGGAAGCCTCTTTTTAGCATCAACTTTCATTTCTGAGCAGCCTGACCTCCTCCTCTGGCTCTTTCATTACCGAAGGGGAGTGCCATTTATGGCATTGTTGATAAGAAACAGGATTTATTAGCGGTCAGAGGAAAAAATAAAACGACACTGCTATAAAAGCGTCGTTTTAAGTTTAAAAATGTAATACAGGCTAATATTTTCAGGCGATAGCTTTCAAGCTATTTTTAGTTTTATCTAAAAAATACTATTTTAACATTTTGATGTCACTTATGTAATCTCTAAATGTTTGACTGATTAATACACCGTATTTATATAAAGCAGCCGCTTATTCATTGTTAAGAAGTAGATAATAGTGTAATAACTCCTCTTTATATTTGGGCTACAGAGCTTTAGCTTGAAATGGAAAGCTAATGTTAGCCTGCACCGTAAGTTAGCTAGTTTTGCTCTGCTAGCTTCCACTGTGTACCGCACTTATTTAAAAAGATCAGTATTTATCTTTTGACACAACGGGGCATTTCCCTCCACCACCACCACCACCACCACCACCGCCACCAAAAAGCCCACCTCTATTTTGTCCACATTCCTGGCGCAGCCGACAACCTTCATCCCCTGCTGGACCAGCGCTCGGGCAACAGCCGCTCCGATTCCCACCGAGGCTCCGGTCACAAGGGCCACTCTGCCTTTCCACCGCTCCATCTCCCAGCGGGACGCGAATCAACAGCTACTGTCGCCACACCTCTCTGACCGCCCGGCTGAAGCCGTCACACGTGAACTTGTTGCTGCTGTGCTCTGGGTTCGGAGTGAACGATCCGGCACTTCTAGCCTCCCGTATCAGCCTGTGCTGCATCCAAGATAACTAGAGTTGGCAACCGTGAATGAGACCGATCCATGCGCTCCTGGGGCCGGAATATGAAGAGCCCGGGAGTGAGTGAATCTTCACCTCCCACTTTCTTTTGAGTCATGGGACCTGATTGCGATGCGCTGTTTTTACACCGCCATCTGCTGGCGAGAGTTAGCATTGTCTAAATTCATTCCTCACAAAATCTGCCAAACTCTACCAACAAAAAGAGGGCTGGGTGTGCTGAGAGTTTGGT
>BSAI01000201.1:5939521-6013030 GCA_036245035.1 Adrianichthys oophorus | reverse complement strand
GTGTGCTGAGAGTTTGGTGTGTCATATCCCTCAAAGCCCCTAAATGCTCAGAAAACCATGCCATCATCACATTATCTATCCATAAGTTTATCTTCTCCTTTGATATGTCTAAAGTTGTATGTTTATTGTTATTTCTTTAGTTAATTATGGATTTTTGCAGGCCATCCTGGGGGTTCAGTCACTGCATTTAGGGGAGCATTGATCCCATTTGCCACATCACTACATCCAGGCCTGTACAGTAGTTCCAAACCACCACACTAAGTGAAGTACATTTTTATTTTAATACTTTATTGGAAGAATGTAATAAACTTGACTATGCATGGTGGCGCAGAGGTTAGTGTTCTCATCTCACAACGAGAAGGCTTTGGTTCAAATCCTGGTTGGATCTCCCTGTGCATGTGTGGGCTTTCTCTGGATATTGTGACTTTCGCCCACAGTTCAAAATTGTGCTTCATTGGCATATAGATCTTATTTGGAAATAAAATTAAATCCTCACCTATTTCGCTGTAATAAAAGTTCAAAATAATGAAACAAAAGTGTTTTAAATTCCTGATTCCATAACGGCAATTCCCTCAGAATTGAGTGATTTTGCCTCCAGTTTAATATATAAAAATTGTAGTTACTTTTTTCCCCCCAAGTGGTTCCAAAGCCAAATAGTTTTATTTTTAGGTTATTTACAGTTTCACTGCATGTTGAGTTTTTCAAATTTGCCTTTTCTCAAGGGTGATTTGAAAGCTGGAATTTTAAAAGCATTTTCAACATTTCAGAAAATAGACATGCATGGTAGCTATTAATAAATATTCTTTATTTAGTAAATTTTTCACATTGCTCTTTTAACATCACACCCCAAAACGTCAATATAAATGGATGTTTATTCTCTGTAAAATCTTTATATTTAGAATTACTGTACACATTTCATGGTACAATCTTTTATCACTATACTAAGCGTCACCGAGACGAAAACAAAAATAGAATTATGACAAAAAACACAAGTAAGACTCCTAAAATTCATCCATAATATCAAAGCATTTAGAACTTGATTTTTAATTCCTTTGTGCCATTACCGCATAAACCCAACAGAAGACCAATAAATCCTATCTTGGTCAAAGATAACAAACAACAGGTATGAACGTGGAAAAGAAAAGAAAACAGTGTTGGTGTACAAGTGCAACAAGACAGACTACAGAGAAAAAGGGAGAATCACATTTACTTTAAAGGAGAAATAACCCAACAAGACATGGAAAGTACTCCCAAAATGTTTCCATTCTAAGATAGGAGAAGTGGTCGTCAGTGCTTTCATTTTTTCCCCAGAGGAAAATTTTGCTGGCAGTGCAGTCAGTTAACACTGGTGGTGGTGAACCATTTTCCACAGACGGTTTTACTCCTCTCAGTGGCACGGCAGTAGTTGGTAAACTTCTCTTTGAGGAGCTGTCGGTACTGGAGGCGATTGTTGTAGAATGACTGGTTTCTTTCCAGAAATGCCTGGATTTCATCCTGTGTCAAACAACTCTCTTCATCGGAGGTCACTTCTGAATCATCCTGTAGGAAGGACACATTCAAGTGTGGAATTTTATGTATGAGCCAGTACATATTGACAAACAGTGTAGGTAAGGCTGAAAGCTACATTTTTCCTACCAGAAGCTCCTCAAGACTGGTATTTCCCTCTGCGAGCCTCGCCTGAAAGCTGCCGTCCTGTTGATGAGATGTCCACGGTGACTGTAGTGAAACGTTGGCTCCTCCACATATGGAGGAAAGGAATTCTTTGGTTTGACAAGTGTGCACCGGTGTCAGAGTTTGGTCTGTCGATGTCCCACCCAAGACACAACCTTCACCTTTTTCTCCCTGTGGAAATAAGCACAGTATTCTGTTAGTGGCAGATTATGGGCCGTGTGCTGAATTCCTATTTCTAAATTGTCCTCTCACTTCATTGCAGAACCCTTTGCCCTTCCTCCTCTTCTTTTTACTCTTGCATTGACTGTGTTCCTCAGACTGTGGCCAGCAGTCCACACAGCTGTCTGTTCCATCCTCTTCCTTGTCTTCAGTGCAGTGATGGAGATTTGGGTCGTCACCTTAATATTAAATATGTTCATTAAAAATAAATAAATAAAAAACAGTGAGATTATGCTGCACTTTCACGCTTTGCTGACATTTTTTTTTGTCACAAACTACTTAAAATGGACCTGTTTCATCATGGTTGCAAATTCCCTCTGAGCAGGCGATGTCAGAACCTTCTCGTGATCCAGTTTCACTGCCGTCCATACTTGAGGAATAACCGCAGTCACTTCCGTTGCTGTTAGGGGACAAATCTGCACAAACACAAGCCTGTTCTTAAACTCAATTCCTAAAGGCCCTTTAAAGTCCCACTCTGTTTATCTTTTGAAAAAATATCCCAGTGGTCTTTCGATTATGATCATTCCCGTTTTAGCCAAAAAAAAAAAAAGTTTTTTTTCTAGTTTCTGCAGAGCAGCAGGAGTTTATTGGAAATTACCCCCTTTGAGTCGTGGGGAGAACTGTTGGCACGGAGCAACCCCGCCCCTCCTGCCTGTCAGCCATAACTGAGAGCTTTCTGTTTACATGCTCTCTCGCTAGCTTACAGCCCCTCAATACCCCTGACCTAAAGGCTGATTTCAATTGGCCCATCTGTGGTGCGTCTCCATTGACTCAACAAAATAGAATGTTCATTAATCAATTAAAATGATTAGATGATTACATCGCCTCCGTCATGTCTGCATCTGATGTCTGTCTCTCTGCAGCACAAGGTTCACGCAGGAGTTCAATTTCTAGCCACTTGACACGTCAATGACCAGAGACGCAGCGGAGTCGATGTAAACTAACTGCCTTGAGAGACCAGTGTACATTCAGGGTGTATTGGCAAGCACAATTGGTGCTTTCCAGCCATACAGTTTTGAGGCAGATGCCAGCTCAAATGAGGAAAACAAAGACGTACATAGATCTAGTCGTCCATTAGTGGATGAATTAGAATAGAGCAGAGAGCTTGTGATAAGCCCAGCGTATTTTCTACATCACAAACAAGCTCTTTTTCAAACAGCGCTTTTTCAATCTATTCCTGATTCACCACAATTTGAATAAAGAAATACTTGTAAGTTTAAGTTTAATTTTCCTAATTTATGTCCTGCATCATCGAAAAATGCCACAAGAACATTTTAAAAACACAATATTAATCAGAATTGGTCTGTAAATATAAAGCTGTCATGATGCGTGTGCATTTATACCTTGTTTAGTGTTGTCTGGGCAATTGCATGAGGTGTTCCTATTGGTAGCAGCAGTTTCTTCAGAGCCTGCATCTTCCTCCTCTTCATCACGACGACCACAGGCCTTGCAGCTACTTTCAACCGGCTCAAACGAACCCTGCGACAAATCCAAGCAGAAAAATAGGACTTTCAGATAATGGAAATGTAGCTAAATAAAAAACAAACTTTTTTTTAAAGCGTAAACCACGTTTTCACATTTCTAAAACCCTGGTGGTTAGCTGAAGGTTACCTCATCCAGGAGTTTGTCCTTCTCATCAGCTTCCTGCTCAAAGCCACACTTGTTTTTGCGTCGATTTTTCCGCTTCTGTCTCTTCTTCTCCAGCTTCAGCTCTTTGGCTCTCTCCTCCTCAGACAGCTCCTCCACAAACTGCTCCAGTTGACTGATCCCCTGCATCTTTTCCACTGCCATCTGTAAGTATGTTGATATTAATAAAAACCACAAACCAAACAAATCATTTCTGCTAAAATTACCATCCACATGTGGCACAACACACCTCAAAACCTTTCCGTAGTGTATCAATTCCCAAATGGAACAAAATCTGCCAGGTCTGTTCCTCTGCTCTGAGCTTCTGCCAGATTTTGTGCAGGCGCTCATAGAGGTGAATACCCAGACAGGTAAGGACCTCTTCTTGTGCAACATCGATTGTTTTTGCATGTCTCTCCCTGCGTCTAAATAAAACAAACAAACATAATGATCACAATGGGAGTTTATTAACCAGATATGACAGTGCTTTGAAATAAACAAGGTACTATAGAAAATTGAGTTTAGTAGTGTTAAATGGCAAGCGCAGTGAAGAACCTGACTTACTCATAGCCTCCTGCAAACTCTGGCTCCGCCCGGCCAAGCAGGTGAGCTATAAAGTCCGTCTCACAGCATACGTGAATGTGCCGTTCATGGGGACAGCAGCAAAGTCCCTCATACAAGGCAGCGCAGTACCCCTTCTCTTTACTGGAATCCACCTCGCCAACCAAGATGTTATACGCCCTTAGCACTTTGTTCTTGCAGTCTGAGCAAAACCTGTTAAAGAATTCACAATAAACATAAATACATAGCTTTTTTAAAAAAAAAGTAAACTTGGTATTTTGAAAATCCGATATTTCTCTGGTATCGGCTACCTGTGTTTACATAAGTATGTCTCCAGTGTCTCGAGGAGACAAGCACTGTCAATGAGGACCACCTCATCCCTGCACTCCTGAGACATCAGCTCCCACACATCCATCCAGCTGCCACTGCAACACAAGGTCATCAAAACAAAATCACCATAGAACAACAGCTGTCATTCTCCACTTGGTAACAACTGAAGTTCAAGTGACATATTTACAAACAGGGAGAAAGATACAAAGTCATAAATGCTGGTAATTAAGGTAATTCTGAAGTGAAATGAATCCATTTATCCAGCCAGATTGATCTATCTTAGGCAAGTTGTTAATCAAATCGACCTATACAATTATAAAATCATTTCAAAAGGAAATAAATCAATTATATTGATCTTGAAAAATACTATTTGGTTTGAGACACAGTAGGTTTATTTTACTTTAAGGTAAAAACAACACATCCCATTACAGTGGACAACACACATGTGAAGCAGCAAAAAATAATGTTGTGGAAAACCAACAGCAGGCTGAACTTAAAACATGAATGGATTTTCCATTCATTTTTGTTTACTTGTTTGTACACATACCGGTATTTCATTTACACTTTATTGTTTTGTAAGAATACAAGGATCTGGAAAACTTCACCTGCACTGTTCAGAACCAATTATTTATCTCTGACTCACACTGGCTGAAATTTTGGCTAAAGATGACCTGGATCCATTTTAGGTCAGTGAATCGGATCGTTCAAAATGAACTAAAAATCAACAATGAAACATATCAGCAAACACAAATGATGATATGAACTAAAACGTTAAAATGAATGGTTACACTTCTATTCATTACACAAAAATCCACATCATTCTGTTCTTGATGTAAGATCAGAATAAGTGACAGTCATCCTTTTGTTGACCTAGCAACAAGGAGACGACAGTGGGAGAGGTAATCATGCTGGCAGTAATTTCACACCTTTGCATTTGCACATACATGGTTTTTAGAGAAGATACATGTCAGCTATACTAAGTGGAAATAATTACAACATCAAATTGTTTTCTTACAGACAAGAATATGGCTCTGACTTGAAAATGTATCAACATAAAGTGTATATCTATCCATCACAATTATCAAGTTCCATCTCTGATGCTATGTTCACAGCAGGCATGTGAGGCGTGTTGTAAAACACGCGTTTAGCATTTGGTGTTCACACAGGACAAGCAGGAAGGGGCTTCAATGTTTTTTTTTTCTACTGTTTACTAGCACATGTCCAACACCTACAGTCAGAAGAGGCTTGGTGCAAAATGTCAAAGCGATGCAAATCTCAAATTTTGCTTCACTTTTTTTCTTTCCCAGCTCTACTCTGATAAATGAAAGACTTGGTGTCATATAATCCCAGCCGGGCACAAACTGCAATTACAAATGTATCCTTCATGATCAATCTTCCAACACTTGGCACTTCTGTGAATTAAAAGGGATGCCATCCATTTTTCACAACAAAATCTGAGTTTGTGATTGGTCAAAGTATAACTGGTCTAACTTTCAGCAGGCATTCAATGGTCACATGTTTTGTACATGGAGCACAAAAAAATGCACAAAATGCATAACTACACGCGAAAGTGAGAGTTTTGAATATGGAAGCCGGAAGAACAGATCTAATCTCCTCAATAATGCAAAATTGTTTGTGAATGAAAAGTATGCACAAACATTAAAAGAGGCGTATCACTCACCCCAAAGGTTTAGGTTTGTGTGTGTCTAGTGAGTGCAACTGGCAGCGTTTGTTCTTTTTACTTTTTGGTATCGCGTCAATCATGTCATTCAGCTTTGACCTGGAAACAAGTATAAAGAGGATAACTAGACAAAAATCATCCCAGTCAACAAAGCTTCCAATAAACTTTTAGTTTGCAAACAAAAAGGAAATATTTCTACAACTCTTACCCATGGACATAGAGGAGGGAGTAAAGTTTTTTCACATCAGCCAAACAGGTCTTGTTGACAGTAAGCATCCCAGTAGGTTTGACTGTAAGAGGCTCCAGGGCTGGGTTCCCTGATAACACTAAGTGTGAGAAGAGGCGCTCCACACTTCTTCTGCAGCCCACACATGGCACAAGCTGGGATAACGCACCATACACCTCTCTGGTTGTCACCATCAAGGCAACATTCAAGTCATGCTGCTTGAACTTGGAATAATGCTGAAGACAAAGAAATATACTCAAATCAACATTTTTTATTTGAAAAGAAACTAAACAAAAACAAAACCCACTTTTTTCAGCAATGATTTGAACGCCACGAGAAAGAAAACTTAAATAAATTCAAAACGTCTCACCTCAGAAAACTTCTTCAGCTTCCAGTGAGAAGTGTTCATTTGATTGTTGTCGACATCTATTGCACTATCAGAAAACTCCATCACCATCTAAAAACAAGCAATAAAACACAACAATAAACTGCATATCTTCCAATAATAGTCCCAGCGTTTATTCAAAAAATTTGGCGGCCAGCCCGGCATTTTTTTTTTTTTTAGAGATTGCCGTCTATTCCATCACAGGCAGAATGTTGATGGCTAATTGGTTAATTTTCCGATGACATTTGGTCAAGAAATGCCGACACCACCACCAGATAAAGGCCGAATTCAAATTTATACCCTATGGCTTCTCCCTACTCCTCCAATTTTAGGGGCATTTGGAGTGGTAGGTCAGTCCAAAATATTTATTTAAAGGGGAAACGGTGGTGGAGGAGGGCTCTGTATCTCTCTGCCACAAGGGTTTTCCACATCGCCCTGTGCTGTGGAGGAGAAACACATTTCTTCACGTGGGTGTGCTCTGAAGCACAAGAGTTTACATTTAAATGTAAGTAATGCCTTCTTGTTTTAGCATGACTTTCTAAAGTTATAAAACTGATGTTAAGTATTTTCCAAGCGCTGGCAGCTACATGCTAATCTAGATGATCAGCAACTACTTTGACATCATCGAGTGGGAGTGAAGGCTAAATGTACGGGTAGGGGAAGAATTCGGATTCGGTTGAACATTTCATGATTTATTGAAATGATGAGAACATTGTATTATGTTCTGATTAACACTGGCAGTGAAACGTTTCTTTTCTCTGTGAAGCATCATCAATCTCCGCATCAAAAATCTTGTTCGCTTTCATGGGAATCATACGGTGGCCCTGAAGTGCAAATCACATTCACAAATCACTTGACACAAAACAATTTAAATATAACCACGACAATTAGAAAAGCAAAACAAATAATATAAAAGACAAAATTAAATTTTAGAAATCAAAACAAAACTTCAGAAACCAGAAACAAATAAACGAAAAACTTTTCATTTGATTACATCGTGTTTTTGTTTGATTTTTAACTTTTCCAGAATGTTTTTAAGGTCTGCCAGAGGCGTTTTCTGGAACTGTTGCTCATTTTTCATGCCAAGACTGAGGTTTGTATTGTTTAAGATCGGGCTATTAGATGAGTTTTGCAACATTTGATTTGATCATTTGGTTTCCTTTATATGCTCACCACCACATCATTGAAGGACTTTTTATGTCTCTTTGCATTTTCATAGATTTACTCAGGTGAATAGAACTTTAGTTATTTTTGAATTTTATACTTATCATTTACAAAAGTGTTTGCATGAAGGCATAAAGTCCAAATATCCAGATAGAAGACAGTTAATACTGTTTAACATTTGAGGATCATCTATTCTATTTCATCATTAGCATTGTAATATTTAGAAACTTTCTCATTAATTGGCACCTGAATGCTAATTATTCTGCAAAGACCACTTTTCTGTTATTTTTACCTTTGCACAATAAATCTGATGTTAAACTTTATTTACATATGACCTAAATAGGACAGAGAATGAAGAGAAGAGAGCAGCAGACTGCAAGCAGAAGGAGACGGATGGAGGAGGTGAACGTGAGTCCAATGAGGATCGCAACAACCGATAGCGTCCCAAATAAAGTCAGTGATTTGAGGACTGCAGATACAGGACCACGGCAGGTGAAACGCCACTGCTGTCAAGCATGTTTGGAAAGCAGAAAAGAGCATTTCAATCAATTGGATTTACAACATTTGAGTGACTGGAATAGTCTGTAACCACTAAAGCAACATTATGCTTTGACCTAACACTTTTGCTTTCAAAGAACTAAACAGACTATTAGAAGATGATGATGAAGAAAGATAAAAGAAAGTCGCAACTGAAATGGGCAGAAAGAGATGATGATTAAACAGATGGTGACATGATAATACCAGGAAGTGGAGGGAAAAGTGGAGAGAGAGAGGGAAAGCAAGTGAGAGAAGGAAAGAGGTAAAAATTAGTAAAATGTAGTAAACTGTAATTTAAAGAAAGGAGCAGGCTTGAAAAAGAAAAAAAGTAACAGCACAATCCTGGATGAAATTTATCTGCAGGCACAAAAGTCCACCAACCTGACACAGAAAGAAGGTTTTTGGTTGTAAAGTGAAAACCAAAACATAGTAATTGCCTGTAATATCAAATTTGATCATTTTGTCTACCTTATAAGATCAATACTGATGTATAAGATATTCTTTACATTCTCATACTTAAGTTTTAAAAAATAATTATATTTTGAAGTATACATTGCAGTATTTGTCTTTAAACAATGTGCCACGATGCTCAAGAAACTATATTTAAAAGGCTTTTTTCCTCTGTAAATCCCCCCCCAGTCTTTTGTGAGGGAGTGGGCTCAGCCCCCAATGTTTCCAGGTCACCCCCGATCATAATTAAAAGACCACTGGGAACACTTTAATAAGAAATCAAATGATGATCGGGTTTGGACTTAAACATAAATAGACAATATAATTTTGCCAACCCAGTGCTTTAGATTGTGACTGCAAGAGTACAGGAAGCTTCCTTTACTTTAGTTTTTTTTTGCAAATGTTTAATTAGTCTCAGGTGTAGGCCATACAAATAATATTGGTTCTGCTGGTGCATCCCATGACCTGGGGAAAAAACATGTCATTATCAAATTTCACATCACTGCCATTAAAACAAAAACAAGAAATGGCAAATGTGTAAAACAACAAAAAGGAAGAAAGAACACATCTACAAAAAGCACATAGGCTTACCGTAAGTGTGTCATCAATATAGAGAGGAATTTGTCTTTCTAGAAAAGGGTACTCCTCCTCTCCCTCTCGGCAAACAGCGACCAAGCGTGCCATGATTTCTGCCAGTTTCCGCTTGTGTGGAAATTGCCTGTGGGTTACGTACAGGGCACGGACTGAGCAGGTTCAACACGAGCACAAGCTACACCAAGCTAATGCTTTTGTAATGCAGGTCATCGACAAATGACAATACCACTATCTAAGCCACCGTACACAAAATCAGTTTATAATGCCACTTAAACGTTTCCTTAAACACATAGCATTCAAAAAGGTGGCCGGTTGTGCTTCACAAACCAGCTGGTAGCTTAATAAGCCGTAGTGACCCAAATGCATCCTGCTTAAATAGCCAAAGAATGAAATAGCAACAACCATGACCAGCAAGTACCAACAGATAAAAAGTACTTGCATAATGTTTTTCATTACAATTACTACAATCGTAGAGCGTTTTATTGTTGCAGCTTTCACTAATTACGGCAACCCAGGAACAACTGATAAGACAGGTTCAGGTTAGCTTGACAGCTAATTACATTAAGCAATACAATTAGCAATATTGGTGCACGATTATCAAATTATTTTTGAATTAATTACCGTTGAGTTGAATTTCGCGCACATTAAAATATTTTTGTGTATAAACGTATTTTTCGCCAAGTCTCATCAATGTTAGAAAACTTGCCAGACCTGTTCCGTTAGCATAACTGCTACAGAAGCTAATGCTAGCAGGCTAATCTGAGCTAATATAAAGTTTAACTGAGTGGCTAATTCACGGCAGACTTTCGTCAGGTGTTTGTACGACACAAAAATGCTGAGCGGTATATGTTAGCTTCGTAAATGAAGACAGCATTTGGCTAAAAAAATCTTGGTTTTAACAAACCTTCGTGTGATAGTTTCCTAAAAAAAATAAACAAGTGGGATAAGGCGTTAGGTTGCTACGGTGGCGGAATCTTCATCACTGATTTCACCTTTGCCCTGCGCACGTAATGACACACGTCGGCATGCGTGTGGCCTTCAGGGGGCGCAGTTGAGAAAGAAGCTGGTGAAAAAGAACACTGCTTTTAAAATGGCTTTTCTGCACAAAGTGGTGGTTCTAGCTTGAATAGCACCCTGGGTAACCTTCCCCCTCAAGGAAAATGTGCTTACCCTGTTATAGAAAAATAATTACAGAAAGCCATCTTCTTCTTTAAGAAACAGTGTTATGTGGCACCTCATTGGGCCGTCTGCAAAAAAAAATGTGTCTGTGTTCCATCAGTGAGAACTAGGAATCAAAAGAGAAAGTAAAAATGCCTATGAGCTTCCCCAATTGAACCATGCAACCACATCTGTCCATAGGCTTAAATCAATGATTTATTTGGTATTTCAGTTGTTTCCACACTGTCTTTCTTGCTTTTAAGTTTACACTGTATTCTTTGCCCACTTGCGATGTTTATCAGGTTACTACTGTTCTGTTATGCCATCGTTAAGGTTTTACCAATTAATATTTTTATTTATTTCTATTGCTCATTTGTTTTTTTACATTTCGGTTTTACCCGTTCTCATTTGTGTTGTCTTTTCGTTGTTAATTTCACTCTGTTTTTAGGGAGACAAATTTGCCAAATGTCCAAGTACAACAGGTGAAAATAAAAGCTTTTGGTTAACTATGGTGCATTTACAGAGATGTTTTTTAATGTGCAATGTCATGTCAAATAACCTTTTTTCATTTTTCTAAAACCATTTTTTATCCCTTTCGGGGTCACGGGTCTGCCGGAGCCTAACCCGGCTACTCATCTCAGTAAACAAATCCAGCTGTTTTGTGACAGTCTCTGTGATTTGTCAAGAGAATATTGGGGAGAAAACGGCATCATGAAGTGTAAGGAGAACACCAGACAGGTCAGGGAGAAAGTTGTGGAGAGATTTAAAGCAGGGCTAGGCTAGAAAAAGTTTTCCCAAGCTTTGAACATCCCATAAACCACTGTTCAGTCCATCATCTGCAAATGGAAAGAGTTGCAGGAGTTGCAGCCAGGAGGCTCATGGTGACTCTGGATGAACTGCAGAGATCTACAGCTCAGGTGGAGGAATCTGTTCATAGGACAACCATCAGTGGTGAACTGCACAAATCTGGACTTTATGGAAGAGTGGCAAGAATAAAGTCATTGTTAAAGGAAAATCACAAGCAGTCCAGTTTGCAGTTTTCCATAAGCCATGTGAGTGACCCAGCAAACGTGTAGAAGAAGGAGCTCTGGTCAGATGAAACCAAAATTGAACTTTTTGACTTAAATGCAAAGCACTGTGTGGAAATCTAACACTGCACATACCTCTGAACACACCAGACCCACTGTCAAACATGGTGGTGGCAGCATCATGCTCTGGGGCTGCTTCTCTTCAGCAGGGACAGAGAATCTGGTAAGAGTTGATGGGAAGATGGATGGAGCCAAATCCAGAGCAATATTGGAGGAAAACCTGTTGAAGTCTGAACAACACTTGAGCCTGGGGCGGAGATTCACCTTCCAACAGGACAACCACCCCAAACATAAAGCCAAAGCTACAATGGAATGGTAAAAATGAAACGGATTCATGTGTTGGAATCTAATCAGACTCAGCTGGAATTGTTTTAAAAGGAAGAATGGGAAAAGATTTCAGTTTCGAGATGTTCAAAGCTGGTAGAGACAAACCCCAAAAGACTTGCAGCTGGAATTGGGGGGTTCCACAAAATATTGACTCAGGGGGGCTGAATTATTTTGCACACTGCACTTTTTCAGTTATTATTTGTAAATAAATAAATAAATAAATAAATAAAATAAGAACTCTAGTATAATTTTCCTTCCACTTCTCAAGTGGGTGCCACTTTGTGTTGGTCTAAAATATTTTTATGTTTGTGGTCATAATGTGAGAGAAAGTGGAGAAGATCAAGGGGTATGAATACTATTGCAAGCCACTGTATTTCAATTTACACACACACACATGCACGTGTGTGTTTTCCTTTAAAGGTTATGCTTAATGCTAAATTCAGTGGAGTCCAGCATTTAATAGTAGGTTTAATGGTACGTTAGTGACATTCAATGTGAAGGGGTTAAATACAATATACCTTGAGCTGTACTTAATGCTGGCTTTATAAACACCAAATTTAGTCAAGACTTTTTAAATTGGTACATCAAAAATTCTTTATTTCACCACTAAAATGAATGTTAATTAAGACAACATTGCAGCGATTTGAACTCATTCAGGGGTCCATAACCTTTAGTGCTAAAAGAGCCATTTGGATCAGTTTGCTTTGAAGAGCACATTTACTTCATTCAAAAATGCAGAAATGCCAAGAATGCCAAGTCAAATAGGACCCTTCTATCGTTATGAATTTGGTGTCTCCATTCTTTTTCTTCTCTAAGTATAAAACATAATTTTAACAACAAAAATATACTGTAGTTAGTTTTTTAATAGTTTTTTTTAACATGTACAATTCAATTCAGTTTTATTTGTGTAGCCCAAAATCACAACAATAGCCGTCACAATTGGCTTCACACCGGTATTTATGCAAAGAACATAAAGTCAATCATAAATATAAACAATAGCTGGTTGCTAAACTAAACTAAACTAAACAGACTAAGCTAAACTGGCATCCCTGTCCTCCTCCTTGGTGAGGAAAAACTTTATAAAAAAAAGCCCTATCTTGGGGAAAAAACAAGAAAGCTGAGGGATGTTCAATGAAGGAGGGATCCTCTCCCAGGACAGACAGGTGATCTGCTAGAACTGAATTAGCTTATCTATACAACTACATGTTTGAATGGTCGTGTAGCAGGAGGACTTCATCCAGGTGACACTGGGGGACTGCTGGGGGTGCAAGATGAACCAGAGGTGAGGCCTACGGCCAAAGACAGGAGCACAGATGATCCACCTGAAATCTTTCCCGCTCCTCCGGAGGGAGGCTCTACCTCCAACTGTGCTTTTAGAAACTCTAGGAGCAACAAGCGGCCCTGCATTTTGTGAGTGAAGTGTTCTGTTTGGTTGGTAAGGCACTCTGAGATCTTTAATAAAGGATGGGGCCATACCATTTATGACCTTACAGGTTAGCAGGAGGATTTTGAACTTGATTCTAGATTCAACTGGGAGCCAGTGAAGTGAAGCTAACACAGGAGTGATGTGTTCTCTTTTGCTGGTTCCTGCTAACAATCTAGCTGCTACACATACAAGTAAATATATTTCAGGAACTTGGCCTCTGAGCAATAGCTAGACATGGCTAGACTAGAATGTGCTTTAAGTTCATTCTAATAGTAAACTACTCTGACAGTAGATTAAACCATTTACAGTTAATGTTGCTAAGCCATCTGACATGTTAAAATTCTAAACAGAAATGACAAACCTTAACTAAAACAAATAAACCAAACTACAAATCCCTTATTCAAATTATGTAAAGCCAAGAGCCACAATAGAGGACTGAGAGCTGCATTTTACGGAGCCCCGTTTGTTTGTTTTTAATCCAGTTAGACAGGTAAAATATATTTTTGCCTAATATGTAATGGAAATTGAAGTAAGAGGAAAGCACGACACAATTTACTAGATTAGCTCAGTAAATATCCTTCATGTTGGGCATGTTTGTTCTCTTGCTTTTCCTTAAATTAAGCTCCAGATGTTTTTTTTAAATTCATTTATTTTCATTTCTATAATATCCTTACAAACAGCTCATTAGGTATTGTCTTTATTTCCTTAATGAAACAACATATCAAAAGCAATAGAGTACAGTAAAACCATCTTATAACAGAAGCTTAATGAATACTGAAATGTGATGCTAACTCTCCTGGTCCCTGACACAAATGACCTCTAGTTCTAAATACCTGAGTGAGAGTACCTTCACGCTTCCACACCATATAAAATGATCTACAAGGTGACATTTGATGCAACAATTTAAATGAATGGGAATGCTTTTGAAAATCTAATTTTTGTGTTTTTTTGTGTGCAATTCCCCATTCCGCCATTCAATTTGTCTGACTTTTTAAAAAAGTGTATTTATTAAGAATATGCTTAATATGAAAGAGGAACAATATACACGTATGAGGTCAGCCTTGGATCATACATGCTCATATCAGGTCAGCCAATGCCAGGTTTAAAGTTTGCCAATGGAAAACAATACATGATCTACTAGACAAAAGCAAATAATGAAACAAAAATACTTGTATGTATTTATTTGATATCCACAAAAACAGAAAGATATTTTTGACACAAAAATGTATTAAAAACACATAGGAATAAAAGTTTTGTTAGCAAATAATTTCTGTTTCTTAGATTTATATCAGTACCATGAAAACATTCAAAAACTGCCCAAAAATGTTACCAGATTTTTACTGTAATTCCTAAAATATGCAAAACATGTACCAAGATGCAATTGACAAACATGTACAACAGTAGAACAGACACAGAAAAGAAACTGTCACTTGTAAGTGTGTCCACAACCATGTTAGTCAGCGCTGTCAGGAGATTTGCCAGCAGGAAAAACAGAAGCTGATTCCTGTGGACGGCTTTGATGATGCAGAGTCGCTCTAGTCCGGTCATTTCGATTTTTTCGTCCTCCTTTCTGCACAGACTCAGTGTTGAAGGTACGAAAGAGCATCCAGAATATTTCTTTGAGAACAGTAAAACCATATCAGCTACACCAAGACAGGACATAAAAAGCAAAGACTGGCCAACACTCCAGATGACAAAAGGCAAATTAGCCAGTCGGCGAGACACTGGCTCCACAAAGGTCTGGCAAGCAAACAAAACACCGTACAGAATAAAAGCGCTAAAAAAGAGATTAACAAGCATTTTAATCCACACTCTAACATGAGACCTCGGCTGCATCACAAAGAGTCCAAACTGAACTCCAATGAGGTAGATGGCTACATAGCCGACTATAGAGAATATGCCCTCCTTGTTAGCATGCAAGAAGTCATTCTCTCTGTCGTTGTTGTGGATAATGAAACTCTTGAGCTGTGATGTCTCCAAAATGAACTGATACAACGCACTGAACAAAAGGGCAAAGACCCACAACAGTCTGCTTGGTAAAACAGTCAACAACGCAGAAGCCACAATTCTAACCACGGCCAGAGTGAAGAAGAAATTCCAGTGGACGCCGTATTCCGTTACATGCTCCTGGTAGTCGGTCAGTTTGACACTCGCCAGCCTGGCCAATCCAAGAGCAAGCAGGGGCCAGACAGACACAATCTGCTTTGTGACATGACCCATCCTTGATCCTGAGACATTCTTCCTCCGTGCCTCTGGACACACCAGAGCATTAGCAAAGACAAATGCTCCAACTCCAAAGTCCATAACCCCCGTCCCATAGGTTTCTGTTTTAGCGTATCGCCTTGGAAATACGGGAAAGTCCACAGCTAGGATGCTGATGGCTGTTTTCACATTTACAAAGACACGAAAGAGAGTCACAAAGGGCACTTGGTCACACTGAACGGGAGTCTGAAGGAAACTGCTGGCAGGTTTCTGTACAGACCGATCAGTGTTGAGATAAATCCAGCAAAGGAGACCAGCAGAAATGAAAGTTAGGAAAATAACAACTTGGTGGAGAAAGCTGCTCAGAACAGTGCATGACAGGACCAGAGGAAACACCAGTACACACACATCAAAGAACATGTGGGACAACGGCGGCAGAGGCAACACTAAAGTCTTTCTGGTCTGGTAGGAGAGAATCAAGAGCAACCCTCTGATGAGGAAGCAAAGTGGGCTGAGAAATGATCCCAGCACCACCTCCTCCAAACGAGTCCCGTTGAGATTAGCGACAAAGGCCTCCTTCAGTTCCTTTTGAGCCATTTTCTGCAAACGAGACAATTCAGATTCACTATTTGCAACAAAATCATCATTATGCGTTTCAATAAACCTTAATAAACAAAACAAACACTTTCTAGTAGCTGATGTGAATTCAATATATATGCAGAGGTAGATCGAGTGTCCCCAACTAGCATGTTTGTTTATAAATGAGCTGGGTTAACGTTAAAGCTTCAGAGCTTGACTTAGAAGCATGAAATCACTTAAATGATAATTAAATATCTTGAATTTGGGTTTTTACCTTCTGCTGTCCCAGTTAGTATTTCATTGGCCGAACAGACCAGACTATACGTTTAATTGTCGGTAGTCCTTTTGGCGGCGAATACCGGATAATGCGGGTTAGCAGCGACAACCCGTTTGACGGCATTTTCACCCTGCCGTACGGCACCAGAATTCCTGCATGAATCCGAGGACAACACGAGTACTGGCTTCAATTTCCGCATTGGCACCGACGCGTTCATGGTAACTCGGATATTTTGTTAGCAAACCTCCCACTGCGTTGAGTTTCAGTGACCTATTTTTCAGCTACTTTGAAAAATACTAGAGTTACGAGTTATATTATAATGCTTATACCGTATAAACAATGCTTAGACGGTCTATGGTTGCGACTCGTTGTTTGTCTTTCCACCGTTCTCCCGAACATAGAATTTACGATTTTATAAACGAGTCCATAAAGTATCGCAAAGAGGGCGGGAATAACGGATGATTTGGGAAACTGTGGTTGAAGTTGGACAGCCAGCAGGAACGGGAAAGTCGTCCTTGAAGGATAGCTGACCGCCACGGAAACGTTACGTTCAGAACATATTATTTAAAGTTCTGATAACATAAAACATTGCTCTAGGGTCGCATTTTCTTCTTTTGTTTTGTTTACATATTGAACTCACACATGAGGGAGACGGAAAAATCAATGAAAACAGCGGACGACTCACCAAAGGGACACAAGAATGGTGGCGAAACGGTGAGTTATTTTGTTCTCGAAGTAATTATTTGGATATGGTTCGTAATTTTAGAAGCTAGTTATACTTTATGTAAAATTAATTGACTATGATGTATTATCTTCTAGCTAAAATAGTTCTTTCTATTTATATACAAATGAGTCAAACCCGGGAACGTGCGCTTGTGACTGTATAACAATATCAATGCGCTTGATGAAAATAGTCCCCACCTTACATGTCAGATATTTGACTAAACTTTATAAAGTACAGCAAAACATTTTCTTTGTGTCTTTTTAAATGTTTCATAGTAACAGCTATGACAATTATTTTATCTTGGATGAGAATGATGCGTCTATAGTCGCTCACCTCAACCCAAACAAGTGTTTTAGATGCAGTTTGTATAAACTGACTAAATTGTGGGAATCCACGTGTGTTTTGTACACTTTTAGGTCTTCATTTATTCACTTGGTCTAGAAATGGTCCCAGAGGCAGGATAAAGGTGATTAAATGACATCTATCTGCACAAATGGCAGTGTCCTGCAGCCTTCAGGCGCAGGTCAGGATCAGGCGCAGGTCAGGATAAGGAGGACCTCCATATGGCAGCAGACTGCCGTGTGCTTTGGCTCTTTCACAATAAAAGTCTCTTGTGACCATTTTATTCTGCATCTGCTGTTTTTCTAAATGATTTTAGAATTTACAGTTCTGTAAATGTAATCAGATTTGACCAAATCATCTAACTGGTTGACTAACTAAAAATGCTGATTACATGTTTTTTTCCTGCAGTTTGCATTTTAAATATGCAGTGTGTTGTGGGAGTAATGATTGTCATATGTTTAATGTCATCTTTGCTGTTGCTGTTTTCAGATGTCTGATTCTTTAATCTCATTTTTTAAATCCTGTTTTGTTTTATTTTTTCTTAAGCAACAAAACAAGGGACTGGTGCAGAAAAGCATCTCTCCTCAGACGTCTCTGGAGAATATACTGGAGGGGGAAGTTCGGGAATTCCTCACTGATGAAAGCCAGCTTCACACTTTTAATGACCTTACCAAAGTCAACCCGGTGACTCCAACAACAGGTGGGAAAAGGCCTGTCGTGCCACCACAGTTTCCACATCACTTCATAATGTAAACATGTTTGTTTAGTGTTTTTCTTCACCTAAATGACAATCATCTAACCTTTTTTAGAGGTCTGGTTAGTGACATTATACATTTCCTTGGTTCTGTATTGTTTTTTTTTTAGATCTGTATTTTGTTTTTTTTATGTGAATCAAAAATAGTGATTGTGGAAAACTTGAGGTTTTAATGAAACAACTCAGAAATGTGTTTTACTTGGTAGAAGAGGCATTTTATTACTTTCAAGTTTATATATAAAAAAGACAAGTGACCACTTTGAGAAATGTAGTTTTTTTGGTCAAATTTAGAGATATTACAAAATAATACAGTTTAATTCTCAATGTTGTGGCTCTTTTTTTGGTTAATATGCCATGAATGTGTTATTTTGCTAAATATTTCTCTTTTTTGTGGCTTGTTTAGTATAAAATCAACAGATTCTGGGATAAGTAATTACATGATACCTTGATTATTAGCAGACATTTTAACTTACGAACCACAACTTGAGTCCTTATTTATTTTCCTTTTAATTAAACAAAATCTTTAGTTTTATTCGGACAAACGGGTAAAAATTTGACTTTACATTTGTGCTTGTGTTTTTTATTATTTTATCTTTTAAAATTATATATATAATTTGGATAAAAATTAAAATAATTATAAAAAGATTTCTTCCATCTGAGTTAAAACGCCAACATTTTAATTTTACTAATGATGGTTTGATACCACCAACTTCAAAACACATTCCAGTAGCATTATCTGATCCTTAATCTCGGTTGTTGGACCATAATTTCCCTTTCAATACATGATACTCACGAAGAAAAACACCTGAAATACAGTTCAAGCTCTGCAACACTTCTGCTTACATTTTTAATCTTTTTGCGCCATTATAAACAGGCTGCACAATTGAAGCTTTTTAACGCTAAATGATAAAATCTACAAAAACATTCTGGAAAAAAAACATCTTAAAAAGCTACATTTTGTTTGTGCAAAAAATGTCTAATAAAATACCTGTATCTTTAAGTTGAGAGGAATTGTTCCAGCATTAAGGGTAGTTTTCTTCCTAAGGAAAATTATTATTCTAGCTAACCTGCTTCTGTTTTCATCCATAAAAGGAAAGTATGAAAACTTATCTGGAAGTCTGAACATTTTTAAACAAAAAGATTGTCATGGTCATTTGTTGAATTGATGTTCAAAAACTCTGTTTTCTGTCTTTGGTTAACAGTCATTTCAACTTTGTGTCAGATCTGCTCCTGTCAGTTTGTAATATGTCATGTGTTTTTCCACCAGTGCTGAAATGTCTGAAGGCCAGGTACAGTGCACAGGTGTTTTACACACAGGCTGGCTGCACCTTGGTGGCTTTGAACCCCTTCCAGCCATTTCAAGACCTTTACTCTTTGGACACGATGAAGCAGTACCACTGTTCTCCTCAGCCTCAGGTATTTACATCATCCCAGCAGCCTTTTACCACAGAAAGAGAGGATCCCCATAAGTACTCATCGGGATACTTCTGTCCTCAGGAGTTGAAACCGCATATTTTTATTGTGGCTGAAGGAGCCTACAGGAACATTCGGGATCAGCTAGAGCCGCTAAACCAGTCCTTGGTGGTCAGCGGTGAGAGTGGAGCTGGAAAGGTGAACCAACAAACTGTCATCATATGCAGTCCAAACTGCAGGTTTCATACTCTATCTGAACATATTAAGAGGAAACTTCTTTTTTGTCTCATTGTCTGATTTGTGATCAAATTAAATGTGTTCTGCTTTACATCATCATAAAATGTCTAAATAGTCTGTTCAAACTAAATTTACATTCTTTTTAAGTCAGTGGTCCCCAACCCCCCCAGGCTGCCAACTGTTGGAAACGACCAGAAAATAACTGTTTTAGTCAGTTTTTAAAATTGTTTAGTATTTATCCGTTTAAAAACCTACATCACATTTGAAAGGTTTCCACATGAAATCAATTGTACAAATAAAGTTTAAAGCAGCTGCAGATATTTTACAGAGGATGAAGAGAAACTTTACCCCGAAAAGTTAAGAGAAACTAGAAGCTAAAAAAAAAAAAGAAATCGGACACCAACTTCAGGCTGGTCAGTTAAAATTTTGTCTGACACTAAACTGGTCTGTGGCCTGAAAAAGGTTGGGGACCACTGCGGTAACTAATTTGGCAGAGCTCAGATGGTGATATCACAAACTTAAAAGCTTCTGAAAGGTTAAATGGCAGCATTTAGAGAAATAGCTGATAGTAGAACTCACTGCCTCCTTAAGTGGATTCAGAGGAAAATGTATTCAATTATTCAATAGACCAGGTAGACTTTACCCAGTCTGGTTCATGTGTGGGATAGTTTATAGACTTTTGTTCCATCAAACTTACACAAAAATATTCAGATTTTAAAACTCTTTTAAGAAAATCATTTATTTTTTATTCTGTTAATGTCTCTGCATCTTTGATGAGTTGACATTACAAAATAAAACAAACTGAGTTTTTGTCTCTATCATTTAACCTTACAGCACAGTCAAACCTGAAACCTTTAATTAAAACCTTTAAAAAAGTATTTTCTATAAAACTTTGGAGCAGTGGTGTTCACACAGGGGTCATGTGAACAGTCAAAAAGGAGGCGGCTGCAGTTCCACAGAGAAAAAGGTCTTTTGGTGCAAAATGAATGTATAAACCCCAAATAAGTGAAGCTGGGAGGATGTTGTCATTACCCATAGGAAAATGTACTTATTAGAAATGTACTAATTAAATGTACTCATTAAAAAAAGGGAAGCATTAAGTCCCATTTAATTCTTAATTAATAGTTTATCATCACTTACTTGCAGCAGCAGCTGTTTGGTTTAATCTTATTCATTTTTTTTATTTAAATCTGTTTTGTTGATGTCTTTTTGTATTGTTTTACAAGACATGGACATCCCGTTGCTTGATGAAATACTACGCCACTGTGGCAGCCTCATCTTCAGTGCTGAACAGTCAGAGTACAGTGGAGAGGATTGAAAGGAGAGTGTTGGACTCCAATCCCATCATGGAGGCTTTTGGTTAGAAGATATCTGAGATTTAGTTTCATGGAAAAGCTGGAAGGTTTTGCCTAACAGCATTGAGTGTCTTCTAGGCAACGCCTGCACGCTACGGAACAACAACAGCAGTCGTTTTGGGAAGTACATCCAGCTACAACTCAACAGGTTTGTCCCGCAGTTTTCCAGAGGTCCTAGGATGGCGAGCGAACTCTTTAAAATATGTGTTTTGCTCATCAGTGGTCAGCTGTTAGTCGGGGCGTCTGTGCAGACGTATCTGCTGGAGAAGACCAGGGTCTCCTGTCAACCTGTCAGTGAGAGGAACTTCCATATCTTTTATCAGGCAAGTTAGCCATCCGGAAGAGCCTCTTGGGCTTTTTGTGCGTATGTGTGTATTGTTTACTCACCATAAGGCGCACCGTATTGTAAGGTGCAAAAAAAAAAAAAGGTAATGGAAGCAAAACAACGAGTTTAGATGAGCTTTATTCAACTATTTGAAAATCCGCTCACATTATTTTTAATCAGTCTTCTCTCGCAAAACATCTCCGGTGTTTGACTTAAACAGCTGCATAATCAAACATGCCGGCTTCACTCTCATTGTTGTCGGTCTCGTTGCCAGGCGGTTGTTCAGCAATGATGCCGGCTTTAGTGAAAGCTCGAGACTTTAGCCCAGGCATCCACAATCCATTCACATATGGTGGCGTAACTCACCCAGTGCTGCCTCCCAGTCTTAGTAAAAGAGTGTACACCGTCTGTCATCCATCGCTCCCACAAACAAAGATGCATGCTCTCTTCAGCTTTTCCTCCGGTGGCACCGGGAATCTTTTTATTCAGGCCTGAAGGGAACCTCGCAGTGTGTGATTGAACACTAAATCAGCAGGGCTGAATCCCAGTGACTCTTGCGCAGAGTCACGTGCAGCAAACAAACGTAAAAAGCGTGTGTGTAACGGTTGGCTGCATGCAGCCGTGTGTGTAGGGAGCGCAGACTTCCCGGAGCGCTCAAAATCAGACGCGTGCTTCATTGTGGCTGATTTTTGAAAAAAAGTTTAGGCTCTTTGGTCCGCCTTAAGGTGTGTAAAATACAGTAGCTGCAGAGCTGAGTGCTGACAGACCGATGTGTTTTAGATGATGAAGGGGGCCACTGATGAGCAGAGGAGAGAATGGAAGATGCCCCTTAACCAGAGTTTTGATTGGCTGCCAAACTCTGAAAAACAAATTGAAGGTTGGTGCTAAAATGTCCGGCCATATTTGAGCTCTTTACTAATCGTATACGTCTGTGTTTTGCAGAGGATACTTTTGATGAAACTGTGGAGGCGATGCTTCACATGGGGATCAAAGCAGAAACTCAAAGACACATACTGAGGGTACAGCCCACCTCTTCTGTTGATACTTTAAAGCACTATATTGAAGTGTAATTATGTGGTGATGCAGATGTACTGAAAAAATACCAGCAGGTTTGAAAAACTTTAAATACTAAACACCCACTCTAAAAGTGGGTATTTTTGTTTTTAACATGTTCTTGTGGCCTTTTTGTCTGAATATCTCTTTATTCAAATCGTGAATCAGGAGCAAATGCAGTTTAAAAAAAGATTGCATTTGTGACATAGAAAATAAACTAGCCAGGCCACAAGCTCCCTGCTTTGCTCTATTCCGATGCATCCTCTTGTGGACAACTAGATCCGTTTATGTCTTAGTCGTCTGAGCTGGTATCAGGTTCTAAACTGTACAGCTGGATCGCTCCAATATTGTTCATCAACTCTGTTGCACCAGTTGTGTTAGGTTGTGGGCATGAGGGACTGTAAGGGGAGAGCGTGTAAACAGAGAGCTCTAACGGGGAGGACAAGACGGAGTGGGGTTGTTCCTCGCCAACAGTGGCAATCAGTGGCAGTGTGTTTCATATGTAGAGGCTGAGAATGGTCCTAGAAACGTAAGTAACTACAAGTGAACGCAAGAGATTGTAACGCAGAAGTCCAGAACATACTTTTACATAGATTTTTCATTGGAAGTGGCGAAGGCGGTGGGAGTGTAGCTGAAGATGAGGATTTTTGTGTTGTGGCCAAATCTGTTGATTGGTTCTCTTCACAAAGTGATCACATCTTCTGAAAGTGCATCTACAAGAAAACACAGATGCTCCAATATAGACCAAAAGTCTGAAGGGAAAAACTGTAAAACAGGACAGGTTGTCTGCACGCAGTAACCAGCTCAGTGGCCTTCTGGTAAGGTGTCCACCCTGTGACTGGAAGGTTGTGAGTTCAAATCCAGGCTGAGTCATACCAAACATTCCAAGAGTGGGACCCGATGTGGTGAAGAAAATTTGCACAGCTATGTGTGTGGCAGCTAATGGGACTTGAACTTGACTTTAAAGTCTTATAGTTTTGTTTTTTATTGTTTGTAGATTTTAGCTGGAATTCTACACTTTGGGAACGTGAGTTTCTCCTCCCTAGGAGAAGAACACCAGCTTTGTCAGCTTCCTAAAAAATCTGAAGGTATGTTTGATTCTTCTTTGATATCCTGGTAACTTTCATTAATTTATGAACAATAGAGTCCCACCCTGATCAAGGTGATGCCGATGCTCGTGCTGATGTTCTTTTTAGTAGCAGGTATCAGGCTTGAATGACTAAGGGTAGCATAAAGTGTGAATTACATTTTGTGTGTATGTGTGTGTGCGTGTGTGTGTGTGTGCGTGTGTGTGTGCGTGTGTGTGTGCGTGCGTATGCGTGGCAGAGTCCATGCAGACGGCTGCCAAGCTGCTCTCTGTTCCTGCTCAGGAGTTTCAGACGTGCTTGAGGGTGAGGACTCTGAAGGCGGGGAAGCAGAGCCTCCTGAAGCCCTGCTCACAGGCTGAGTGTCGTGTGAGGAGGGACTGCTTAGCCAAGACCATTTACGCCCAGTAAGAACATCAATTTGATCCTAACGTTTGTGATACATTTCCATGTGATCCTTGGTGATGCAGGAGCTTGTTTACTGTATGAGTTAGTCCACTTTCATGTGAACTGCCATTTTTGTTAGTTTGTAATGTTTGCTCTGAGTGAGTTCTTTGTTGAATTCAATTTGTGCAGTTATGATCTGTTGCTCCTGAAGCTCCTGCTCCTGTTCTTTTCCTCCAGACTGTTTGAATGGCTGGTTAGATTCATCAACAACAGCATATGTGCAGACAAATCCACATGGAGCAGTTTCATAGGTAAAAGCACTGTAATGGTTTAGTGTTTTTGCATCCACGCCTGCGGAGTTTGACACATTTTGTCCTAAAATTTGCAGGAGTCTTAGACGTGTACGGCTTTGAGTGCTTCCAGGTCAACAAGCTGGAGCAGCTGTGCATCAACTACGCCAACGAGAAGCTGCAGCAGCACTTTGTTGCTCATTACCTGAAAGCGCAGCAGGTATCATCCGTTTGTCCACGTCCCAGAGGAAACCTGAAGATCTGCTCACGTTAAACCAACAAATTCTCTGAAAAACACAGTGATCAAGTCAGATAGGAAACATTTAGGTGCAGTACTTCTGATGGGCAATGAGCCTATAGCTATAGATTTATTTTTCTGTTAGATTGATCAATTATTAGAGTTATAAGAGTAGGTTAACAAAGTTTGAGTCATTTCTGAACCCCATTAACTCTTTTTTAAATAAAAAAGTCTGGTTTAAATAAAAACTCATCATCTCTGTCAAAAGCATAATGATTTTAGTGTGAATTAAAGATCTCCGGAGCCTTAAAAGTCATCTTAATAAACATGTTCTTTAATAACACATTTAAGGCTAAATTAATTATAGTAAAACAATGGAAACAAGCCTGATTTGCTTTCAATAACTATTTGTTATTTTTAACAGGAGGACATAAGTAAAAAAATATTATTTTTGTGAATTCTTGAGACCATTCAAAACAAATAGTCTTTCTGGACCTTTTGATTCTAAAATTGTCTTCCAGCCACAAATCTCTTAGGAATCTTAGGAAGGAAATCACTAGAAATAGCTCAAATAATCTGTTCATGCAGCCAGTAGTTTTTACTGTGCAAAAAATCATATTTAGAAACAAGGAGTTCCACACAGGCATTCAAAAAAACAGTAGGAACACTTTTCTGAGCAAACCATAAAATACTGAACATGAACTTCTTATTAATAACATAATCATGTATTTAATATTTAGATTTTTCTTAAATGGCCATGGTATGAGGGGGGGTAATGCCCTTCCAGTTGAGCATTAACACGGAAGCAACCATCTGACACAAAAATTAGATTAACACGATTAAAAAATAGTGCAGTAAAATGTCTGTAATTAATTAATTGCCATTAACTTGATAATGCGACTGCCCTAGAAATATTTGCAAGAATAGTTTGCATTGAGGTGTTTGAGGTCTTTGATTCAATGATTTTCTTCTTGAAGCAGTTTTTGATCTGGTTTCTCTCAGGAGGAGTATGTGTCAGAAGGGCTGCAGTGGTCCTTTGTGAATTACCAGGACAACCAGAGCTGCCTGGATCTCTTAGAGGGAAGCCCTGTCAGTGTGTTTTCGCTTCTTAATGAGGTATGAAGGACTTTTAGCTCTTTCCAGTCTGAGGAGCTTTTATTAAGTACAGATTAAGAAAGGACAGTTTTTGTTTGTTTAGAAATACATGTGTTAATGTGGAAGCTTTCTGCTTCTTTCTTCTGAGAAGAGTTTCAGAAAATTATGTTTTTAAAAATACGTTTAACAAAATACATGTTTCTTGTTCTGAAGGAAAGCCGTCTTAACCGGACCTCAGATGCAAACATGCTGAGGGTTCGGTTGGACAAGGAGCTGAGCAATAACCCAAACATCAGCTGGGACAAATTCAGCAGGGTGCCACACTTTACCGTTGCCCACTATGCAGGCAGAGTTAGCTACCAGATAGAGGGCATGGTGGAGAAAAACAAGGTAAGAAAGGTTATAAAAATGCTTGTTTATGTAAAGTTTAGGACGTCGTTCCAAAATGTGCCAAAGCTTTGAAAATCTGAACTAATACTCAGAAAGGTGTTAGTAACTCCGGATATTCCTCTCAAACTGTTTCAGGTTAACAAAGGTTAGTTTGATCTGATTGGATCATGTGATTTTAACTTGTCTGCTTTGAGAGGATCAAAGCTGACCTCGGTTTGTTGTGGGGAAGGTCATTTGTGCAGTGTTCTCTCTTTCTAGAAATAACCTGTGATTGGTGAAATCTGCAAAGTAGGATTCTAGAAGTTTCAGTGCTGTAAAACTCCTCACTACAAACTTTCAACACTTTTCTCAGACAGACATGACACTTTTCTCTGTTCTTTAAACTCAAAGTTCAAACCTTCATAAGTCCAGTATTATAGAAGGCAAAAAATGATCTGATCGTGATCAAAGATTTATGTAAATTAGGCAAACTGAACTAATTCTGTATAGAAGACGCAACACAGAGATTGATTGACAAGGTCTTCAGCCAATCAGGACAGAGAACCCAGTGTGCTGTGCGAAAGAAGCATGAAAAATTACATTTCAGTCTCAATTTTTTCACGATGCGAACGCCGCCATGTTGGAACCAGACATCATCAGTAAGTGGTGATCTGTCTGAAATGGTGACTTGTGAAATGGAATCTGTCAGTAAAACATTTCAAATGTTCAATGTGAGACCCCCTACTTTTTTGAGGCATCTGATTGGTCAGTTTATAAATTGAATAATCTGTGCTTTGAAAAAAAAAACTATAGGACTTGTGTGTTGAACCTTGTTTTTTTTCATCTTTTAATGCTAGTTTTTAACTGTTTCGAGCAGCTGAGGTCATGCACACACCCATCATTTCTGTCTTTTGGATTTTGGTCTTTAGGATCCAGTTCCAGCAGAGCTCATCGGCCTGCTTCAGAAATCAGACAACCCCCTGCTTTGTCAAATCTTCACTGACAGGGAAACGGAAAACCCAACGACCAGGGGGCTCGCTAAAGTCACTGTGGTCTCCAAGTTCAAGGTATGAGGAGCAAACTTAAAGCTACTCTTCCTCCACAACCTTTGTCCTGTGTGGCTCATTCATGACAACAATTGTAGAACTCACTGGAGAGCCTGATGTCCATCCTCCTCAACACAACTCCTCATTACACCCGCTGCATCAAACCCAACCCCGACTGCAAACCTTTGACCTTCAAAAAGGAGGAGGTGACTTTTTTTTCTCTTTGTCTGTGATTTAAGTCTTTGCCAAAGGAAAAGCTTAATGTTTTTCTGTCTGTTGTCAGGTGATCCTGCAGCTGGAGGCCTGTGGGATTGTACAAACCATTCATATCAGTGCTGCTGGATTTCCAATCAGGTGCAGCATTTTTTTCTTTAGACTTTCATCTTTTAGAGTTCAGATTTTCTCAGATCTTTCTTCTTCTCTTTTCCAGAATTCCTTTCAAAAGCTTCATTCAGCGATATGGATTGATTCTGAAACATTTAAATTCAGGAAGGAGCAGTGATGGTAAGTCCACTTATCCTAAAATGATTCATCCTGGTAAAGAGTGCGTTTCCTCTTTTCAAGTTTGATGATTTCTTCCGAACCGCCTTATCTGCTCTTGACCTTTTCAAATCTGTGAAACTCCACCTTAATCATCTGAGCAGCTGCTGACACTTTGGTGGTAGTAAGCTGGATTATCTTGCTGTGAAGTCCTTTCATCTGCTGTGTGATAAATATGAATATCTGCACAGTTTGAGTTGTTTTTAATATTTTTAAGAATTGTCTTTCTTTACCCCTTCTGTGTCTCTCTTAGATTTGCATGTTAACAGCGGCTCCCCCCAACAGGAAGTGGAACAGCTCCTCAGTGTGGCGTTAAATCAACGCTCCTGTGATGAACGTTGTTCACTGGTGCACTGTGGGAGGACTAAAGTCTTCCTCACTCAAGCAATGGTCAGTATTAAGAACAACATGGCTATAAAAACATCTTTTTACCTCCTTCATGGAGGTTCATTCATCCCTGAATGAAGACGACCTGATGACCTCCCTGACTTGTCTCTCAGCTAGACATGCTGGAGGATCAGAGGAGGAACATCCTGTCTCGGTGTGCCTTCTCCATTCAGTGCTGCTGGCTACGATACCAGCGTCGCAGACGCCTTGCCCGCTGGCAGTCGGTTACTTTAATCCAAGCAGGTAAACAGATAATGCTCTGGAAAGGAGCTGGCAGGTTCAACAAAGCCATGTGGCCTTGATCCCTCTGTGTGTTGACCTGATGTCTGGTCATCAGGAACCAGCTGGTGGTGTCTGCCCAATTTCATTACTTGTAGAAGTCACATCGCTTTGAAAACATCAATGCTGCCTCAAATGACACAGATGCGATTTGTTTGAAATTGTGTTTCAAAGCTGTGAGGTCCTGGCTGGTTAGGAAACAGGTCCAGAGATGGAACAGAGCAGCTGCAGTGATCCAGAGCAGATGGAAGCGCTGGAAGGTGAGAACAAATCTGTGTTCTGCTTAAAAAAGGCTTTTCCTGGAAAAGATAACATTCTGAATAACATGTTTTCAAGTGTGACAGAAACAGGGAAACTCCTGTTTAGGAATATATTCCTTTGAATGCAGCCAGTGGGATATGACCATTGACTGTATGTGAGAACTGGATTGAGTAACCCCTCCCCCTAGTGTTCCAAACAGGAAGTACCCACTGGTTCCAAGACTTATAAATCCCATAGACTTCTATTGAGAAATAAACATCTATTACTCAGTCATTCCGTTTCTGAATAACCATTCTTTTTCAGATACATTTTTTTAAACACATTCTTAACAACCCCCTTTTTTTATCATATTTTTTTCTTTATTGCAAGTTGTTCAAGTTAATAACTGACCAATCAGAATCCTCCATACAAGTATGTTGTCTCATGTTAAGCGTTCGAAACGTTTGATCGGCAGTTTCTTCTAAACCTGCTTTGAAGTGGTAGGGTTTTGAACTTCCAACGAGCTCACTCCTGGTTGATAAGAATGGTTTGCAGTAGAAATGTTGACTCTCAGACTGACTGACCAATCACTGCTTACTGACGCTCTCTGGCTCCAACATGGCAGAGTCCATATTGCAAAAAAAATGACGACTGAATGAAGTTCATTTGGTTGGAGCCAGAAGTAGGTCATTTTCTATGTGTGACCTCACACTCTCTCAGCCCAGTTGTCATTTACAGTCAAAAGAATGTAATGTAATAGAATAGAAATGACTATATGTCAGCATGTACCATCCAAGTCCTGGGGTTACAAGGTTGCTGGAGCCTATCAAAGTCACTGTAGGGTAAAAGTGGGATACAACTTGAGCAGTAGTCTGCCATAATTATCAAAACAAAACAAAAAAACAACATTGGGCAGGTCGCCTTATTATTTATGTCCTTTTTAATGTAAGTATTCAATGTAGAATCGAGTACCAGTTGTCTTTTCTCCATTTATTTTAAAGACCCAGTCTAAGGAAATTTGTGTATTTGGTGTTTTAAACATGGTCTTGTGGCATTTTTCTGATGGTGAATGACGTATATAAAGAACATTAAGTTTAAAATTACATTTCTGAGTATTTCTTTATTCAAATCGTTGTGAATCAGGAGAAAAAAATAAGATGTTTGAAAGAGGTTCTATTTGTTGAGTAACTTGCAAAGGGGTGGATTAGTTTAAATGTTTTTCTTTTTTATATTTTGTTGTCTGTTTTTAATTGTAAAGCGCTTTGAGCTGCATGCATTTTTTAATGAAAAACCTTGATTGATGGATTTATTCGTCACGTCTTTAAAGTCCAGTCGGTGAAAATATTGTCCAGCATCTAAGTGATCCGTGTGCTTCCAGCTCATTAGCGTAGTCAGTGTCTAACGACACCTGTTTCAAATCAACGCCTTTATTAAATTATCCGGTTTCTGCTGTAAGTGCAGTAGCTTTATCCTCCAGTTCTGTCTGAATCCTGTAAAAAAATCGCCATGTTTCTGCTGCTTCATCAGCCAAACGCTACACGGACATGAATTTGTGTGTGTGGGGGTCTCAGACAGTATCTCATCCGCTTGTATTCCTCGCATGTCAACAGTAGAGAAACATGATTCACAAAAAGAGCAGAGTACTTCTCAAAGAGAACTTGAATTTATTATGACATCATACACAGATTTTTTTTTTTTTTTTTGCTGCAAGGAAGTAAATGAAACTTTTGTTCGTCTTCTTAAAGTAGGCAGTGACTACTTCACTCATAGGCAGTGAATCTTCACTGGCTACTGTTGAGGCCCCTGATTCATGTTAACTCTGGTGATGTGACTTGTAAAAGTATATATTTTTTATTTTAAAGTAACCTCATGCTTAATTGCTGCGACAGACTCTGGTAAAATCCTTGGCTGAGGCAGAACTTGACGACGCCGCAGACTTGGTGGAGGACGATGCCCCGCCGTTGAACCCTGTTCGGGAGCGAGGCTCAGTCCAGCTCCCTAGTATTCCAGAACCGGTTACAGTGCATGGGTGGCCCATGGGCCTGGCTTTGGCCACCGCTCCGTCCATCACCGTGTCTTTGACCGCCACTGGCTTTCAGAAGTTGATCTCCGTGGTGACGTCCCTCAACCTGCCCTCCAGGAGAGGAAAATACAAGGTGGAGACCAACCAGTATAAGCAGGGGCTGGCCTCCATTCGGGCTCAACCTAAGGTGAGAGGACATCCATATACGGCTCCTGAACACAAGAATCTCATGGAATAACCAATCAGCTTGTATTCACTTACACACAGGGATCTGTTAAGCTGCACTGTCGGCGGTCGCCTCTTCTGTATGCCGACACACAACCAGACCTGAAGAGTGACGTGACTGGGTTCAACGAAATCCTGCTGGAGCAGACTCTGTGAGAACTTTCTCTGCAGGACAAACTGCTCCAGGAAAAACACTAACTAGTCTTAGAACATCAAAACTTATAAATAATTCCATAGATTTTTTTTTGTTTCTTTTTTTAATGGGGTCAGGAACCGTCCTGTAGTGTTATGAAGTATAAAGGCCTTCAATGTCCTCAATAGTGACGTAGCAGATAATGTCTGCTGTTTTTTTGTTTTTTAAAATTGAAACTGGAGTTTAATGAAGCTTCAAGCACTTTTATTAAATGAATGCTGCTCTAAACACAAATCAGACATTTCCCATATGGATTCAAAGTGCCTTTTTAAAGGAAAAAAACCTGACACTTTCAATACAAATGAGCTTTTAGTTCATGTATTTTTGCCAGAGGATTATTTAACTTCCATTTATTTTGGGGCGTTTATTGCAAACTCATCTGATTTTAGATGCTATCGAGCATTTTACTGGTGTTTTGTTGGCATTTCAAATGGAAAACAAACAAATGTAGCACATGTGAAGCACATAACGCACAACTGCTCCCTGAGAGGAAAATGGCACAAACTGAAGGGACCTTTAAGAGACAAAGATGTGTTGAAATAGCTTTAACTTGCTGCTATCAAAATAATGCATAAATAGCAGATAAATGTAGGTTTTAATCCAAACTACTGCAGTTTTGATAATGACACTACTTGTTTGAAGACAACATTATTTCTGAATCAGGGAGGGCAGAAACAATAGGTGACTGTTTTTTTTTTTTTTTTTACTACAAACTTATAAAATTGCTTTGGCTCTTTATCATATACCCTTCTTTTGAAATTAATCTGTGGATTCATTGAAATGTTGACTTTTACTGTGACTATTTATATTTGCAAACAGTAAACCCTGTTTTGTTATATGAAGGGAACCACGCAGACCAACCTCGACTGCAGTTATCACCTGTGAGCTGTCTGACAGCAGCTCCTGAGTCTGACTGAAACATTATGAAGGCAGTTGAAATATTTATCTAAATAACCAGAGTACATTATGTCTCAAGAAATAAACAAATGAAGCTTAAACTGTGTAAATTATTGTTGATTTTTATTTTGTAAAAATGTTCATCACAAAAGACATTTCTGCAAGTTTATACAATAAATGGTAATTTTACAAGTCATCACATTCTGTTTGGTCTCCAGGTTCATTTTCAGAAAATTCAGTAAACAGTGGCTCCTGCATGGCTGCTCTCATGGCGTCGTCTTTGTTCTCTGCACTGTCGACGGAGCGTAGCAACCTTCTCAGATGAGGGTTGCAGAGAAGATCCCGCAGTTCTTTCGATTGACCTGCAACAAGAAAATGTATATAGAACCACTTTAAAACATCTTTGTTAAGAAACACCGGGAAGCTGTGGTGCAGAGGTAGAGTGGTCAACCTCTGATGGAAATATTCAGGTTTGATTCCCGTCTTGCCTGCCCATATGTCGAAGTGTCCTTGGGCAGGACACTGAACTCCACATTGCCTTGGGAGGTTATAGGTTGGCACCAGTGTTTGGCAGCAGAGCTGCCATCACTGTGTGAATTAGTGAACATGACTGTAAAGCCGTCAAAAAAAGGAGTAAAGCGCTATAAAAGTTTACATCATTTACTGTTTTTATGCCAGACTGCTGTATGTGAAACACAGTCTGGACCAGGGGTCAGCAGCCTGAAGCTCCAGAGCTACATGTGGCTCTTTGGTTAAAGAAAAATAAAAAGATTTTAGTTTTAAGAAGTAACTAAAGTTAAAAAATAAGCAGTAAAATTCAAAATAATAAAGTAAAAGTAAACTAAATGTATTCATTCACGAACAGTTGAAGGACAGTATCACTGTGAGGTTCCTGACTACAGTAAATCTCCAACAACAAGCCACCAATCCTTCATAGTTTACCAGTTGTACTAAAATATTTTGACAGATTTTTCAACTCTTTGAAAATCAATTTATGGTCATAAGAAGCACAAGCAGAGCTTATGGTTAAGGCCCACTGGGTTATAAAGCAGAAATTCTGGAATTTTAAGTGTGCTGTATGGTTCAAAAATACAGTAAGGATCACTTCATTAAATTTGGTTTAATTTTAGTTTGTTAAATGTGTGACTTTCTGGCTGAAGTGCGCCACAAATGATAAAATAAACTCTATATCCATGTGTTGCTGTTGCACTTCCCAGCAGAGACTTCCTCCACATCACCCTTCACACATGTTTTGATTCAGTTGCTTGCATGCTTTTATAAAGCACAAAAACCTACCAGGAAGACAGTTTACAGAGGACTCCAGCTGAAATGCTTCACTTCAGTTTTTCACAATAAAATGCAGTTAAACCTGCAGCTGCTGTGTGCAGCAGGAACCTCCACCTCATGTTGCTTTCAAGGCTGTTCAGGTGAATAAGCAGGTGTTCTTAAGGGCTTTTTAGATTTATAAAGAATAGATCTGAATCATTTATTGACATGAATGTATGAATAAATAATGGCAGTGTTTGTAACATTGACATGGTTTCATCCCGTTGAACAGTTCACGTTGTGCATGCCGTTTGTCTCAGTGATGGCAGCTTCATTTCTTGATGCATGTTCAGGAGGCTGCTTCACCCGTCAGCCTGAACTCTGTAATGTCGCGTCTCATGTATTGCATGAAGATGATGGTGATGATCTGTCAGCTCCTCAATTCTTTGTGGAATGTCACATTGCGCTGAAGACTTAAGATTGTCAGTGTTTGGTCATCAGACTGAATTGCATAACATGACCAGATGCATCATTGGATGAAGTTTTGTTTACTGATTCTGCAATCGTTTTGAGAGGTTTATAAGTAAACGCGTGCATGTACTCTACATGCTTGCATGTAGTTGGTGAGAATAAATGCATGTGTTTGAATTTATATGCAGTTGTTACAGTCTTGTATAAGAAAAGTGATATTTTCAAACAACAATAAAGTTTTCATTACTTCTTCACAACACAAGTCTAAGTGTTAGAGTTTTTGTTTCTGTTTCATTGTGACAATAATAATCACACATGACATCTAAAGCCAATTAATGACATTTGTCCATTTCTGTTCAATACTATTTGAAAATTATAAAAACTTGCAGATTAAAAAAGCTCAGGTTTGTTATGCAGCGTCTGCCACGGGCGGATCAAAATCTTCTTTCTCCGCTCTGACTCTAAATCCTCCATGTCAAGACAAATAGATCCATTAACCTCTTCATGTTCCTTGTCTGAACTGCCACCTAGCTCAAAGCTGTACGGCTGCATAGCTCCGATATTGCTCACCATTTTTTGCTGTGCTGATGTTAGCTTGGGTCTGTAAACTAGCAGAAGAGAGTGTAGACAAAGGAATGCTGGGATATCATTGTAGGGTTATTTCCGGGGCAACAATACCGCCTACAACCCAACGGCGATTTTCTAATAAACTCCTGCTGCTCTGCAGAAAATATGTCTTAAGGAATGACACAGGCTTTTTTTATTTTTGCTAAAAAGTGCATAATCATGAATAAAAGACCACTGGGAACGATTTTACAATGGATACAAATATAGTTGGAGTGGGACTTTAAAAATCTCATTTTGGTCCATGTCTTCTGACATAAAGCTGCATGAAAAGACATATGATCAAAACAGCTGTTTTCTTGTAATAAAGAAACAATAGATCATTTGTTTAAAATTGTATAAACGTTTTTTTGAGGATTTTTAGCATTGTTGTTGCACAAAATTATAAAAACACCAGATGGTTTCTGGAGTAATCTCAGGTGAAATTTGATTCAGTTCTGAATGTTTTATAAATCCTGTGTATCTGCTTTTAGCAGCCTGGCGTCTATTAGAGACAGGTGTTTCTTGGAGACTGGCTTTTATCCATCACAGACAGAAAATAGTGAGGGTTAAAGGTTTCATTTTGCCGTGAAATTCGATCACAAAATGGAGACAACATCATCAGATGAATATTTCAGGATTTGTTGAAATGATGAGAACATTGTGATCTTCAATAGACGCCTGTCTCTAATAAACGCTGGGCTGGCTGCCAAATTTTTGGAAGAAATGCTGGAAATACTATTGGAGGATTTATGGTATGACAGCTTCTTTGATGCACGTAGGTAACACAATAATATAGCAGTTTGGAATGTGCTAGAACAGTGTTTTGGACGCGTGGTTTTGTATGGGATAAAACGCCACTTTTTATGCTTGTCTTCGGACAACAAAAGACGACGTAAAATACATGCTCCTTTTAAAATGTGCAAAAAAGCGGCTTTTTTGATGGCCAATATGTCGTTCTTTACTTCCTGACAATTTATGATACTTTTTTCTTGCCATAGATGGTGTGCATGGAGCTTTGAGAATCTGCAGTCCTATGTCTATGGTCCTACCGACCTTTTCTGGTTTCTTTTCATTTTTTCAACGTTTTTCATTTGATTTCTGGAAATAACTTTTGATTTCTGAAACGTTTTATTTTTTTTTTGGAATTGTGTTTAGGTTTCTGGAATTTGGTTTTGATTTTTATGTTGTTTGTATTACTAAGCCTAATCGTTTTACTCTTGTAAGGGTCATTATGATCTTTATGATGTTTTTGCATTGAGCAATTTGTCGGTGTGATTTACACTTCAGGGCCACCGTACATATGAAGGCTTGTTTTCCTTCAGTCATTTTGCAGTAGTACCTGACTTTCCAGTTTTCTATCCTGTTAAGCTGTGCTGAATTTCTGTTTTGTAACTTTTGTTTTCATATTTAAATCATTCCAGTGCTTCTATGTAGGCTTGACCCCTTGCAGCTGACAAAATCTACTCAAAGTCTACGTCTTTTCAAGAATATAATGCAATTTGCTGGAAATGCTCTGCTTTATTGAGAACAAACATTTATGACTCATTTAGAAAGTAACACAAGATGCAAAGAAAACACACACAAATTCTTCTTCACAACATTTCTGCCTTATCAGTAATGCATAGTTTGTATTTGGAGTGTCTTACATTTTCACAAACAAAATAAATAAATGTCAAAGATGTTTCAGATGGGATTTAAACCAGACTGTTTTGTGTGGAGATTGCATTCTTAACTGGATAGACCATTGGCTGTACATCATACACTGTATGTTTTGAGTATAATTAATCAACCTCAAGTATTTCACACTTTTGTGCTCATACATTTTTAAAAGGTTTAGTATTCTGGTAAATATGTCATTGTAACAGATTCATTAATTAGGGTATAAGTGAATGAATAAATTATTATTATTTTTATTGTTGTTACAACAAGAATAAGTAACGGTGCAACAACATTGCCTGTTTTTCTTGATGAAATAACTTATCCCATCTATTATAATATAGGATGCTTGTCCCCCGAATACTCATATCAATATTTTTGTATCTGTTGTGAGCAAAAACTTGCCAAATCACCCAACATATTGTAATTTATACTACCTATATCTCTCTTTTTTTTTAAATCATTTTTTGTGGATTTCATCAAATGGTTTAAAAAACATCTTGATTCAAAAATATATGTTTTGCTTTCTGTCAATTCTTTAACGCAGTGGACATTGTAGTTATAAAAACCTGAGAAACAGCACCATCTGCTGGCAGCAAAACGACATTTTTTTAGTTTGTCATGCCGCAAAGAGGATGATGCAATGTTTCTACATGACGGAATAGGATTAGATTATCTTGATATTTGTTACTTTATCTGTTTTTATTTCACTTTTATGCGCAATATAGTTTTATATAAGAAAAAAAGCACGTTTCTCTAAAAAGACTTCCTATTGAAGACACAAGGGAGCGCTACCGGAAATGCACGAAGTTTTTTTTTTTTCATCGTTTATCATTTTTTCAGCCATTTGTATTTTACTTTTCTATGTAAGATTAACGTCATATATAAATGGTTTGATTTTTTTAAAAAAGTAAAGTCAATTATTTGAAACAAATCTAAGGTTTACCGGACCACCTATTACTTCCGGTTCACGGGTCATAGTTGCACTAGGTCAATGTGCCCTTCCACACGTGTTGCCGGTTTCTGCTAGAAGTGTTGCTGGTGTGGCGCTCTGTTTTCCACTCTCCTTTTCGCCGTTTCTAGAATGATGCTGAAGTCTTTGGTCCGCGCGGTGGGAGCTGCTGTTCGGCTGTCCTCGGCTCCGTCCGCTGCTGCTCGGGCTCTGCCGCTCAGCTGTCCAGCCATCCGCCCTCCTGGTTCGGTTGCATCTCGGCCCTTCACACGGTCCCTGTGGATGCTGAACAGTAACGGAGCCTCGTCGGGATACAGACCTAAGCTGTTCAGCTCTAAAATACTAAGTCCGTCTGTGTCATGTGGATGTGGAGGGCTGCACACGGAAGGTAGCTGAACTTCGACACCTTTTTGGTTTATTAATCAAAATGAATTGGTAACAGACGCAACCGGAGTTTGGGTTCAATTTGGTGCAGCAGAACGGCTTAAATCTTGTAAAAACTCTACAAAGGAACATCGCGGTTAATTGGGCTTTAAGACACGCGCGCGCAGCATCCTGAAGAGCTTAAAGAGCTGACATCCACGTTGGAAGGGAAAGCTGTAACCTGCAGAGGTGCAAAACAATCAGCTAATGTTTTATCTGCTACAACACTGCTTATTCCCAAACTATTCGAATCCAATGCTAACCTGATTGTCCTCATTGAAGTGAATTTCTGCTCTGCAGAAACTATGTTCTAGAAAACGACACAGGTTTTTAGATTTGGGCTTAAAACAGCATAATCACAATTAAAAGTCTACTGGGAACAAATCATCAAACGGAAAGGATGATTGAAGTGGAACTTTAACATTTTAACCTATTTAGAAATAACAGTTTTTTTTCTTTTAATATTTACTTCTGCATTTGCTCAGTCAGCATTTTTATAATTCTCTGCCTGTATGTTATCCTCATGCTATAAATTGTCCAGTTTGAGATGAGAAAAAATCCATTCATGAAGGTTTGTCTCATCTAAACATTTTACAGGATGTAGTTTTTTTTGCATGTTAATTACATAATGTAACAATTGCTGTATATAATACATCTTATTTGCCTCATTCAGTTCTAAGCTGTCATATGTTTAAAAGTAAAACATGGAGGTTGGACGAGCTACATACGGGGGTTTCACCCATGAAAAGTTTTCCAAATCCCCTCGGCCAACGCCAATAGTTTACTCGTATGAAGTCTTTTTGTTAAATTATTCTGTGTGAAATGTGGATTCATGTTTTTATCAAGACGTCCATGCTAAATCACACAATTGTAACTACATTTCACCGTTTCATGCTTTTTTCTCAGGAGACAAAGCCTTTGGTAACTTCCTGTCTGATGAAATCAAAGAGGAGAAGAAGATCCAGAAAAACAAAACCCTTCCTAAGATGTCAGGAGGATGGGAGCTGGAGATGAACGGCACAGAGGCCAAACTCACAAGACATCTTTCTGGAGAAAAGTAAGCTGATGGCTCACTCCCTGAGAACAAAGTGACAGCTCCTAAAAAGCGTCTTTTTTTGTTTTCAGAGTGACGGTCACTTTTAACGTCAACAACAGCATCCCTCCAAGCTTTGAGGAAGAGGAGCAGCAGCAGCAGAAAGCCGCAGAGGAAGAGGTAAAGATTTGGAAATGATCTTTGATTTGTGATCTTATTATTTATGTATGCTCACTAGTTGACATTTTTATGTGCAGCCAGAGATTGTATCAACGCCAAACTTTGTTGTTGAAGTAACAAAACAGGCTGGAAAGCAAACGCTCGTGTTTGACTGTCATTTCCCGGAGGATGAGGTATGAATTCAAATGAAAAACGTGAAAAAACTTCAGAATAATAAAGAGGTTAAGTAAAAATGAGCTGACTTGGCACGCTGTAGATGAGACATGGCGAGGGGGAGGAAGAGAGCGACATCTTTGCCATTCGGGAGGTCAGCTTCCAGCCGGAGGGAGACTCTGAGTGGAAGGAGACCAGCTACACCCTCAACACAGACTCTCTGGACTGGGTAAGAGCTGCAGTGAACTCCCAGCACACGCAGGATCATAACGGTGAGACGTACTCAACTCTGCTGGGCTCTTTTAGGCGCTGTACGACCATTTGATGGACTTCCTGGCTGACCGCGGCGTTGATAACACCTTCACCGACGAGCTCATGGAGCTCAGCACTGCCATTGAACACCAAGAGTACATCAAATTCCTGGAAGACCTTCAAGGCTTTGTCAAATGTAACTAATATTAAACTTTACTGTCACTGTTCTCCAGAGGAGATCCCTAAGGACTAAAGCACTCAAGACTGATGTATGGCACCCGACAAAAAAATGTTGCTTCTTTCTCTGTATCTGACAGCCATCGTGATCAGTTACAGTTCGTCAGCCTCTATTTTATATCTCATGTCCCCTTTAAATGTGTAAACGTTGCTCAATCAGGATCTGTGCTCAAAAAAGAGAATTGTCAGTTTTCAGTTAAGAATCTGTCACGTTCATTGAAATAAAAATAAGAAGTTTAGTTGTGTATCAAGGCACTGTTACATTTTGTTGGCAACCTAATAACAAAACAATACATACACACGAATTGCACACGTACAACTGATCCAAAGTCAGAATAATCTGTCATTTTTCTCAGTATGAGGAAGTAAAATTTGAAAGACGGCAGATGTTTCAAAAAGGTAAAGTTACCTAGAAGTGAGAGATTCTTTATAGCTTAGAATTTGAGAAGACTGTTTCCAGGAAACCTGAAACAGAAAAACATTTTAAAGCTGTTTATGAGAAACAGAGGTTGATCAAACCTTAAGCTCTTCCTACATGTTCCATCTTCTCTCATTAAATCACACCATTTCCTGCTGGAACAACAGTTTAGCTGTTTTTGGTGGTTTTATAAAATTCATACATGTCCATCCACTTTTTAAATCCATTTCAAATTGTTCCCAGTGGTCTTTTCATGACAATAACACCTTTTTAAACCAAAATTCAAAAGCCTGTGTCCTTTTCTAGGACATAATTTTTTGCAGAGCAGCAGGTGTTCATTAGAAATTTGCCTCTGAGTTGTTGGCGGGACCGTTGCCTCAGAGCAACCCCGCTCCCCTTTCCCTTCTGTTGCAGAGAGGTTGGAGCAGGTAGTTAAGCACTTTTTCAAACAGCTTTTTTTGTCTGTTCTTTATTCATAAACATTTGAATAAAGAAATACTCAAATTAAATTTTGAGCTTAATTTTCTTCATACGTGTCCTCCATCATCAAAAAAAGGCCACAAGAACAGGTATAAACCACCTTAAAAGCAGAGACATTTTAAGCTTGATAATGCACACAATTAAGGGAATATAAAATGTAAGGTTTACAGGTAGTTTCATTTTTGCTCAGTACTTGGAAAGTTTCTGTAATGCAAAGAAAGACAAATGCACAGTTTTTCAGTAGCTCACCAGTCTGTGAAAAAGCATTAAATGAAGCCACAGTAACCTTGGAAAAGTGATGTGTGAGGGATCGAACGGACAAATGATGAAAATCTCAAAAACTTGTTTTCATGTGTAGCTGGTAGAGCCCACTAAAGACGTTTTTTTCTAATTAAATTTGAGATGGTGGCCTCTTTCTGAGGTCAAAGGTCAACAAAACTCCAGGGGTGGTTGTAGACTTAAAAGAGTTGTGTGTGTCTGAAAATTTGTGAAAATCCAGAACAAAAGTTTCCTTTTCACATATTGAAACATAAACGTAAAATCCCGGAATCAAGGTTGTGTGGCCAACCCATAATACTTGCGAAGCTTAATTTGGATATTCCCAGCACGTGTTTTGGTTTCGTCAGTGTATTCTGATTTTTTCTTTTCTCAGCTCAGACCATGCAGTCTGTGACCGCTGCAGGCCACAATAAAAACGGTTTGTAATCAAGAATGAATTCTTCTCTGGCCAGAGGTAAATCGTTGACTTGAACAAATCATTTGTTTTTTCTGGACCCAATCCTTTTTCTCCTACAAATCCTCTTGGTAAAAGCATGAGTGGTTTTAAAAATGCGTCCTATCCTTTATGTGCTGATGACTTATACTGTTCTTTCACTGCCTCTTAAATTAGCAGGATTATCTAATTGCCTGTCATGTATTGAAGACTGGCTTGGGCTCAATCAATTAGAACAGAAAGAGAAGAAAATGGAAACTTTAATCATTGCCCCTGAACACACAGTGTCCCCTTTTAAACAACACTTTGGCCCCACGTGCAAGCCTTTCCTCAGAAACCTCAGAAAGTCTGTGGGTGAGGTTTTAAGCTGGTCATGATTGACGCCACTCTCAACCCGGGAGTGCTGGCCAGAGCACACCGTCAAGGCCCAGATGAGGCTGCTGAAGTTAGCTGATGTTGAATGGTGGGAATAAGGGGCAGAGGCAGGAGGATTCATGTAATCTGCACTTCAATTTACATCTCTTGGTTAGGTACAGCTTTGGGTATGTGTGGTTTCTGGTAAACAAAAACTACTAAATAAAAATCACACCCTTAATGAGCATGTGTCCAGCTCTAAACAGAATCTAAACTTGAACAGTCCCTGGACAAGCATCCAACTTACTTGGACACAAAAACTGATTTTATCATTTCAGAAACATCTTTGAACTGAGAAGAAGGAAAAGGTCACATGATTTTATTTCAACCCGTTTAGACTGTTGCAATCCTTTTAACTTGTTCTAATACCTCTGAAGTAAAGCATCTGCAGTTGGTTTAAAATGCTGCTGCAAAGCTTTTAGCAGGAATCGCCATAAAGGCCTCTAGCTCATCGGTTTTATCTATCTTCCCTGCATTGGCTCCCTGTCAATTTAACAATTGCTTTTAACATTTTAGTTTTGACTTTTAGAGTTCTTAATGCTCAGGATCCTGATTACAGTCCTCAACTGTTGGCTCCATACACCCTTCGTTCCTCGAGCCTGAACCTACTTCAGGTTCCTGCTATAAAACACTTTAAACCCCGCTTTGAAAAAAAGCTAAAAGTAAATCAATAAAATATTGTGTGAAAAGATCTATGTTAAGTATTAACACATTCACAGAACTGCGTTTGTTGCATCAGAAGTGAGTCTTCAAATCAACTTTCATCTCCTTTGGTTTTTGCTGAAGATCCGACTGTCACTAACTCTGACAATGACCGTGTCATCTGCATATTTGAAAATGCTCCCAGCATGCTTTGACATATTTTTGTGAAGACTGAACAATAGGGCTGGACGTTCACAGGACACACCCAGGCTGACTTTGTCAGACCAGCCTGAGTGAACTCTGTGGATGTGACAGCATTTCCATCAGCAGAACTCCAGCAGGTCCTCCAGAGGGTCCATGAAGGAGGAGCGCCTGTTGGGCTGAGAGCAGGTTAGGTTAGAACTCAGCTTTTTAGGATCCGCACTTCTGATTCCTGTTGTACAGATCCACTAGTGCATTAAAACACTACATGTGTGCAAAAATGAAAACTGAAATTTTTTTCCTGCCGCTGTTGTTGTAAAAACCCCAAGCAGAGAAGTCTATTAATTATTACCCCCGTTGGGGCTTTCGCTGAGGACTTTACCACCGCAGGGCGCGGACACGGTCATAGTTTGCCCCGTCGCAGCTCTGAGACAGGAGGAGGCTCCCAGGAGGGAGAGTTGCCAAACGGGGGGAGTGCGTAAAGGAGAAAGTTCAGCGGCAGCGCGCGCCATGGCGAGCTCAGACCGAGTCTGTTCGGCCGGGCTGCAGGACTCGTCGGGTTCCGAGTCTGAGCCGGACGGGGTCCCCGCACGGCCCGCCGGTTCGGGCCCCGCGGCCGGCGCTCTCTCCCGCAGCCAGGTGATCCACAGCGGACACTTCATGGTGTCGTCGCCGCACAGCGACTCCGCGGCGCGCAGGAGGAGGAGCGGCGGCTCCCTGAGGTACGACTTCGACACTGTCAACGGGACGGGCTGCCACACGTACCGGTACGGGCCCCGCAGCTCCGGGAGCCTGAGCATCGACCCCACCCTGACCCGCCTGTTTGAGTGCATGTCCCTGGCTTACAGGTGGGTTCCTGCTGAAGTTCACATGCACCTAACAGTTACATTCGAACCCAAGTAAGTAAATCATGACAATGATCAATAATGTTATGCAGTTGGTAAGATCTTAAAATGTGTTAGGAACATGCATTTGTGAAGTGAAGCTGTCTGGGGCTTGTTCCCTTGAAAAACGTCTTTGCGGAGTCAAACAGCTGATGAGCTTCTGCCTGACTGGGCCCTACAGAGGTCAGAGGGGGTCAGCTCCAAGAATGGCATTTAACTGATCTGGATAGGGATTCTGGATGCTAGGGATCATTGGAAGCAAACTCAGCGCAAAGTTATTGAAATGAGATCCTGCAGCCAGTGGCAGTACCGTTTCGTCACAATCTGGGACTTAAAGTCCCACTCCGATCATCTTTTGATCCATTTTCAAAGCGTTCACAGTGGTCTTTTAATCACGATTATGCAGTTTTTAGACAAAATTATAATAATAAAAGGAACCTGTGTCGTTTTCTAGAACATAGTTTCTGCAGAGCGGCAGGAGTTCATTAGAAACTCTGAGTTGTGGGCGGATCTGTTGGTGAGGAGTAAGCCTGCCCCCATTGCCCACCACCCCTTTATTTACACTCTCTAATGCTAGTTTATCAGAAAAAAAGCCACATCCACGTCCTAAAACCACAGAAAACACAATTTCATCAGAGTGGGTCTTTATATTTGAATATTGTGTTTATGGGGAGTTTAACATCTTGTAGCATATTTTTCACGATGGAAGACATACATTAAAACAATAAGATTCCAACTGTTTTTGAGTATGTCTTTATTCATATTGTGGTGAATCAGGAGTAGATTCAAAAAATGCAGTTGGAAAACTGTAGTTGTTATGCACAAGCTACAATCAACAGACCTCAAGCTCCCTGCTCCACTCCATTCTGATGCATCCACTCGCTGACAAATAGATCCATGCACGTCTTTGTTTTCTTTATCTCAGCTGGAATCTGAATCAAAACTTTAAGGTTGGATAGCGCAGAGATTTTTTGCTATTTTTGTTGCACCGCTAATGTTAGCCTTAATGTGAGGGGCTGTAGGCTAGCTGGAAAGAGAGTGTAAACAAAGGGATGATGGAAAATGAGTGCAGGCTTACTTCCTGCCAACAGTCCCGTCCACAACTCAGACGTGAATTTCTAACGAACTGCTGTCGCTCTGCAGAAACTATGTTCTGGAAAACGACACAAGTTTTTGGATTTTGGCTAAAACCCGTCATAATCCTAATTAAAGACCACAGGGAGCGCTTTCAATATAGACGTAAAGATGATGGGAGTGGGACTTTAGCCATAACCTCCAAAATAACAATGCTGATACCTACAGAACTAATTTTTCAGAGACGTCCTCCTGAATTTGGGAGGAAAGGATAAGGACCAGCTAGTTGTCTTGATGTCAATCCGACTTGACCCTTGTGAGATCAGACATTTTTTTTGTGCCAGATTGACAAACACATATGCCGGCTGAAGAATGAGATGAATCTACAGATCCTCTACCAGAGGAGGAGAAGCCAAGCTGTTGTAGCTACCAAGGCTCCTGTTGGTGTAAAAATATACATTTAAACTTATTTTTTTCAACTTCAGTCGATAAGCCAAACAATGACCAATGTGATGAGTTTGGAACCAGCAGGGAAGACGTCCAGATAATCAGCTGTGCCACTCATCCCACAAATGCATGTTCATGATCATATGAGGCACAATCTGAAAGTGCAAAAAAACAAAGAATTTAACAACAAAAAATAATCTAGCGATCACCAAAAGCCCTAACTTTATTCACATAAAAGTACATGTATGTTGTCACCCCCCCAATGAATGACTGATAAGGCAGTGGATGTGTTGTCAACCTCTTACACAACAGCCTGGAAAATCCTCAGTAACAGCTGGACTTTGATTCTGTTTGGCAGGGATGGAAAGATTAAAGTAAAACTGAGAGAAAAGAAAAGTATGTCATTTAAGGGTTGTTGCCCTGAACATGAAAAAAACTGTGCCGACATGTGTCAACTGTACACAGCCATAAATATATTAAAAGCTTAAACATGTAATATCAATAAAAGAGAGACCATGAAGTTTTGTTACTTCTCTCCTGTGCAGTGTTTGTTGAAAGTCCCACTCTGATCATCTTCTGATGCGTTTTAAAAATGTTCTCAGCAATTTTCTTATTATGATAATGTCATTTTTAGTAAAAAAAAAAAAAAAACGATTGTTTTCTAGAACATAGTCTCTGCAGAGCGGCGGTAGTTCATTTGAATTTCACTCCTGAGTTGTGGGCTGGACCGCTGGGTCTGGACAATCCCGCCCCCTTCCCCTTCTCCGTTCTTAGAGCTCTCTATTTATGAGCTCTCCTGCTAGCTTAGCTCTTTTTAAAATTACATTTTTTTCATCTGCTCCTGATTCACACCTATTTGAATAAATAAATACCCCAAAGTGAAATTTTAAGCTTCATTTTTTTCAACAAATGTAACATTTAATTACACAATAACAGTGGGTCTTTAAAGCAGTGGAGAAAAGTAACTTATTCTCTTCTTCTTTTTTTTTTTTTACTAATATGTAGTTTTTGTTTTCCTTTTTAATATCAGGCAGCCCCACGGCTTCCTAGCAACTCCCCTAGTACTTTACATTAGGAGCTCTCTCCTTAGTGCTAAGCGGGCAGGCAGGGGTTTAGAAAAGCAGGCAAACAGCGTGACAGTGTACATTAATGCGCTGCCATTAGTCAAAACCAGGACAGGTTTCCAGGATTTTCTTTCCTGTTTAGTCTATTTACAGCTTTATTTGACCTTTCTCCTCTTTTTTTTCTTCCCACAGTGGTAAGATAGTGTCTCCCAAATGGAAGTCTTTCAAGGGGCTTCGTTTGCTTTGGAGGGACAAGATCCGTTTAAACAATGCAATCTGGAGAGCGTGGTTCATTCAATGTGCGTCCACAGCTCTACGCTTTCTGCTGCTGATTATGAGACGAAGAAATCCAATTTAAAAGCATAATTGCAGCTGTTTTTTTCCTGTCTTGTGTGCTCAGATGTGGAGAGAAGGAAGAACTTGGTGTGTGGGTTTGTCACCCCGCTGGAAGGCTCAGAGGCTGAGGCTCACCGGAAGCCTGAAGTGAGTGATTTTCCTGAATAAGTTCTTCTTTGCAGGGTTTCTTAACCTTTGATTGTCCCTGGTTATTTGCTGCAATAGGCAATCATATTGGAGGGCAGCTACTGGAAGAGGAGGATTGAAGTGGTGATCAAAGAGTACCACAAGTGGAGGATTTATTACAAAAAAAGGGTAAGAATTCATTATTATACACAGCCCACATTCAGTATGGAGGGATTAATGAATATACCAGAGTTATTTTTATCAATAGGTTTAACTCTCATTTTAGGACTTCAAATCTGCTTCATTTGTGATGCCAGTTTCACTTCCAAAATCCATCTGAGGCATAACATATTTGTTAAGAAAAAGTATATCTTTCCACTATGTTAACCACTTTTAGAAATTCATGATTCATAATTCAAATGAAATAGAGGTGTTGCAGAGACTCAACACACAGGCTGAGTTAAAGCAGCTCCTGCTGAGGAAAGGCTTGGAGCTGACCATCGTCTTGCCATGAATGGTCATTGCTAAAAGACTTCTTTTTCATTGCAGGTCAGGGATATTTGACCAAAGAGGCATTTATTCACTTTAAAAATGTGTTTCACCCAAATACTGGTCCTTCAAAGTTTAATGAAACTTGAAATTGGTATATGTCGCAAAACTGCAATGGAAGCACTTTCGAATTAATGAGTCACGAGACCTTCTTCTTGGTAGGAACTGGCTGCCTTGGGCACTGCACAGTGGGCGCCACAAGAGGTCCTGCAGCAGCACACTGCTCATCAAAAGTTGATCTTGTCATGTGGAATTGTTGGATCCACAGGTCCTCTGTAAAACCACCAACCACGATTTCCTGATATCTTTTCATCCGTAGCCGCTCCCAGGAGCTTTTCGCTCCATGACCTGAATAAGACGCAGCCGTCTCCTTTCATAGAGGATTATGAGCGCTAATGCCGTGGCAGAAATTTGAATGTATCCTGTCATTTTATCAGGATGACATCACAGCATGTGAAACCATCAATAAAATGAATGTGGCCGAAATCTCTCATGGAGCTCAAAAATATTTCAAAATCCAAGCTCGCAAAACTAGTGTTTGCCCCGTTGCTTGCATATTTTTGATCAGAATACTGTGAACATTTAATGCATGAATCCAAGCTCAAGCTGAATGAAATTTAGGATTGTGGGCGTGGTTAACAAAAACCTCAGGTGCCAAGGAAATCCAAAAGTTGACTTCATTTGAACCAGAATTAGTGAGAACAGATGTCTGCCCTTGACCTGTTGGGGTCTGACACGAGAGAAAAGAAACAAAGACAAAACAATCAAACATCTGACTGAGACTGATTAAGTTATAGACAGCAGCAACATCACCCGTAAAAACAGTATACATACCAGGAGAATGAATACATATAAATGAGAAAAGGAGTATGGAAAATATGAAGAACTTTTGTTTTCATAGATATATTAAGTGTCGCCAGCATAGCAAAATATTTTTCTACAGAATTACTTGACGTTGTTACTAAAATTACATAAAAAGTGTTGGCCCAAGCACAGATCCATGTAGTATGCCATGGCTGAATTGTTTTGCCGTAGTAAAGTGTTAAATGTTTGGAAATTCTGCCGGACCTCAGTATGATATATAGATTTTTTTATTTTATTTTATGCAGTAAATAAAAGTAAAAATATTCTAAAAACACATACACATAGTCAGACCAATAACTTCATTCCAATTAATCAAAGTTTTTAAAGCAAATAACTCATCTTTGCTTCTGTTAAAAGAGAAAGAACCTAGAGATCAGTAAAAAGATATTCCTACATGGTTTTTGAAGTGTTTGATACTCATTGCTAAAGAGCTTTCATTTCTGTTTTTATTTTTGTGACTTGCAGCTCCAGAAAAAGAAGGATGATATTCTTTCAATGCTACATGAGGTAGGTGAATTCTTTTCTCAGACGTGTTACTAAGTGTCATTCTGTAGGTCTTGGAAACACTCCAAGGCGGATATGGATCCCGACTTTAGAAACCAGTCGACAACAAGTGTGCGTTGGTGACCTTGAACACTCTCTGCATCTGAACGCAGTTGTAGTCAATATCAAAGTCCTCTCTGAGACTATTTTTAGTGAGTGTGCCAAGCCTTTTTTAGTGTGCCAGGAGGGAAAAGAGAAGGAAAAAAAAAAACGTGTGCTCGCCAGAGTGAGTGCGTCACAGCCTGATTTTTGTAGGTAATTGACACACATTTATTGCCAGCAGCAACAATACATCTGTTCACATTTTTATCTTTATTCAATGTAAGTAGCAGAAAATTTAATGCCACTCATTCAAATCTGACCTATTTCCAGCTGAGATGAGCAGCAAAGTAGCAGCGAGTTTTACAGTGACGCCAAAACAGATAGAACAAAAGAAAAGCGGCAACAGAAGAGGGAGGGGACAGAAGAAGCACTGCATTTATGATCATATTAACGGGAAGGAGGCCGGAAAGACATGGGAGACCCAAACGTCCTGTGAGGGTCTGCTGGGAATGTCTGGCTGAGCCCTCCGTCAGGGAGGTCTTTAACTCCCACATCAGGGAGAGCTTCAAACAGGTACCGAGGGAGGTTGGAGACATAGAGTCAATTCCTGCTGACACGCCTTCTCTTGATGAAGCAGAGGCTGAGGACTTTGGGGTGGGGCTGTCCATCACCCAAGCTGAAGTCACTGAGATAGCCGACAAGCTCCTTGATGGCAAGGTTCTGGGAGTGGATGAGTTCCCCCCTGAGTACTTCAAGTCTCTGGATGCTGCAGGAGAGTCTTGGCTGACTCGTCTCTACAGCATCGCGTGGCAGTCAGGAACAGTACCACTGGACTGGCAGACAGGGGTGGTGGTTCCCCTTTTCAAGAAGGGGGACCGGAGGGTGTGATCCAACTACCGGGGAATCACACTCCTCAGCCTCCCTGGGAAAGTCTATGCCAGGGTACTGGAGGGGAGAGTCCAGCCTTTAGTGGAACCTCAGATCCAGGAACAACTGTGCGGTTTCTGTCCTGGTCGTGGAACTGTGGACCATCTCTACACCCTGTTTAGAGTGCTGGAAGGTTCATGGGTTTGCTCATCCTATCCATATGTGTTTTGTGGATTTGGAGAAGGCGTTCAACTGCATCCCCCGTGGTGGCAGGGCTGCCCTTTATCACTGGTTCAGTGATCCCCATGAAGTTGTAAAATAAAAACTTTTCCCGCCAAAAGTGTTTCTGAGATTTCACGGAGACAGCCATTTTGAAATGACCATGAAAAGCCCTCGTACCACCTTTAGTGGAACGATAATGAATTACCGGGTAGAAAACATGGACTACATTATGGGTTTTTAAGGAGACTTTGGATCATGCTAATAAGACATGGGTCTCAGAAATGAGCGTATCAAATATATGAATGGTTTTATAAGGTAAAACATTTACAAAAAAATGTAGTTCCTATCAAATTCACAAGGAATGATAGATTTTTCGTTTTACTTTTTAGTTGTAGCATTTTTAGTTTTGTGTTTTTAAATTGAATGCACCATGTAAAAAAATGTTTTTTATTTTAGATGGTGTTAGAAGTTATACACGTGATCCAGATTCTAAAAACAGGCTGTACTGTAAATTTTTCAAAGCCTGTATTTTAAGAGGGGAAAATCACCATGGAGTTTGGGCGATTAAACAATGCAGCATGCTAGCCTCCATCATGTCTCCTCTTGTCAGAACAAATGTTCTCAGCTTTTTGTATTTGATTCCGTGATCAGCCATCTGTAGGAAATACTGAGCAAAATGCAAACTCTGTTTTTTTCTAAGTTAGAAATGTTAAAGCTCACAGGTTTATTTTCAGGCTGAACAGCAACCATTTGTGGCTGGGACCTCAGGTCTTCCTGTCTGCCTACATGTGTGTGACTACCAGAATTAGGTCACGGACAAAAGGCTGCCTCTTTTATTGAAACCGTGGGACATCAAAATAAAGACACATAATGATAACCTGGTAGGGGCTTGTGTTTTTGAACAATATGTCAAAATGACTTCTTCAATATGCAGCTACACACAGACACACACACGTGCATGCAAACACAGGAATCTTCGAAGAGGGGATGTCGTCTGCTCAGACGTAATCAAAACAATTTCCGGCTCAATCTGGACTTCCCTATAAGAAGGGCTCCAGGTTTACGGGGAAGGGAAAAGACAGCAAGGAATATCCCTGAGAAAAGGCGAGAGATGTTGAAGAGCTGCATTTTCTGTGAGTTTTTTATTTGATTATTTTTTTTAAATAATAGAAAATACTTACAGAACAATGTAATTGTTTCATTTGATTTTCTGAAAAAAAATCTAAAATCTGCTTTTTGTAGTTAATAGCATACTGGACACGGTGAGATTAGTCAAACAGCATCAAAGCATCAATGTGGTCCACTTCAGATTCACTGTTGGCGCCCTCTCATGGCCAAAACAGGCACAGATTTGGTCTCTTCACAAGTCCTGAATGTATTTTTGCTTTTTCCTGGCTGTTATTTCATAGGGTCAGATCTGCCAGTCCAAGCTGGACAAAAGATCAAGTCAGATTTACCAGGAGCCAGAAGCTGCCCCAGTGGAGGCACACATGTTTGACTTGGACTGCCTTCTGTCTGACATCTCTGACACCCTGTTCACCATGACACAGAAACCATGTCCTTGGAGCAGCGAGCGCCACAAGAGTGGGTATTCAGCTCTCTTGAGGTTTAAGGGTGTTTTTAAGTCTTAGTTGGGAAAAGAAAATAATTGGAAATAATGCCGAAAGGCAAAAGTGAAACTGCAAAAAAGAGTTAACATTTGCTAGAATGTCTCAGAAACTTCAAAAAGTTGTTTGGATGACAACAAATGTCTATTCTAAATCTGTGCTGAGCTTCAATTTACTAAGTTCTTCCCTCAAATGTTCTCTTTAAGTCTCCAGAATTATTTGGCTCTGTCTTTCATTAAACAGAACATCCTTTTAGCTTTAATAAAATAAAGCAGAAACTCACCCAGCAGGTTTTTGAAGCAATGAAAGCCTTTTTCATGTTTGTTTTGGAGTCCCTTTTGCAGCCCAGACATGATGAGATATAGTAAGATGAAATATGAGGAAATTATAGAGTAAGTTACAGCTTCAAGAATAGAAAAAAAGTTTAAAAGAAAATATAATAAGAAATATAATAAGAATATAATAATAATAATATTAATAATAATAATAATAATAACAATAAAATGCATTTTATAAAAACAAAATACCAAATAGAAAACAAAAGGTTGTAAATATTCTAAACAGGAACAATTTCTTTAGGTCAGTAGCTTCTAAGCCTTTCGTTAATGGCTGTGGCATAAGTTTTTTTTCACTTCTGCATAATGTTAACAGATGAGTTGTTCACATCTTTGGGGAGAAGTTTAGATGTCCATTGATGTAGTGTTGCTTTACTTTCTTTATCAGTTTAGATTCAGCCTTTTGTTTTGGTTGAGGTCTGGCCCTGTTTGAAGCAGATTATCTGTTGAGGTTTGTTTAATTGTTTCCCCTGGAGTGATCTTCTTAAGGCATCTGCTGCCAGATTATATGATTGTTTCAATGCATGCATGCGCTGTTCCGATCGGGAGATTCTCTTTTAAGCATAAATTCAATTTGTGTTCCTTCCCTGTGTTTAGCATACACCAGCAATGCAGACATGATCCAGCCAGGCCTGACTCCACTGCAGCCCAACCTGGATGATTTCATGGACATCCCAGGTATGCTCCACCCACAATCCACCTGTTTGCTTGTCTGCAGATATCCTCACTTCTGTCCAGCACAGCGGCAGATCTCCACCCAACTTTTGCTGCTGACTTAAATAAGTCAGCCATCAATCAGAACTTAATCTACTTTAGAAAAATCCATTTCAATCTTAAAAGTTTTATAAAATGTTTCTTTTCCTTTGAAGCGTGATTATAGAACTTCAAAGCTTTACTACCACTACAGAATAATGACTTCAGTTATACTTTAATATTGCAAATCAATCATCAGTGAAAGTAAAATAGCACATATACATTCAAAAAATACAGACAATAAATACTCAGGCCTGCCGAAACAACAAGATCAAAGGTTTAAAAAGAACCCTGATAAAAGTATTGCTGCTGACTGTGTTCCCTTTCTGGAGGCTGTGTGAGCTGCAGCGGTGTTTGCTCTCACACAGTTGGCAGCTTCTTCAGCCATCAGGTGTCTGACTCTCATGACCTCACATGACCCAAGGAGTAAATGAACTTCTGGCAGGGTAACATGTTTGTGTGTTTTTTGCTAGTTTCAAATGGAAATAATACCTGTTGTCTCGTGAAGAGAAAACTTGGTGTTCTGATCTGTATTTCCAGCTTACTGGATTCTGAACCTTTTGCCAACTGTGTTTGGAGGCTTTGTTTCTGTTTGTGTAAACTGTTGCTCAAATTCAGTCACTACAGATGTGAAGAAGCTGTTTTTTTTATCACAGAGGTCTGCCTGCCACAGTCAGCTGCCTGCATGTTGAAAATATTTTATTTGCAGGATTTGAAGCAAAATTCATGGACAGAAAACTGAAAACCTATTGGTATTTTCAATGTATAGTTTAGTCTCACTTCTGTTTCTGAAATATCCAACAGCTGGGAGTTTTTACCATAAATCACTCAAATAACCAAATTTGTAAGTAGAAATATTTGATTATTTCAGTACCAAACTCTTCTCAAAAGAGACGGTTGGCATTGACTGATGACGTGTTGGATCAGATAGAAGACTTGTAACCAGTTAGGAGATTTCTCCAGGTTTGCTTCTTGTGTGAATGGAAAGAGTGTTTGGGTGTCTGAATATGTTTAAATGGCTGGGCTCGTGGACATTTTGGGTTAATGTGTAGTGATCTGTAAAAATGAAAAAGTTCCTGATTCAGACGCTAATCTGCATTCAGTTCTTCCCAAGGGATTTGAGCTTTGCGCTAAAACAATATCACAAGCATGAGTGACTGAAATGACCCACTCTAATGATCATCATCACAGAACTAACTTTCGCTCAGGCCCGGTCTCATCATGTAAAAAAAGCCCAAATGTGCTTATATTTTCATGTTAATAGTTGTGAAGTTCTTAGAATTATTGATGGTATTTTATTCTGACATATCCACATCCTATTGCTATGGGTATGAAATACCACAAATGCAGTACTTGTGGTTTCAAACAAACATAGTTTCAGTATTATTTCAACTTTGGCTTGTTTTCCTATTGCAATATTGTTATGAAAGCACTTTTTTGAGATAATGCCAAAATATGCTTAAAATAACTATTTGACCAGCTATTTGTACATAAGTTTATTTATTTTTACATAAATTGGAAATGTTTTTTTTTTATTTCTTTGTATTAGAGTTTGCAATATAGTTGTCTGGGTGTAGGACTGTCTTGCAGGATGTCAGGTTTGCTTCCCAGGGCGGCAATGAGCTAAAAAATCCAGTGTGGGTCCTTAGACAAGATCCTTCATGCTGCTGACTAACTGGGTCTCCCGTGCATTAAATACATGGTTGTATCATGAAGGGAATCCAACCTAAAACCTCCATGGTTTCCTAAAACCTCCGCCAAACCACCTGTGCATATCAGTGAAAGATGATTTACTGTTGTGACTCCTAACGACATAAGGAGAACAACAAGAGTTTGGATTCTAGTTGGTGATGGCACAATAAGGAGAGAATTTCGAATTGGCAGGTCATGTCATAAACGCTGCTGACCCCTGGTGTTAAGCAACCCTCCTTCCTCGGTGCAGGGAGCTTGTGGCCTGCCCATTTTCTATGTCACAAATAAGAGGTTTTTCAAACTGCATTTTTATCTGCTCCTGATTCAAAAAATGGGAATAAAAAATACTCAGAAATGAAATTTTGATCTTAATTTTCATTACATATGTTCTCCATCATGAGAAAAATGCTACAAATAGATGTTAAAACAACAAAAACATAGTTTGTATGTGAGTGGGTCTTTAAGGAAATGAAATGGGTCAATCGACTTAAATTTAGTTTTCTAGCTCAGTGTTTCAATTAAATGAAAACATACAAGGATATAAAAAAAAAAAAAGTGGTCTCTCCTGGCGTTAAAACTGTGTTTTGCCTGGAGCTGTTTTTTATTTTCAAAGAGCTGCTCATCTGGGTAAATCCTCCAACATCCTCCCTTTTTCTGTGCTGTAATTTGATCCGAAGTTGCTGTGGTTTGGAATTTATGAGTTCACTGCATTCATGTAGAACAGAAGTCAAATGCCTGATGTTCATTCTAACTGCATGTCTTAGAAAAACATTAAACAAAGTCTCAGGGTGTTCTGTACGGTGGCCCTGATATGCAAAATCACTCGACACAAAAACAGATTTACATTTTAGAAAACAAAACTAAATTCTAAAAACTAAAACTTAAACAACAAAACCAAATAACATGTCAGGAAATAAAAGTAATTTTTTTAGAATACAACATGAAATGTTTTGGAAAGTAACATTCATTTCCAGAAAATAAAAAAAATGTAAAAAAAAAATGACGCAGGATGATTCACCGTCCCTGATTGGATGATGATATCCACTCTATCTTCATGTCAAATATCTTTTGGTTAAAACGATTGACGAACGTTTTTTGTTGTGCTTTGTTTTTCTAACATTTCATTCTAACATTGTTTTTTGAAAATTACTTTTGTTTTCCAAAATGCTTATTTTGTTTTTGTGTATTTTACATTTTGGTTTCTGAAATTTAGCTTTGTTTTGTAAAATGTTATGCTGTTTTTCTTTTTTTTTTTTTAATATTTGCTGTGCTTTTTTTAATTGTTTAAAATGTATTTTTCGTCCAGTGATTTGTTGATGTGATTTGTCCTTCAGGGCCACCGTAGTTCTGTGTTTGAGTTTTTTCAAAATAGGATGCATGAACCTGTGACTCTGTGATTTTTATAATAGTGTTATTAAAGACTCACTCAGATAAGAATGGTGTTTTTGACATATTCTTGTGGCATGTTCCCGATGATGGAGGGCATATATTAAGATAATTAAGCTTAGAATGGCATTTTTGAGTATTTCTTTATTCACATCGCTGTGAATCAGGAGCAGACGATAAAATGCTGTTTGAAAAAGCTTGTGGTTGTGACGTGATAGCTACAATCAGGGGAGCTTCCTGCTCTGCTCCATGCTGATGCATCCACTTGCAGAAAATGTACATCTTTGTTTTCCTCATCTGGGCTGGTATCTGGCTCTAAACTGTACGGCTGCATAGCTCTATTATTGCTCACCATTTTTGTTGTTGTTTTGTTTAACCGGTAATGTTAGGTTGGGGTTGTGAGGGGCTGTAAACTAGTGGGAGAGAGGTAAACTAAGTTATGGCGGAAAATGGGGGCGGGCTTAATGGTCCCGCCCACAACTCAGAGGCAAATTTTTAATAAACTCCTGCCGCTGTATAGAAACTATGTCCTTGAAAATGACAGGTTTTTGGCTAAAAACAGCATAATCTTAATGAAAAGACAACTAAGAATGCTTTGAAAATAGAGAAAAAGATGATCAGAGTGGAATTTTCATAATTTTACACATAGTTTTGGAACTTTTGTCTTGAAAAATATTAATAACTTCCTGTTATTTTCAGGTTTGATAAATGTCCGATTGGTGTCTGTCTTGTGATTCTGATGTTCGTTCTGTCAGTTATGTCCATTCCCTCAAAGTCTGAAAACATGTAATGTGTTGTTTTCACAGATATCTTTACAAATTATCGGGGCCAGTCCAGCCAGCAGACTGCCTTTGCAGACTACAGCTATTTTGAGAGCTCACCCAGCACATTTGTTCCTGGTCCCCCCTCTGTTGCAACAACTCCTCAGCTACTTATCGATACCCAGTTGACTCAGGTTGCACTGGCGTTAGCATGCGCTCTAACTACATGTTATCAGACAAATTACTGCAGATTTTTCCAGTTGTCTCTGTTTTTAAATCAGTAAAAAAATTTTTTTCAGCCCGGTTTGACGTCTAATAACCTGTCCCAGTCCTCAACATCCAACACCGGGTCAAACCAGACCAGGCCGAGTCCGGATTGCATTGAATACCATGCATCCACCATTGTGTCAGAAGCTATGCCTTACAGTCATCCATCATACGACAATGCACCTGTTACTATATCCTTCACTGCTAACACTGATCAGCCAGCCTCTGCAAGTATTCCCTTTCTGCATCCACTGCCATGCCTCAAGTTTGGTTACCATCCATCAACTATTGCAACGTCCTCTGTAATCACTCATACCGCCTCCACTATGGGCTCCCAGGCCTCACAGCACCAGGTTCAGGGTTACTCTCAAACCAGGGGGTTGAACACCCACTCTCACAGTTACCCAGCTGGCACGCCTGAGCTTCTACATGCGCCACTTCCTCCTGTCACAACAGCCCACTGCTTCTCAGTCCCAGAGCAGATGACCGTTTCAGGGGTCAGAGGGAAGCACAAGCAAAAGACAGGAGGAGTGAGGACAGCAGCAGCCTCTGCAGTGTTGTCAGGATCCCAGCCCACAGCCCCCATGCCCACTAGCTGCCTCGCTAAGCTGCTGTCTTCAACTGCACATGAACGTGAGTCAGTTCCAGTTTCCTACAAGAGTCACTGAAAAAGTCAAATAAAAACTATACTTTAAAACACTCACTAAGCAGACAAAAATGTTTATTTGCTTTCAGGAAAACCAACACTTGGATTTAAAACAAATCTGCTGACAAGCAAAGGTCAGAGGTCAACATCTACCAGTTCTTTGGTAAGCCAGTACTGAAAATGAAGACGATCCAATTGTGCAGTATCTCAGCAACAAAAGCAGCAACAATGTAGTATACCTTTTTTCTTAGAATAAACTAATAAAAAAATGACCTTAGTCTATACAAAAAGTGAGGCAGTATACTTGAAGTTTACATGTTACCGAATATACTATCTATATCTTGTATACCTAAAATTTTCCAATTTAGCCTGAAGAAGAATTCAGTTAGTATGCTTGCTACTACATGTACATGGTATATACTGTAGTAGACTTGCTATGCTCAAGTATACTCAATATATTATATATATAATAAATATATATATTTAAAAAATATATATCTATATCTATATATAGATATAGATATATATATACCTATATATATGTATATACATGTATAAAAAACTCCCTTCTCACCCTCCATGGGTGGTATCTCACCCCAAGCTCAGGTCCTCTACCAGAGGTCTGAGAGCTTGAGGGTCCTGCAGTATCTTAGCTGTTCTTAGAACTGCACTTTTCTGGACTGAGATGTCTGAGGTCTTTTCTTAAAATCTGCTGTAGCCACTCCTCCAGTTTGGGGGTTACAGCCCAGAGTGCTCCAATTACCACGGGCACCACTGTCACCTTCACCTTCCAAGCTTTCTCCAGTTCTTCTCTGAGTGCCTGGTTTTTCTCCAGTTTCTCATCTTCCTTCTTCTGTCCATTGCCTGAGACATTCACTGAGCACACTGTCAGTTGGGGCCTTGGCTTTCATGCTCACTAGTCCTCGGCCTCCTTCCTTGTGGCTAGCATACAGTCTCAGGATGCTGGATTTAGGATGGAACCCTCCATGTATGGTGAGGCGCTTTCGTGTCTTAACATCCATGGTCTGTGTCTCTTTCTTTGGATATCTGATTATTCCTGCATGGTATCTGATGACTGGCAGTGCAAAAGTGTTTATTTCCCGGGTCTTGTTCTTGCCATTGAGCTAGCTTCTTGGGACTTGCATTACTCGTTGCAGGGACAGTGGCTTGCAAAAGTATTTACACCCCTTGAACTTCTCCACATTTTCTCACATTATGACCACAAACATGAATATATTTTATTGGAATTTTATTTAAAGACCAACACAAAGTGGCACATACTTGTGAAGTGGAAAGAAAATTATACAAGAATTTTTTTTTTTTTTTTTTTATACAAAAAAATTAAGAAGTGCAGTGTGCAAAGGTATTCAGCCCCCTGAGTCAATACTTTGTGGAACCCCCTTTTGCTGTAATTCCAGCTGCAAGTCTGTTGGGGTTTGTCTCTACCAGCTTTGAACATCTAGAGACTGAAATCTTGTGTAGCTTTGGCTTTCCGTTTAGGGTGGTTGTCCTGTTGAAAGGTGAATCTCTGCCCCATTTTCAAGTGTTGTTCAGACTTCAACAGGTTTTCCTCCAATATTACTCTGGATTTGGCTCCGTCCATCTCCCCATCAACTCTGACCAGATTCCCTGTCCCTGCTGAAGAGAAGCAGCCCCAGAGCATGATGCTGCCACCACCATGTTTGACAGTGGGTATGGTGTGTTCAGAGTGATTGTGTTGCCATTGGTTTCAAGGGTGGTTTTCCACAGCTTCATTGAGTTTCCTGTGAAGGCTCTTAGAGTCCTGTTGATGTTGTACAGCTCCAAGCATTCAGTGATCCATATGTGTGGCACTGAGTCATTGGTTTTCTTCCAGGTTGTGCACAGGTTGGTGTATCATGACCTGCAGTCTTTAGCGACTGTTCTGTCAGCCAGGAGCTGTTGTTTGGCTCCTCTGGAATCTCTACCAATGCCCTTCTGTGCGTTGCTCATGAATTGATCCATGTGCTGATGTATTTTGGCTGCAATGATGCCCGACATGAGCTTCCATGTTGTAGAGAGACAGGTTATTTGCCGGTAGTTGGATGAGACTGCACCCTTTAAGAGATCCTTCTGGATCAGGATCGTCCGCCCTTCCGTTAGCCATTCAGGGTGAGTCCCAGCTCATAGCAGCTGGTTTATTTGTGCTGCCAGGCTCATGGAGTGCAGTGAGTTTCTTAAGCCATTGTGCATGTGTCATGTCAGGGGTGCTGTCCAGTTTTTCATACCTGAGGCTCTTTCTTAGATATCTGCCACTATGATGGTTACTGGATTCTGTTCAGGTACTGTTCAGTTTCCAGCCTTGGTGGGTCTGCTCTGCTGTTTTGACACTGCCATTGAGCATATGTAAAACCAGGGCTCTAAATTAACACCCGCCCACCTGCCAAATGTGGGCAAAACTTTTATTTGGTGGGTAGAAAACCTATTCCACTAGCCACTTTGGGAGGTGAGTCATTAATCATCTCTAAAACGGGGCTCAAACTCACAACCATGTTTTTAAAGTGTCACTTTGCCACCACAAAGATCCATCGCAGAGTTTGTTCAAACATGTAATTCTGACTTTATTGCTCAGATTCAATTCTCAGATTCGCAGCAGCTGCTGATGCATTCAGGGGCTGCATGGAATTTCCGCACTTATGCACTTTCATTAAGAGCTCGCTATTGTTGTTTTCAGGTGCTCTGGTAGTTTCTAGCTACTAATCTCAGCCAACAATGTGCCATGTCATTGTTACTTTTTGAAATGACTAAGACTCACAACTGCAACACACTGATTTGTAGGACATCTGCACACAAAAAGACTAAAGGTTGCACATTTTTTAATTTATGCATGTTTTTTTTCTTTGTATGACAAAAAAATGTAAGTAATAATTTTACTGTTTATCACTAGTTTTAATTTTATGGAAGCATATTGCATTCAATTAAAAAAGGGTGGTCATCTTTTTTTAATTGAATGCAAAACACTTTTATAAAAAATGTAATCAATAATCATTAAAAAAATCAGACTGTGTTTGGCTAGTAGAGACCAGAGTTAGGAAATAAAAAAGTTGATTCAGAGCTATATATTTATCTATATAACTAATAACTGCTAAAATCGGATCCTGTCATTCATTTCTATAACGTCTCCTTTTCCACCTCATCTCTTTTAGATCTGTTATTAGTTGTGCTCGTCATTTTATTTTATTTTTTTTACTTTTCTATTTTAATGAGAGGAAATTGACTTTTTTTTTGTTATTTAGCAGGCAAGCATTGGCTCCCACATTGGTGGTGTTTCGTCACAGATGGAGCCTGGAGCTGGTTGGCCTGCAGCTCTGAATCCTCTGCATAACCAAAGTGCAAACATTGGCCTCACTCAGCCACATGCGTGCACCACCAGAGGGTCTGCAATGTCTGCCCTTCTGACCCATGGTTCCATGCAAGGAGAAACTCGCCTTCTTATTCCCAAGACTGAGAAATTATCACCTGTTCAACTATACAGCACAGACAGGAGTAGCTCAAATGGTACGCAGTCTATTCCCTAATATAACATTTGTTGCTAACACTCAAAAACATCTCAGAAATGAAACATTTTTTTCTGTTGAATTATTATTACATTTGAGAGGGAAACTAATTTTTACTAGGGTTCCACTCTACCAAAGCACAGGGAGACATTCAGCAGAGGTGTTAATTTGAATGAGTACAGAAAAACAATTGCGGAAGCTGTTTCAGTAACTTAATGTAAACAGTAAATTGGATACTGCACAGTGAGCCTGCTCTATGAAACATAGATGTTTACTTTGCAGCAACTGGAGTGAATAATTAAGTGACATTCAGAAATCAAAACACAATTTATCAACAGAATAAATAAATCCTGAGACAATGAGTCTTTTTAAGGCTAAAGAATCTGACAAACACTTTTAGTTATTTTTAAAAATGCATATTAAAAGGGTTTTTGTTTCTTTTAGTTTGTTTTTCGTCCCATCCCGGCCAAACATCTCCACCAAATCCGGCAGAGAAAGCCTCCAACCCAGAGTCTCCACAGTCAGCCTTCTCAGGACATGGAAAGATAGAATCAAGTAAGGTAGGGCATAACATTCTATCAATAAAGCAATAAATGGGATTTTATTCCTTCCATCTAAGTTCTTGCTGTTAAAATGAATATTTAGAACACTTCTGGTGTTATGTAAATCCAGTTATGGTTAACATGCATGTTTCTGTGCTCTGCTGTTTGCAGCACACAGAGACCAGGAGGATTACTCACATCTCAGCTGAGCAGAAAAGACGCTTCAACATCAAACTGGGATTTGACACCCTGCACAGCCTCGTCACAACCCTCAGCTCCCAGCCAAGCATAAAGGTTATCTGAAAATATGCGCCGTTGCATTACATAAACATGTCCTGTAAGATGGTGAGTGTCAGAGAACCACAGCAGACCCAAACCAGAGAGGTCTGTTCACACACCGTAGATGCTGGATATGACATTGAGGAAGCAGGAAATCTTATGAATACTTGTATCATGTGGCTGACATATTGCAATATCTCTGTGTGATGTCACAGATCAGTAAAGCCACCACGCTGCAGAAGACGGCAGAATATATCAGCAAGATGCAACAAGAGAGAGCTCAGCTGCAGGATGAGGCTCAGAGACTCAGAGAGGAGATTCAGAACCTGAACTCTGCCATCAAGTGAGAGCTTTGTCTTAGCTTCATTTCAGTTAACAACCCACTCAAGTGACAATTTTGGTATTTTTAACATGTTCTTGTTCTGATGATGGAGGACATATATTAGGAAAATTTAGCTCAAATTTGCATTCCTGAGTATTTTTCTTTTTACATTGTTGTGTGGAATGACTGTAAATTAAGTTATGAAAAAGACACATTTGTTTGGCTTTAGTTGAGTTTTAAAAAGAAGCATTTTGTTTAGTGTAAACTATACTTAGCATTTCATTTTCTGATCATTTCAGAGTGAGACATCTGTCATTTCAGTTAAGTTGCAGATTTAAATTTGTATCAGAGTGAGCGCTCTCAAAGAGCGTTCTTAAAGGGTAGCTAAACTGTAAATCAACTGTTTTTTGGCTGTTTACCTGTACAAATTGGGCTTTTAAAGTGACTATTGGTCCTTGCCAAATTTTTGAGAATTTAAAATAAACTTGGTGTGGAGTCAGCCTCAGACTGTCCTGTTGTGTTACCCTTTAAGTTTCATCGAGCACATTTTCATGGATGCGGCCATGTTCTGTGCGCCCGATTTTCCATAATGTTCTTAGGATATAGTTTAGCTGTTTCTTGTGTACCTTAAAGTCTCACTCCAACCATATTTTTTTTCTTTTGTAACATTGTTCCCAGTAGTCTGTTTTTAGCCAAACTCAGAAAGACTTTATGACTTATGTCCAGCAGCACTAGCTCATTAGAGATACAATTCTGGTTTGTAGGCGGAACTGTTGGCTCGGAGAAACCCCGCCCCTTCCTCTCCCCGTTGCTCTGGGACGCTCTGGGAGCTCTCTTTGCACCCTCACGCTCGAGCTAATAGCCCCAAGCTAGCATTAGCGGCGCAAAAAATATGGCGAGCAATATTGGATCAATCCAGCTGTACAGTTTTGAGCCAGTGGCCAGCTTGGACGAGGAAAATGAATGTGTGCAAAGGAGGAGCGGAGTGGAGAAAAGAGACTTTGGCATGCTCATTCAGTGACTGTGTCTTTCTTTAGTCCAGCTTTTTCTAGCATCCGGTTTTCTAATCCAACGCGATTTAAATGAGGAAATACTTAGAAATGCAGTTTTAATCATAAATTATTTTATATAGGTCCTCAAATATGTGAAAATGCTACAAGAACATGTTAAAAACACAAAAAAGACGATTTTCAGCCAAGTGGGTCTTTAAAATGTTGCTTACAAGCTGTGTATTAACAATAGCCCTGTCATCATTTTGTTTTGAAAAACTAATGTTTGTGAACACCTTTTTTGTTTTATTTCTGTTGCAAATAATATAAGTATTTTGAAAGAACAAGACAAATGAAAGAAGCAACTCTAAGTTATTTGGAAGTACTTTTATTTGTTCACTGGCTGTCGAGCAGCATCAAGTCACATCATGTGCTGTGAGGACAGCACGTTGGGAATCACACAAAACCACAAAAATGTCTTTGGAAAAAGCTTGTAGGTGTGACGTAGAAGCTACTACGACATGCCACAAGCTCTCTACTCCGCTCCATTCTGATGCATCCACTTGTAGACGATTAGATCCATTTAGGTCTTTCCTCGTCTGAGCTGAAATCTGGCTCAAAACTGTACTGCTGACAGCTCCGGTTTTTCTCGCCTTTTTTGTCTCACCAGTAATGTTGGGTTGGGGTTGTGCGGGGCTGTAAGCTAGTGGCAGAAAGTGAAAACAGAAATGATGGGAAGGGGTGGGCTTACTTCACGCCAGCTGTTTTACAACTCAGAGGTGAATTTCTAAAGAACTCCCGCTGCTCTGCAGAAACTATGTCCTAGAAAATGACATAGGTGTTTTGGTTTTGGCCAAAAACAGCAGAATCATAATTAAAAGGTCACTGGGAAAACTTTGATAATAGATGATCGGAGTGGGAGTTTGAAGCTTCAGAGTGATCGGAGGTAAATAACTGCAAAAATACCATCTCGGATTGTTTTGCTTTGCTGCTTCTGCTTCAGTCCAAGTCAAAATTTTGCTCTGCTTTGTTGACTCAGCTCTCTTCCTGCAGTGCCTGCCAGCAGCAGCTTCCAGCCACCGGTGTTCCCATCACACGGCAGCGTTTCGACTACATGAGGCAGAAGTTCAGAGAGTACGTTCGGGCCCAGACTTTGCAAAACTGGAAGTTCTGGATTGTATCCTATGGATGTGAACATTCATAAGTGCATCTCTTCTTGTTTTAAACTTATAAAAAAATGACATGTGATTTGGTCTATAATCAGATTTTTTCATTAATCTTCTTTTACAGCCCTGAGTGTGAATGGAGACAATGCAATAGCTGTCTGCAGCTTAATCACATTTCTTCAGACTTTAGAGAAATATCTAATCATACTATGTCTCTGAGCCTTTTGCCTTGAATATAAATTAACCAATTAAACCACATTTTATGCAACTTCTGGTACATGGCAAGAAATCTTCTATTTTTGTCAGGTTTCTGATGAAATGGAAATTTCCATGTCTGGGCTTTGAAGAGATCCAATCATGTTTTCAATCTGAAGTTTTATCCTTGAATAGAAACATAATTTAATCTGGGGATTAAAACCCAGATTTAGTCATATTATGATGCAATAACAGCAATGTGTTACATCACTTTGTAATCATTGGCTCTATATGCAAAACCTCTGGTTCATTGAGCAGAATGTTAAATAAAAAAATAACCTAAACATTGTATTACCATGAAAGATCTTTGTAAAATAGAGTTTCTGATGAAAAAAAATCAAACAATTCAAGTTTTAAAAAAGTGATTAATGACTCTAGCAGACAAAAGTGAAGGTAAACCTTACAGTTTATTTTAGCAGTTGTAATCTTCACACTGAAAAGACTTCTTAACGCTGCACTCCAATCATCTTTTGATCTATTTTCAAAGCATTCCCAGTGGTCCTTCAATATGATTATGTCATTTAACCTAAATCAAAAAATCTGTGCTGTTTTTAAGACATAGTTTCTGCAGAGAGGCAATAGTTCATTAAAACTTTGCATCTCTGTTGCTGAGAGCTTGGAGCAGGGAGCTTGTAGACTATCCAGCATATTTTTACACCAAAATTGAGATGTTTTTAAAAAGGCTTTTTTTCTGCTTCTGATTCACAATCATTTAAATAAAGAAATAGTCAGAAATGCAATTTTTAGCTTAAATCTTTTTTTCCAAAAAAACACAATTTTTATTAGAATGAGTCTTTAAAACATACACAATGGAGTTTCTAACTCATCCTTTAATTTATTTTGCTTCATGTGTGTTTCATTATGAAACTCCTGATTTTAGTTATGTCTCATCATGGTGGTTCATCATATCCTCCCTTAATTCAGTGCTCAGTTCAGCATCATCATTGAGCCCGTGTTTGAGTCTTACAATGGCATGGTGTCCACTGCCAGTGTTGAGGATCTGTGCCGGTCCACTCTGTCCTGGCTGGATCAGCACTGTTCCCTGCCCTCCCTGAGACCAAGTGAGTCTGTTGTAACTACGACAAAAATCAGAAGCTGCATTTCTTCAACATTCATTTGTTATTAATGTTTGCCATTCATCTTTCATATGTTAAAGTTAAAATGATTGTTTTTCCCGTTGTGCCTCAGTGGTTCTGAGTTCACTCCGCCTGCTGTGTACCACCACTGCCATTCTGACAGACCCAAGCCTCCTGCCGGAACAGGCCACAGTTGCTGTCAGTCAGGGTGACCCCTCTGTCACCACTGACCACTCCTTACAACCTGCCCCCCCAGCAGTAGAACACACTCATGCTGATACTTTGAAAACCGGATGGAAGCTCACTTGAAGAACCAGGACTATTACAGCTCAGTCAAGACTGTTAGGACTCATGGTCATAATTCCAATAAAACTCATCAACAAGAAGAGTGTAGTTTAGTACATCATAGTGTGCTTATATGTGCTTGACTCTATTTAAATTGACATTTTCAATTCAGAAATTCGATCTGTCTGTCAGTCTTTTACACAATTTATAAAAATCTTCTGGACATATTTTTATTTTTAATCTAAGCAATATGGAAAGTTTACAGATCTGTCAGTTAAGTTTTTATACACCTAAGTGTCCATAAAGATTGTTTAGAACTTTTATACCAACACAATTAAGATTGAAATATGCCAAACCTTACAATTTTCTAAAGAAATTGTTGTATTTTGCTTGCATTTCTTCTGCTGTAAAGTTTTTGTTTTTTTTGACAAGCTCAAAACGTAGATTTGAAAGTCATCTAAAATGACTAGTTCGTGTAAGTTGAAGAAAAAAATTGAAGCAACAAAAATCCATCCTGTTTCTGTTCTTTATTAAGCGCATCTCTGATGTAAGTGTGCTGAGGGTCACCTGTAAATACTCCTCCTGCCTGACAGAGGGCGCTGTTGTGCTTGTGTAGCGTAGAAGCGCAGCTTTAGGGGTTTTGTTCCCAGAGCTCCTCAGTGCGCTGTCCACTTCAGCACCACGAACCGAGCGGATGCAGCGGGCCAGCTAACGCCGAAGAGGGACCGAAAACACGGTTCCCCACCAGCTACGGCGCACGCCCCGCTTCTAATTACAGTTAATCCTGAACACCACTTACGGAATTGACCATAAACGACGAACTCGGCGAGAGAAAAGACCGTCGGAAAGGTAAGAGTTTCCGAAGAAGCTTAAGCATCAAGTTTGAGCTTAATAACGGACATCCCCGAAGAAAAACACGCTCCGTGTCCCTTCCTGGTTCATACACACTGAATACGCACATTGAAGCGGTGTTTACGTCCCATTTTTGTGACATATTTTAGTCGTACGGTTAGTCTGACAAAGACAAAGAGGAGTACTTGCTGTGCGGTGCGGGACCGTGTTGTGGCCGGGTGCGCAGCCTTTGCTCGCCTTGCAGTTTTTGTAGCTCACTGCTTTTTGCTGCACTGGGCCCTCTTGCCTCCTCCCGTGTCCGTCATTTTCGGGTGCAGGACTCATAACACGTCTGCAGCCATTTGTGTGAACTAAGGGGCGTACTGTTTAGTTAATCCGCCTCCTTTAATGTACTGATTTGTGGGATTATCCAGCGTTTATAGGCTGACATCCCCCCTCAGAGTGTTTACTCCTCTCAAAGGCTCTGAATGTGGGGAACTTGTTTTCTGTCACTGTGATCAGGTTGGATCTGTGTGGTTTACTTTATAATGAATACTTTGTAAAGTTATCAGTCAGTAAAGGAGATGGGTATATTTTATAAAACAGAACACTTAGGACTTGTATAATATTGAATTATATAAAGATTTTATGTGGGCTGTGAGCTGGCTGTTTTATTAATTTATAAAAAGGCAGCCTTTTTAATTTTTGACTTTATTTAAATTGAACTTTATTTGTTGATCACCTTTGAAATGTACAGAACTACAGCACAAAACATCTCAAATTATTTTACATGAAATAAATCACAAAAATAATAGTAATAAAATAGTAATACAAATAATAGCTCTGTTCTGTTTATTTGTTCCTTTCATGAAGAGCACCACATTGCATAACCATATCCAATACACAACATAGTACACACATTTCCATGATAGGAAAGGAGCAGAGAGAAGAATAATCTTCTGATTTTATTTCTACCCCTAAATCAAATTTTAAAAGAAAAAAAAGAAAGAAAGTAGAGCTAATCTTAGACGACCTTTACCACCTCAAACACAACAAACCACCCATGATCCTCAAGTTTCTTACTTACAAATAGTAAATATTGCAAAAAACAAACAAACAAACAAACAAACAAGCTAGAACATTATACAAAAACAAACAGGGAAAAACAGTCTATAAAATAAAATTAAAACATGAGGAAGAGTAAAAACAGCTTAGAGGCTAAGCTAATCAGATGAGTTTTAAGTTTTTTTTTCTTAAAAACCTTCACAGTGGATGAAGCTCTCACATCATCAGTCAGACTGTTCCACAACTGAGACGCACAGTACTGCAATGTGGGTTTTTGTTCTGACCGAGGAGACCACCAGCAGACCTGCACCTGAGGACGTGAGGGCTCTGGGAGGATCATAAACTAAAAGTAATTCTGATAACAATTAAGGCCCAATTCCATTAACCCATTTATAAACTAATACCATCATTTTTGGTGTATAAATTGCATTTTATTTTTCATTTTTTTTGCATAGTTTGGCCAGGGGTGAGTTATACTCAGGTGTAATTTTCATGTGATATAAGAAAACAAATAACAACAACCACTAGAGGGCAGTGTAGATGTGTATGTCAGTATTTGCTACTCACAAAAACACTGAAGAAGAAGTGCCGCTTAGTCTTATGCCGGGCTCGGCAGAGTTATTCCAAAGGGACACAGAGGATGAAGAGAATTCAAGGGGTTTAGTGATTAAAGTGATAAAAAGAGTTTGGTTGGCTTGTTAGCATGTTCTTTATGCTACAGTTATCTAAATAATTGAGCTAATATACTACATTTTTACTGTATTTTTAAGTTAAATAAGTATCAGTGTTACAGTAGTGAAGCGTACATAGTCTATTGTTGTTGTCTATTCAGTTATTATGATTTCCCTTTTTAGATGAAATGCCTGTTCTTCTTCCCTTATTTAATAAATACATTTCTCCCAAAAGTGTGATTTATAGCCTCAAAATTACAGTTAGAAAATCTTAAAATTGATTTTAAAGCTGCCTGGGACCCAGAGTTTGTATTTGAGTGCAAACTCTATGGTTGATAAAAATGTGAATTACGAATGATTATTTTGAACATGTATGAGCAGTTTAAGTCAAAGATAGCAACAATTGTTGTTTGGTTGTGAGTTAAACTTCTTTTTTGTGCTTTTGAAAAATGGAAGGCGATTATTTTCTGTGTTCTTTGATGATTTCTCAAACAAGCAAATAATTGAGATGCAATCGTTAGCTGCTGCCCCAAGTCACAATGTTTCATGCTGCTGTGCATTAAGATGAAGCAGCCTTGCAATCTACAGCTACATGGCCAATGATTGCCATAGGAGCACCCCATGAATAAGTAATCAGAGCCGTGTTTGTGGGGTGTTGGCAGAGCGGAGCAGGAGGACTTCTGCTGCATGGGACTTGAGAGTTCTGGAGTGTCTGAGCTGAAATCTCAAATGTATCTTTAAAAGCAGTCTTCCATTTTGTCACAGTGCTGCCATTGGCATGTGAGACCCAGGTGAGGTAAGAGGCTGATGGAGGGATTAGCTTGCATTATGTGGCTGCTGAGAGGAGAGGGAGGAATGCCAGCTTCTGTTTTCCTCATCCTCAAAGCATCAGCCTCCTTCCTGCTCCACATTTACCCCTCCCCAAGCCATCCCACCGATCTGCAGCATTTCACTGATCCTTCCAGCCATCCCTTCTCTCCACATGTAACCACAGTTAGCGCATGCCTCCCCGCGCTCCTCTCCTCCCTCGTCTGGCTGGCAGAAACACACACACTGCTCCTCCTCCTGTCCTAATTCCTCCATCTTCAGCTCCTCTGAAGGGCGAAGCCCCAAGGGTGGGAGGGGGTGGAAAGGATGCACTGGAAGCATGTGAAGGTGGTTGCCAAGTTTAACGGGATGACTGCTACTCTCTATCCCACAGAGCTGTCTGTTAATGTGCACAGCAGGTGTGTCTCTGGTTTTCCAACGAGAGCGATGTCATTAAGAACAGAAAGATGAAGAAACAAGAATCTCAGCTTTACATTTTCAGTTAAAGAGCAGTTTGAGTGATTGGTTTCATCAGCTTCTTTGTGTCTTACATAGTTTCTCACTTTTTTGGGAAAGTATCTGCTTCAAAAACATTTGATTCAAAGGATGTTTCATTTAAAGCCAACTTTTTGTAGAAGTCTATCAATAAACTGTGAATTTTCTGTGCTACCTAAAGTCTCATGGTTGTGACCAATGCATTTATAAGAGCTCAGAAGCAAATTCTTAAAAAGTCTGGTGTGGTATCAACAAGCAGCTAAATTCTTTGGATTTTGGTGTTTTAGGACAGACTTAAAAACAGTGAATCTCTCCTTTAAACTATGCTGAACAAGGGGATCGCTGCCGAAGAACTGAAATAACTCAATTTCAATAGCTAATTTTGCCTTTTGGTTTAATTTTTCTTCATTATTTTACATAAAAAACTGAAACAAACAAAAACACTTGAGTAATAATAAAAGAGACAACAACAACAGACTGAATTGATGACCTAATCCACAATTTCTTATTGAAGAATGATTGGATTTTTACAGTCGGCTTATAGATGAAACACCAGAGACTTTGATGACAGCATCTCATGAAGACCAACAATTCTGACAGCAGTCTTGTAATAATCAGTGTGAATGAGTTCATCGCAGGACGTTGTTGTGAAGGATGCGGCACGCCGCTGCTCTGACGGCGCGGCTCGTTGCAGCCAGCATGAATTTGCAGAAACACACTCATAGGCAGATCATTTTTGTTAGCTGAGCTGAATCATCATAAACTCCACCCCACTCCCAGCCTGTGCACCCTCCTATTGTGCAGACACATCTGTTTTAATCCCTCCTTTATGAATAAGAGCAGACACTCACTCCAGCTTTCTGCAGCTTCTTCTTTTTGGAAGGTTGTGATGTTTCTTCTTGTTTTTTTCAGTGATGCAGAGAAGTACTTGCATCATCATCTGCACTTTGTTTTGTATATTCCCAGTACAACTATCTAGGGAAGATTAGGTTATTTTTGCTCACTCTGCTTCCCTACGAGGTTGCTTGCTCTGTGCTGCAGCACTGAAGCTGTTGGAGACTTGTGTAACCATAGAGAATGACTCACTGTGACGAATCTCCTGGATTGGTAGTGAAAATACGAAGTGGAAGTGGAACCATTTGCAGACCTCTGTCCTGTCATCAGGACACCTTCATCATTTCTTATAAGCTTATGTCTTAGTCACAACTGCCCTTATGGATTGATATAGGCTGTCTGCGGGTGAAAAATAGACGAACCTTTATAGGGCACAACATTTTAAGATCCTGGATTGCTCAGTGAGTCCTTAGAGTAAAAATGTACAGGCACATGTTTTTCTATGAGCATGCTGTGGGTGACAGGCTGGAGTAAACATTTAAGCAACACCTAAGAGTAAATGACGGTGAAGTAGGTGAGATGCAGGTGTGTCGTACAGGATTTTTCATTTTTTCTCAAACTCCACAGACCTATGCACTACACAAGAGGCCTGTTACTGCTGTTCAAGTGATAATTGCGTGCCCCTTGCCCACTCCTTGCGTACAGCTCAACTGTTTGAAGTTAGACCATCGGAGTGTAGTTTGTGTGGACATCCTACAGGCATAGGATTTGTCTGCAAACCCTGTGCATGCAGCATGCACAAATGCATGCTTGAATGGTGCATAAGGGCACCATACAACAGCATCACCTGTACATCACCTGTACATCGTCCTGTAAGGTTCCTACACAAGCCTCAAGAGAACTACAAGAACACTCAAGCTCCTTTTAAAGTTATAGGCGCACAACAAGCTTTCAAGAATGCACCAAACACTGGTTTATGAATGTGAACTTATACCCATGGTGTGCACACTGGATAAGCAGGGAGGGGAGATCTCCTTCTTTTTCTTTTTCTACAGTTTACTAGCGCATGCCTGCCACCATGTGTGAAATGTGAAAGTGGTGCAAATTTCACAAATCTTGCTCCAGGCTTTTTCTTTTACAGCTCTATTCCGTCATATCATTCCAGACAGTCACAAACTGCAAATATTAATTACTCTTTCACGTTCAATTTTCAAATAGTTGGCATGAATTAAAAGAGAAGCCGTCCTTGTGTCACCATCAAGTCTGAGTCTCTAATTGATCAAAGTTCGACCTGGTTGAACATTCAATGCCCATTCAGTGGCTGCGGGTTCTGTACGTAGCATCTGAAAAGGGTCCTAAAAACTTGCAGAACTATGCTTGAATGCAAGAGTTTTGACCGCAGAACTCTGAAACATGTATTTATGCACGTTTATATGGACTTGATTAAAAGTGGTGCATTGCAGAGGGTGTTGTGAGCGTAGCTTTAGATGTGGCCGCTCCTCTCTACAACCCACTCAAGAACCCACAGCACCCGTATACAGGTCAGCACATGTACGGGGGCATGTGGTTTCATTTTCAAAAGTGGTCCAAAATTATACTAGATTCCCCTTCAAAACATCTTTTGCAGTAACAAGTCCAAGTTTAACGTCATGTTTTGTGACTTATTTTGTCTTCAGAAAGCCACACTTTCTTGTAATCTTTTAACGTGATTTTCAGGCTCCCTGAAGGACTTTCAGAGTTGTCTTTCTTTTCAGTTTTCTTTTATCTGATCACTTTCATTTCTCCTATTTTTTCTTCCCTTTTCTTATACAACCACTTAACACTGACCTATGACCTGTGTAGACATAAAAGACTTCCAGCTTAACAGATGCGCTGTAGAGAACACTAACAAGCTATTTTATTTCCTCTGAAGATGGTCGTATATAAAGTCTAAACTAATGACTTTTAAAAGCTCTCCATAAAGCATAAAGAAATTCTGTTTGAGAGCTCTCTGAAAGATTAAAAACAGTGGTCTCTGGCAGAAAATGAAGAGCATTAAAGAGTTTTATACAGCACTTTAGCTTTATTGAATTTTTGTTTTATAAGTATTTATCGATTTATTGATATATGAAAATAATTTTGTTTTTTATTCTATTCTTGCCTCTTGAAACCTGGTATTTGAAATTGAAAAGTCTCTGATATGGTTTGTAAAATTATGAAAAACTGAAAAATATAAGAAAACTTCATTAAAAATTAAAGGCAATGAGTATGCTGCTGATACAAAAATGTTCAAAGAGTAGCTTATGCAAAAAGTAATATTTAGTAAACATATGTTTTTTCTGCCTCAAAAACTTTGTATCTAGCTTTATTTTTGAAGAATTTAGAATAGATGATAGCAGGACAACTAACAGTTTTCATCTCTCACAAGTGTTGGCATGGACATTTCATGGTTATATACTGCAGATGTCATGTAAGAAATACTCATCTAAAGTGATGCTGTGTAAGAGGTTTTTAAAAAGAAACAATCTTTTGCTCTAGTTTTTTTAAATTTCAGTGGTCAGTGGTTTTCTCTTAATCCAGACCCTACCAAACTGGAATAAAGCATTGCATAGTCCTTATTGTTTTTGTTTTTATTTCCCAGTAATACTGGTTTCTCCCTATAGACAGTCCACTACAAATACATTGACCTCTGTTTCAGTCTGGAAGGTTATTGTGCATTCATCTGGTGTTAGAAGATTGTTGTTTTTCCAACATTCATGTGTGTTTTCACAGTAGGACTGTTACTTTTCCGATCAATCCAAAACCAGAAACGCAGCATTTCTGTTTTTTGTAGCTTTTTTTCGGAGGGAAATCAACCTATTGGTGCACTAAAATAAGAACAAAGGCCACAGTTTGGAAATAAAAATTCCAAAATGATCCGTTTTAAAATATGTTTTTGATTTTCAGTCAAAATTAAAGAAAAAATAAGCAAATCTGTATGGGACATGAAGGTGGCCGTGGGAAAAATCTAAATCTCTACAGGCTCATGTAGCCTGTTGTGACGATCCATATGCAAACGGTTTAATGACGTAGAGCACGAACAAGACATAAACGTAGTCAAAGTCCAGGCAAGGGTCAAAAACTCAAGGGCAAGGCAGAATGACGAGGAAACAGGAAAAGGTCAAAACACGGAGGAACAAACTATGAAACTGCTCAGACTGTATGTAAGAAACAAACAAGACTTCACACTGGTGGGAAGGCTGGAGAGGGTTTAAATGTCTGGTGACCATAATGATGATGTCAAACAGTTATGCAGGAAGGAGCCAGTGGCTTCGACTGACAGGAGTTGTAGTAAAGGGTCTGAGGGATCAGTACTCTGGCGAGGGCTCTCTCTGGTGGTGGGAGGCATGAGTTGCTGGCTGAACTGTGACACCTGTAGAGAAAAAATGTTCACGCAACTTTTTTCTACGGGCATGCTGCGGGCCACAAGTCGTAACAAACTGTTAAACAACACGTATGAGGTAGGTGGAAAACAGGCATGTCGTACAGATTTTTTTCAGCCTGCACACTTTGCCAGGAGCCCGTTATTGCTGTTTAATTAGAATTTAATAAATTAGACAATCAGGGTGTAGTTTGTCTGGGCATACTACTAATGACTCAAGTGCAGCTCTGGGACACAGTACCACAGCATCACCCGAACGTCAAAAGTGCATCCAACTTATACTAGCCCCACAAATATTGACTATACACTTACCATACAAACAATGATGGTAGGTTCCATCTTCATGATGAGCCTTAAGGTGGCCACACAAGCCACAAGAGAACTACAAGAGAACTACAAGAGAACTACAAGAGAACTA
>BSAI01000201.1:5883257-5934647 GCA_036245035.1 Adrianichthys oophorus | reverse complement strand
CAGTTGTTGTTACATGTTTTCCCTGTGCATGCATGGGTTTTCTCCAGGGATTGTCCAAACACATGCTTCATAGGTGAATTTGTCACTCTAGATTGTCCCTAGGTATGAAGGGGTGTGTGATTGTAGACTTGTGACCTGTCCAGGGTGACCCTGCCTTTGCCCAACAGCAGCCGGGATGTCCTCTGGGCACCCCACTGCCCCAAAAAGGATACAGCAGGTCAAGAAAATGAATGGAGGTTCAGGAGAACTATGGATCCAATCTGCTTTATCCCTTTCGGGGTCACGGGGTTGCCGGAGCCTAACCCGGCTACTCATGGGCGAAGGCAGGGGACACAACTATGGATCCATTCACTATATTGGTTGTGTATTCTACCCGCTGTCACTGAAAATGTCACATGCCCAAAGCTGAGTCTCTGATTGCTTGACGCGACGCATCAATCTCTCCAGAGTTCAGATTTTTAAAAATCTTTTGATTTTTTTAACAGATTTTTTTTTTGTATGTTGCCCAAATTGCACCGTGCCGCTCAAATCGCACCTCAGGACCACGGATCATGTCTGTCCCATTGACTAACATTGAAACTGGCCGCCTCTGTTGCCAAATTGCATTCGGTGCGAACACAGCTGAACAGTAGTTAGACTCCAGCAGCTTTGTGACCCAGTAAGGGATGAAACTGGTTTAGAAAATGAATGGATGGACAGCCGTATACTTTTGGTCCAGATTCCAGCTAAGACGAGGAAAACAAAGGTGTACATGGATCTATTTTTCTGCAAGTGGATGCATCAGACTGGAGCGGAACAGGCAGCTTGTGGTTCGTCCAGTGTTGTTTCTATGGAACAAATGCGATTGTTTTCAAACTGCATTTTTTCGTCTGCTCCTGATTTACAACGATTTGAATAAAGCCATACTCCGAAATGTGATTTTAAAGTTAATTTTCCTAATATATCACGCCCATCATCAGAAAAATGCCACAAGACCAAACATAAAAAACACAATTTTCATCAGAGTGGGTCCTTCACAGTTGGATTTTTTTTAATTAACTTTTAAGATTCCCTAGTTTGGTTTGCCATAAAACTGTCTTTACTCTTAAGTTGAATGTAGTATACTACTTCAGCAGAAATATAATTTTGTGTTAAATACCACAGAGAAAGACACTAAAATCCCAATGTACCTGTTTCTGTCACACAGCAGACCTGTCTGCTTGTATCTTGTGATCCCCCTTCTCTGAAAGAGGGTTTACTGGCTATGGATTGTGGGAAATGAATAATTTAGGAGCTCCATCAGACAGTATTTGCCAGACAGAGTCCCAGACGGTGAATTCAAACCTGATATTGGACTGATGTGCAAGGAGGCTGAGCTGTAACTCAGAAGGTCCCAACGAGGCTTTTATCCGCAGCCGGACAGAGCCTCACAGTGGAAAATCCAAAACCTGTGAGATTGAATCAGAGCTAGAGTGCACTCTTTAATTCTAAATGTTATCCTGCTAACACGTGTGAGCATCTGTGCACATCTGAGTCATAAGCAGTGGTTAAGGTATGTTTGTAACTGTCAGAAATTAAGAGCATTCTCATACCGTTAACATCTTTACACCTTCAAACCTCAGTCACTATTGAGCATCTTGGAATCTTCTTTTTTGCACAAATCCAAAATGCATCAGCTACCCCTTCAGTGACGATGAAATGCTGCTCACTTAGTGACACATCTGTGTTAATAAATTAGCCAAATAAACACCTGTTTCTTCTATTTCTTTAATGTGAAGCTTTCCATACAATCAGCCTGTATATTGCCTGCTTTCAACTGTAATTCTGTGTGTTAGAACACCATGGGGTGTCTCAAGGTCAAAGTGCCACTGAAAGCTGCTTGACTCGTGCTACTTCAACTGAGCGTATCATCTGCCTAAAATCGTGGGTAAAAAGTCAAAGTTTATCTCCTACATATACTCTATTTTAAAAAAGGCATTTTTCTGGTTAAAAGAAGATTTTTTGTTTGCAGGTAGAGTTTTGAAAGAAAGGTTTATTTGATTGTTGCTGAGGGTAAAAGATGTGGTGGATCGGCAGACAGCCGACGGTGCTGCATTGCAGAAGCAGTGATAGAAAGTCTCAACAGAGAGAATGAAGACAAGACATTACATTTTACTGTTTCTATAATGTTTGTGTCAGAACAATAATTTTTCCGCTCATCAGTCAATTTCTCTCAAAAAGATACACCGACAGTGCTTCCATACCGGGTTGGTGATCAAAGACTTGTGATTTATATGTATTTCTTTTGTTAGCTTGTTTTTCTTTTAAATACTCTCACCAATTTGTCTCACTTATTGAAACCCTCTTAAATCCTTTACTGTTTTGAAGGATTTCCTTATTTCTTGATTTGTGTTTTTAAACAGTTTTCTTTTGCTAATTGCATTTTTAGCCTTGATAGTTATTGCTATTTTGTTTGTTTATTTGTTATTTTTATATTGATATATGGAGGGAATTTGTGTCTCAGTTTTGTAGTGATTATATACTTCTACAGTAAAAACTGCCAATATATTAAATTGCTATGTAAATAAGCTTGATTTGAGAGTATTGGTAAAAAAAAAGATCTTTTTTTTCTAAATTAAATGTCATAACTAAAGTGAGCCAAACACTAAAGAAAAGATCATTTTTCTTTCATGAGGTTGAAACTATATATGTCATTGGGTTATCCACATAAAAAATGAGTAATACTTGTAGATACGCCGCTTTCATTCATCTGTATTCCATCCTTCCACCTTCAATTCCATAGATTAACTCAATCAGATCAGAGTTGAGGGGAATTTCCCGTCCAATTCTTTAGGTGGAAACGAGGACACTCCTGAACAGAGGTGTGCATCAACACCATCAAGAAATAACATTCACAATTGAACACTGCTAAAAATCATGCAGCTGAAGACAGAAAGTAATCATCGTATTTTTGCCTCTTATCGCTTTGCCGTGCATTATCAGAACTATTGAATGTGCTTTAAAGCTTTACAAATATCCAGCCTTTTAAGCTTCAACGTCATTTAAGGAGCAGAGGGGGGGGGTTGACTCAGTACAGGCAGTGGGTGAGTGTGGGAGGATGGTCTGCCTAGAGTCTGACTCTGAACTCTGACTGTGAGTGAACTAAAAAAGGGTAAAGTGAGCCCTTAGCTTGGTCGGCTGTTGCTGCTGCACAACCGCAATTACTAGGTTTCATTGTCAAGTACACTCTTGTCCAAAAACCTCAGTGACACGTTCACTGTAGAGCAGTGCAGAGGAAGTGCAGCTTCCTGAGCTGAAAAAAGTCTAATCACTTCCAGTGTTGCTGGCTTAGAAAGTGGGCTCGTGGGAGATGCTCGTAGGAAAAAAAATAGGATTTAATGAAACTCTGCACAGTTTAGTTTATACTCGTTATGTTGCTTTCTTTTCTCTGGTGAAGGAAATTATAGATGTTCTAAAACTGGTTTGAAGGTTGTGATCTAATGAAAGCAAAAATGAAAATGTTTACAACTTTCTCTTAGAAGTAATGAGAAATAGTAAAAATACTGAGCTTCTTGTACTTCAGTACACAGTGATTGCGTGTTGATGACTGAATTGGACCGAAACATTGACTGTCTTTATGGCTGTTCTCTATTTTCCCTATAGAACTGGGCTTATTGTAGTCAGCCCAACAATGCCTTTTATATAGTGTTCACAAATTTAGCATGTATGTACCAAAATGAGTAACGGCAAGAAGGGAAGAAGAGACCTACAGGCTCAGCAGGGACTTAAGCCAGAGCAGGGCAAGAAACAGATGGCGTCCGTGGACAGAGTGGGGGTGGACACAGATAGACACACTGCCTGGCCACAGGATGTAACACAAAAGCCTGGACTCACTCATCCTCTGTGCTCTGCCTCTCAAAGGATTAATAAGCCCATCGTGGCTGCTGCACATATGGGAAGCCACAGAAGGGAAGTGATACAGAGGGAGTGATCCAGTCACTGGTTAGCCATTTTGTTTGCTAATGCTTGGGGACCATGTCTCCATTGCAGATGTCATCATTTAGTCACTTTGTTCATAATTGGAGGTAGATGATAAAGTCATGTTTTTTCTGCCCTTTCAGAGCTCTTAGATGAATAGATTTGATCATTCTTAAAGTTGTTTATCTTCAGACTAAGCTTCCATGGGACAGTTTACCCTTCAATTTGACTGAAATGGCAAACAAACACTTTGGACGTGTGTGCTGCAGCTTCTATTCCAGTGTTACATTGTCAGAGGCTCTGTTGGTGCTGACATTTCCTCTGGTCTCACATTGCCTCTGGTGATTCAGAGGGCTCTGTCTAACCTTTGAGGTGCCAAGTGGCAGAACCCTGGAGGAGCAGAAGCCAGCTCACCTGACCTTTGTGAATACTTGTATTGAGCATTGAAGCTATTCTGGCTTCACTACAACCCAACGTTTAATGCTGATGAACCGGTCTGCTGCTACTCTCGGCTCCCCAGATGCCGAGATTGTGTCCATGGGACTTTTTTAGTTATAATTTTGAAGAAAAGAATGACAAAGATGAATAGAGAAGACTGAGTTTTTCTGCAAAGGGGTAAAGTTAAAGCTCTGATACTGTTAGTCCAATGAGACGGCTATAGCTGTGATACTGGGCTATATAAATAAAATTGAATTGAATAGAATTGATACTAAGTGCAGCTGAACTCAGGATTTAAAGACAATTATCTCCTTGAAGATCCACTTCAATGAAAATGTTGTTTATTGTGTTTTTAGCGTTTTCTTGTAGCATCTTTCTCATGATGGAGGATAACAAGCTGGTTGTTCACAAAGTACTGTTTCCAAGCAAAAAAACAGAATAAAAGATTTTTAAAAAGCTGATAAGAAAAGGTGCACCAGCATCTGGAAAAAGTGCAACCTTGAGGTGATTTTCAAGTAAAAATAAGAATTTGCACAAAAAATAGAATAAAAATGGTTAGTTTAAATTATTGATCTGTGTCAGATTTGTCATGAAGAACTACAGTGGATTGCAAAAGTATTCACACCCCTTGAACTTCTCCACATTTTCTCACATTATGACCACAAACATAAATATATTTTATTGGAATTTTATGTGAAAACCAACAAAAGTGCCAAACACTTGTAAAGTGAGAAGAAAAATTCTACTTTAGTTCAGTTTTTTAACAAGTAAAAAACTAAAAAGTGCAGTGTGTAAAAGTATTCAACCCCCTTTTCTCTGAGTGCATCCAATTGAAATCAGAAGTTGCTTGATGAATGCTGACTGATCAAATGTTGACTTCATGATTAATAGAGTCCACATGTGTGTCATTTAATCTCAGTATACAAATACAGCTGTTCTGTGACAGTCTCTGTGGTTTGTCAAGAGAACTTTGGGGTTTCTTTTAATTATGGAAAAAAAAAAAAAAAAAAAAGGGTTTTATGGATATTTTAGTTTTTCTTTTTCATTAATCTGCAAAAATGTCAACAATTTTGTGTTTTTTTTTTGTCAATATGGGGTGCTGTGTGTACATTAATGAGGAAAAAATTAACTTAAATAATTTTAGCAAATGGCTGCAATATAACAAAGAGTGAAAAATTTAAGGGGTCTGAATACTTTCTGCACCCACTGTATGTCAAACTCTAGGCCCACAGGCCTGACAGGTTAGTGATGTAGTTATAGGCCCACAAGATAATATCTGATCACTAGTAGAGCTGGCCCACATTAGCTTCCAAGCTCCCAGCCATCCCCACACCAAGACCTCCGCCAAGACAGCAGTGGCCACCCCCCCACCCCACCCCCCACCCCCACCCATACTGTGCGGCCAACGGAGATGATCCATCTACCCGGCAGTCCAGCCAAGCACCCAGACCAGGGCCCGCAGGACTGCCAACGAGGCCCCAAAACTTGAGAGCAGTGAGGTCAGGAAGCACAGAGTGCAAGCCCTAGCCCAGCCAGAAGAGCAGCCCTTCCACCGCGCCAGGGGGCCCAGCGCGTGGTCCCACTCCTGAGAGCCCCACCACCCCAGACAAGCCACCCACCACCACCCAGGAATTCCGAGCATACCCCACCCCAGCCCCAGGTACGAGCCAGGGCCCCCCAAGAGAGACCCACCCTCAAGCTCCAGGCAACCTCAGAAGATCCAGGACAGAGCACGGCAGAAGATCCAAGAAAGGGCCACTCCCAAGGTCGAGCCCCAGCCACCACCCCAAAGCGCTGCCCTTGTAACATCTCTGGTCAGGCACATGCGCGACTAAGACAGCCCAACCAGTCGAGGTCCCCAAGGTTCTGTAGCAATGGTGGACACCCACCCTCCCTCCCACAAACTTCCCCTCCCTTCATGTCCGCTCCCCTCAGACCCCACGGCCATGGTAGACATTGCCTGGAGCAAATGCGGGCCCCAAGAGGGTTGCCCCACCCCATCCCAGGGCCAGAGAAGGAGTGATCCCAGCCCCCAGGTGCAGCCGGGCAGCCCATCTAGGCGCAGGCAATCCAGAGACGCTTTAGAGAGAGGATTTAATCATAAAACCTGCTGATTTCCTTTGTATATAGTGTTGTTGTTTTTAGACACAAATTGTCCTATAAACTTCATCAGTTCCATTTGTCAACTGCTGAGCATCTAGAACCGAGCTTTAACTAGAACTTCAGTTTTGCACCTTTTTCTTGCTGCTGTAGACACTTCGTGTTTGTTATTATTATTTTGCCTGTTGTCAGTCAGTGGGGAAGGTTTGTTTTAGAAATCACAAAATAGGTCTGAATAAAAAAATAATACACCTAATTGTTACGTTTTAATTTATGAAAAATGTTGTTATGTTTGCTGGTTTTGTTATTTCACATTGAATTAATCGAGTAAGGGCATTAGCAATTTTTCTAATATCTTTATTTTATTTTGGCCCATGGTGTATGTGAGTTTGACTCATCTGCTTTCAGGAATTTGAAATGAAGGAACAAAGGAAACCTTCGGCAGAAAAAGCATCAAACTATTTTAGAGTCAAAGAGGACTTGGAAAAAGACATATCAGAGACAAAAAAACTGGGCCAAGAAAGACAAATGTCATAAAAAGTCATAGTTTTAGTGGAGACGTGGGTGATCACCATCACTCCAAGTTCCTGTGACTGTGAAATATACAAATAACAATCAAGAATGTGTTAAGATACAACTAACAACCACAACTCTACTTGTGAATATTAACAACTACTAGCAGTAAGAAATAAAAAACGTTTTCAACGGTTTAGAATGAGGTATTAAAAAGCGCTTTATATTTTGCAAATGACATCCTAGAGAACGATGGTCTTTGAGGCTTTCCTTAGTAATGACTTAATGCACAAAAATGACTCAAGCTGCAATTTAATCTTTCTGTGAATAAAATATAATGTGAGTGGTGACGTAAGCCACATGCAAATTAGAAGATCATGCTTTTTGAAGTTTTCCGGTGCTTCCTTTGTTCCTGCTGTAATCTGTGCGGCTCACTTTCTGACAGATGGCCTCAAGAGAGAAGAAATCTGAGCAGGCCAGGTGTGGCGGGACATCCAGTCTGGCATCGCAGTTGGTTTTATGTTATCTCCCTTTCTCCACAGTGGTTAATGCACTATAGTTCATGAGGGAGCTCTGAGCAAACAGAGATATAAAAGCAGAAATGGGGGTGAGGTAGCTGATTTCACCTTGACAGTATGAGGGTGGTGACTAATATCAGTCTTTTGTATTACTGATGCCAGGTCTGCACATGCTCCACGTGCCTTACCAAAGGCAAATCATCATCAATGTCAGTAACAAATTAGTCTGCATAACCTCTTCCTTTCATTTTCTTTCCCTAAAAAGTAAGAGCAGGCACAGGGTCACAGATTTAATATATTATCCTCTGCGGTTTATGCGGTTTATTCCGTCAATGTCAGATTGTTTTTGTCCCCATACCTTCACCTGCTGCTAGGCAGCATTTTCTCATCGTTTCTGCTGAAGCTTTCAGCAAAAGACAATCTCTCTAAAAGAGCTTTTAAAGGCAGACCTTTGCAGAAAGCTATATTCCCTTTGCTGTTAGTTATTTGTTGCTATAAGACAAAATGGCATTACATTTTCTCTGAAAACAATTTTAAATGGCAATGGCAAATTAAAGCCGGAAATGGTGTCATATGGCCCCGCAGGTGCTACCCGGCCTTACTGCCCCCTCCTGGCCCACCTTCAGTCTTCCCCTTTGCCTCTGCCACCCTGGTCAGGGCTTCATGTGACAAATTGATGAAAAAAAAAAGTTTTTCAAAATGGCGGCTTTTCAGTCGGTTTTATCTCCATAGCAACCATTTCATGTTTTAGTTTCTGGGGGGCAACAATTAGCTCTACATATACATTTTTTTTGTTGAAAATTCAAGATGACAAACTATTCCTGAGGTCAAAGGTCAATGAAACTTTGCTTGCGGTTGTAGACTCAAGCTGGGGGCATTTGTGTGACATTTTGAGAAGATAAAAAAAAATGTTTTTTCCATATTGTGGGAAAATGTAAAAATCACCAAACTTAACTCTTTGCTACAAAATTGTCGCCAAGCCATGGGTCCCATAATAATTTCAAAACTTCCATTGGATATCCCCAACACACATATTTTAGATTAATTGACAGAGTTTGAAAGTTTTATTTGAGCCCCATATAAGATTTTGGCCCCATTAATTTTTTTTTATAGTTTTGTCCACTGTGATGTGATAACTTTTTGGGAAGGGGTTGTTCACCATGTCCAAGAAAAAGAATTGCAAAAACAATTTGGTCCCTGCAGTCAGTAACTGTTGTGAGCCATGAAATATATTGAAAACTTCAATTAAATGCCTTTAATCATTATCCCTGCGATTGCAAACATGAACATAGTGGTGCTGTTCTGTCAGGGCAGTCCAGGGCAGACTTCATGTTTGGGTGATATGTGATCAGACAGCAGCAGGATTGAGCATTGGCATCTTAGTGAACAAAAGGATAGTGCATGACAGCCAACACAGTGTACTTCCTGTGGAAAACCACCCCAAGTGACACTGATTGGTCTCAGATCTTCCTTGCTCCAGTACTGTCATAAACACTGATGCGATTCAAGATATCACCACCAGTCATCTATAATTGCAGCGTGTCTGCATATCACAGCTCTGCTGATTTTACCACAAACTATTACATCTATGAGAGGCCAGCTGTGAAATTAAACTCATACTCTACAAGATCAAGCTGGTCATCTGTGGAAGATCTCAGTTGACAGCCTACGTGTTTACTGCAAGTGCAGAACCACTGAAAGCTCCTCCAGTGTAAAAACGAGAGGACTCCTTTACAAAGACGGAGCACATGTTTACCCAGACCTTTCGCATCATCTTTAAAAAAGGACTTCTTTCCTATTTGCGCCGCGGCAGCCATGTTTTAACACTCAGCTTCAAGAGGCACATGGTGCAGAATGAACCTTAATGGACTGACATTTTACCCCAGCTTTTTTTTTCCTACTTCCACAAAAACTGAAGCCTTCACTTGTTTTAAAGGAGGTTAATTTGTGAAGTAATGTAATTGTGGCCTTGGAGACACAGCGATGGGGAACTATGCCAGTGTTATTCGCTGTGACTCTATCAGTAAAACATGCCTGTGCATTTTAAGACACCAAGTGGTTTTTTTTTTAGCTTGTGAAAGGCTGGTGGGGGTGGGAAGCAGTAAATAGTATGGCTATTTGTGATTAACATTGGTTGGGTGTTTTTATGCTTCAAAGCTGGGCTGAACGGTGGTGTGGTGGTTCGCAATGTTGCTGCACAGCAAGAGGACTTCAGCCTGAACTGGGTCCTTCCTGTTTGAAGTTTCTCACTGTCCAAAAAAACATGTTTCATATGTTCTAACAGTCTTAGGACTGAATCTGTGTGTGTAGCCCTGCAGTGGACTGGCAAACTACCCAAGTTTGTACCCCACCTTCACTCTGAAGTAGCAGAAATAGGCTGCAGCATCCCCCATAACACTGCCAGAGAAAGTGAAAATAAAAGATGGATAGATGACGAGATGAATGTTTCAAAGCTTTCGAAGCTTCTGTAAAAAAAAGAGGTTCCATGAACAACCTAGTTTGAGAAAAGGCATTGCAGGAAGCTGGTAATGAGAAATTAGGCTGTTTTAATACATGTGCAATTCCCATATGAGCTATTTATACAATGCTATTTTAGGCATCTGTGGGCCAGTAGTCGTCTCTGTAAGAAGTCTAATTCATTCAATCTGCATTATTCAGTTATGTATTTTTTAAATTACTGAAATGGCGAACAAAATAATCTGGAAAAACAACAACATAGACTATATAAATATTAATGGGTTTGTATTTTATGGAAATATAAGAAGCTTTAAGTTACATACATCTTCTTCCTCTCATCAGGAACCTGGTCGCGGGGCAGCAGTCTGAGCAGGGCTGCCCACTTCCTCCAGCTCCTCTGGGGGGACCCCAAGATGTTCCTAGGCCAGCATGTCCTGGGTCTTCCCCAGGGGCTGGATCTGAGGTTCGAATATTGGCCGAACTCTTCACTCCAGTACCCTGGAATAGACTTTGCCTGGAAGGCTAAGGAGTGTGATTCCCCTGTAGTAGGAACAGACCCTTCTTGAAAAGGGGAACCACCACCTCTGTCTGCCAGCCCAGAGGAACTGGGTTCGGGGGTTGCTGCCACGACAGGCACCACAGCTCCGAACAGCAGTAGAGACAATGGAGGTGGAGAACATGGTCCATGCAGACTTAATGCCACCAGCCTCCCTCGGTACCCGTTTGAAACTCTCCCGGATGTGTGAGTTAAAGACCTCCCCACCAGGGGGCTCTGCTAAACGTTCCAAGCAGACCCTCACAATATGTTTGGGTCTGCCAAGTCTTTCCGGCCTCCTTTTCCGCTAGCAAATCTAACTCATCACCAGGTAGTGATCAGTGGACAGCTCCGCCCCTCTCTTTACCCGAGTCCAAGACACACGGCCAAAGGTCACCTGAAACAACTACAAAGTCGACCATCGATCTCCTGCCGAGAGTGTCCTAATGCCATGTGTATTGATGGACACCCTTGTCTTCAAACATGGTGTTTGTTATGGACAAACCATGACAAGCACAGACGTCCAACAACAAAACACCGCTCGGGTTCAGATCAGGGAAGCCGTTCCTACCAATCACGGCTCTTCAGGGGGCCCCTGTCGTTGTCCCAGGAGAACGATGGAGTCTCCCATTGTGGCACTTTCCAGTACCCCTTTAAGAGACATCAAGAAGGTCGGGTACTCCAAAATGCTGTTCGGCCTGTAACCCGAAACCACAGTTAGAGACCTGTCCCCCACTCGAAGGCAAAGGCACACGACTCTCTCGTCCACCGGGGTGAACTCCAACACTTGGCAGCTGAGGTGGGGGCTCATGAGTAAGCCCTACCCAGCCTGGCCCCCTCTCACCATGTGCAACTCCAGATTGGCAGAGAGTCCAACCCCTCTCAAGGGACTGAATTTCAAAGCCCAGACTGAGAGGTGAGCCCAGCTATATCTAGCCGGTACCTCTCAATGTCTCGCACAAGCTCAGGCTCCTTCTCTCCCAGAGAGGTGATGTTCCATGTCCCAAAAGCCAAGTTCCATGACTGGGGCTTAGGCCGCCGAGGCACTCGCCTTTGACTGCCACTCAAACCACATTACACCGGCCCCTTCTGAGCTCTCTCGTGGTGGGACCACTGGAATGTGATCCCACGTTGTCCCTTCGGGCTTGACCCGACCGGGCCCCGGCCACCAAGCTCTCGCTTGTGAGCCCCAACCCAAGGCCTGGCTCCAGGGTGGGGCCCCGGTGACGCCAATCTGGGCCAGTTTTTGTCTGGCTCATCACCCAGGACCTGTCAGCCACTGGCAGGGAGACCCTACCAGGGGCTGAAACCCCAGACACTATAGCTCCTGAGATCACTCGAGTTCTCAAACCCCTCCACCACGTTAAGGTGGCAGTTTATGGAGGGGGCTTAAAGCGCTATGCTTTAAATTGCATAGCACTAAAATAAGATTATTCACATCAGAAAAAAAGAGATACAATCCAAAAGCCTGCAGCACCCGTACATGTCAACCCCCATTCAGAAGCATGTGACTATGCCTTTAACAGATGGACTGCACTTTTTTTCACATACTCCCCTCAAAAAAACATTTTATTTGTTTAACCTCTTGGAGGGGGGTTAGGGAGTTGGGACAACTGTTAAAAGGTAAGCCAGGATTGATCAATGTAATAATGTTACCTTTATTAAAAATTAGCTTTTTAAGCATTTAAAAAAAAAGATTAAATGAAAAATTGCAACAAGCAAACACAAACTCTTTAGCAAACAGGAGTTTACATTATATTTTCCATTGCCACGAGGAGAGGGAACTGTGTTTGTGTTGAGTATTGATTGGTGTTCATTAGTTTCATTATTTTTGGGTGTTAATTTATTATGGGATGGACATTAATTTTGTGTGTTTGTTGTATTTTGTAAATTGTCTTAGTCTTTTTCAGTTCCCCTTGTTTGTCTAGCTGGTCTGATCAGCCACTAAATGTCTTCCCATGTGTTTCTAATTAGGTCAGTTTAAGTAAGTTTGTCTGTTCAGTTGGTTAAGTTGTGCTCCTCTGTTGAATTTAAAGCTTCAGTTTCTTTGACCTCTTAATGGCTCATTTTTATTCATTCATTCATTTTCCAATCCGCTTTATCCCTGTCAATCCTGGTCACGGGGTTGCCGGAGCCTAACCCGGCTACTCATGGGCGAAGGCAGGGTCGCCAGACTGGTCGCCAGTCTGTCGCAGGGACCACAATCACACACCCATGCACACTCACATTCACACCTACGGACAATTTTAGAGTAACCAATTAACCTATGAAGCATGTTTTTGGACGGTGGGAGGAAGCCGGAGTCCCCGGAGAAAACCCACGCATGCACGGGGAGAACATGCAAATTCCACACAGAAAGGTCCCCATTGATGACACCAGGACTTGAACCGGGAACCTTCTTGCTGTGAGGCAGGAGCGCTAACCACAGCTAACGCGCTAACGTGCAGATTTCTTGAAAATACATGTTTGATAAACTCTTTCTGTCCTTGTTGCCTTATACTGCTTGGTCCACCACACCTCCTATTTCATTCGTGCAGTTTTCTTATTATTTTTTTCCAATCTGGGTCACATTGGAGCACTAAGTTCTAAAAAAAATTTGCTGTCTAGTTATTTTGACATTTTCATATAAACTTCTACATATGTTTTATCCTTAAAGTTTTCATGTGAAATAAACACAAAACTCACTTCTATTAGCTTATTGCGCAGGTTTCTTTTTATTGTATTTCAGTTTAAATTGTAGGTTTTTCCACTCAATCTGTCAAAGAAAGAGACATTCTTTCCAGTTCTTCGCATCCAAGTTTCTCTTTTATTTTAAGGTTTTTTTTTTTTGACCAGTTGTTACAAACTTTTTGGATCTGCAAAGTACTTCAGCATTGTGACACTTCCTGTTCGTACAAGCCTTCACCTCTGCTGCTTGTCTCACTGCTTTCCAATTAAGTAGCTGTGAAGACAGTCCTGCCTGTGCTCCTTATGTTAGCTTCAGCTCTAAAGGGCATTGTGTAAATGTCTGTCAGTGTAGTTTGAAGAGAAAGTAACATGGAGCAAATCGTTTGTGGATGTTTTGTTGAAAAGTTATCTTTTTTTCACACAACTGACTTTTTATCTTCTCTTCCGATGTAGTCTTACCATTTTTTATAAATCTCCAATATTCTTTTCCAACTCTCTGTGTCTTTCATTCCTTTGCTGGGATATGTCATTCTTTCTGTGCTTTTTATCACAAAGCAGTAAAAAGAATTTGGAGTCTGACAGCGTAATGTTGTGATGAGCCAGCAGTTCATTCCTCATGTGCAGTCGGAATTTAGTGTTGAACAGTGTTGCTTTAGTGTTGCTGCAAGGAAATGAATGGCCTTCCAGTAATGACGGGATTGCAGGATTAAGCTTAACTCCACTGAATTTGATATGAAAATAGATGTAAGCTTGAATCAAGAAAATATATTTATTTTAGATTGAAAGAAAAACTGGATTTGCATCCTCTGGATTTTATTTATTATGTATTGAATTGTCTTGAGACATTTTTGCTGTGTTTTTTAGAACTACGAATAATTCTTTTTATCTAAATATATTTATAGACTCACCTTATAAATCAGAAGTAATATTTGCGTTCACACATGCAGCTTTAATTACTACAAACATCACATTAAAGGAGAGCTGGAGAAACTTTTTTTGTTTTTTCTCAATCATTTTTCCATCTCACTGCTAATAAATGATCTGTCATTGCACTTTTTTGTCTGAAATCCATCAAACTTTATCTTTCCTATGCAGTTATGCAGAAGATAACGTTAGATGGATGTGGCTGAATCGCAGTGGCAACCCCTAAAGGGAGCAGCCTAAAAGCAAAGGGAATATTTAGTTTTGAACTTCAGCTCTGAATTAATCTTTGATGAAAAGAATAATAAAAGCTCATCAATTTTTCTGCCTCTTTTCCCCCAGAAATGTGAGACATCAAGGTAGTACCTCAGAGGTATCTTTATGTCATGAGCCACGCATCCTTTTCTTAATTCACGCATACAGTCTTTTTAAAGTCCCACTCCGATCATCTTTTGATCTGTTGTAAAAGCGTTCACAAAAGTCTTTTCATTTTGATCATGACATTTTTAGGCAAAATTTTAAAAACTGTGTCGTTTTCTAGGACAAAGTTACTGCAGAGCGGCAGTTTATTAAAATTCCCCTCTGAGTTTTGGGTGTACCTGCCAAAGTTGTGGCCTGCTCATGGTATTTCAACCTCACAAATAAACTCTTTTTCAAATGGAATTTTGTTGTCAGCTCATGACTCTCCATGATTTGAATAAAGAAATACCCATATATGCAATTTTAAGCTTAATTGTCTTTATATGTGTCCGCCATCATGAGAGGAATGCCACACGAACATGTTAGGAACACCAAAAACACAAGTTTCTGGAGTGGGTCTTTAAGTTATGTGTCACAGCTCTGGTTGATATACACCATATGAAACAGGAGAACAGTGTAACAGTAAATATAAAACTAGGAAAGCATTTACAAATACAAACAAAACCTTAGCTTGTCAAAGTTAAACACATCTTCTTGTTTAAGTAGAACAATGCCAGACTGCTACAGTTGCTTGCAAAAGTATTCAAATCCCTTGAACTTCTCCACAATTTCTGACATTATGACCACAAACATAAATATATTTTATGTGAAAGACCAAGACAAAGTGGCGCACACTTGTGAAGTGGAAAAAAAAGTATACAAGAGTTCAATTTAGAAAAAATAAATAAATAAAACAGAAAAGTGCAGTGTGCAAAAGTATTTAGCCCCCTTCAGTAAATACTTTGTGGAACGCCCTTTTGATAATAACATTAATAATGGATTGGATTTATCTGCACTTTTCCAGATGTTCAAAGTGCTTACAATCTATTTCCATATTTATCCACACCTCATTTATACGTGGTGATGGTGAGCTACTGGTGTTTGCCACAGCTGCCCTGGGGCAGACTGACAGAGGCGTGGCTTCCAGTACAAACAGCTCCTCTGACCATCACCGTTACATTCATACGCATTCACACACCAATGGAGTCACACACTGGAGGCAAGGAGGGTTAAGTGCCTTGCCCAAGGACACGACAGCTGGCTGAAGGGAGCAGGGATCGAACTGCCAATCCTTTGATCATTGGCCGATCTGCTCAACCACCTGAGCTACTGCTGTCCACTTTTGCTGCAGTTACAGTTTTGGGATATGTCTAGACTTTGACTGGACCATTCCAACACATGAATCTGTTTCATTTGAAGTCATTCCATTGTAGCTTTGGCTTTATGTTTAGGGTGGTTGTCCTGTTGGAAGGTGAATCTCCGCCCCATTTTCAAGTGTTATTCAGACTTCAACAGGTTTTCCTCCAATATTGCTCTGGATTTGGCTCCATCCATCTTCCCATCAACTCTAACCAGATTCCTTGTCCCTGCTGAAGAGAAGCAGCCCCAGAGCATGATGCTGCCACCACCATGTTTGACAGTGGGTCTGGTGTGTTCAGAGGTATGTGCAGTGTTAGATTTCCATATAGCGCGTTGCATTTAAGTCAAAAAGTTCCATTTTGGTCTCATCTGACCAGAGCTCCTTCTTCTACACGTTTGCTGAGTCACTCACATGATTTATGGAAAACTGCAAACTGGACTGCTTGTGATTTTCTTTTAACAATGACTTTCTTCTTGCCACTCTTCCATAAAGTCCAGATTAGTGCAGTGCACAAATGATGGTTGTCCTATGGACAGATTCCTCCACCTGAGCTGTAGATCTCTGCAGTTCATCCAGAGTCACCATGAGCCTCCTGGCTGCCTCTCTGATCAGTGCTCTCCTTGTTCAGTCTGTTAGTTTAGGTGGACGACCATGTCTAGGTTTGCAGTTGTGCCATACTCTTCCCATTTGCAGATGATAGACTGAACAGTGGTTTGTGGGATATTCAAAGCTTGGGGAATCTTTTTTTAGCCTAACCCAGCTTTGAATCTCTACAGAACTTTCTCCCTGACCTGTCTGGTGTGCTCCTTACACTTCATGATGCTGTTATCTCCCCAAACGGTCACAAAACAGCTGGATTTGTTTACTGAGATTAAATGACACCCAGGTGGACTCTATTAATCATGAAGTCAACATTTGATCAGTCACCAATCATCAAGCAACTTCTGAAGGCAATTGGACGCACTCAGAGAAAAGGAGCTGAATACTTTTGCACACTGTATTTCGCAGTTTTATATTTATAAAAAATTGAACTCTTGTATAATTTTCTTTCCACTTCACAAGTGTGTGCCACTTTGTTGGTCTTTTACATTCCAATAAAATATATTTATGTTTGCGGTCATAATGTGAGAAAATGTGAAGAAGTTCAAATATGAATACTTTTGCAAGCCACTGTAAACATAATTGTATTCACTACTAATACTAACTTATTTATGTAATTTTAACAATAATTTCTGAACAAAAAATCACAATAAGCAAAAAAATTAACTAAACTAAGTGATTATATTTAAACTGTGTCATGGTAAAACCTCTGTAATTTTTTCTCAAACCTCTTCAAATGTGATGATGAAGTTGGTGTGTGAACGCACCATTTTTCTTTCTTTACCTAAGCATTAAAAAGCTGCATTCTGCTTTTTTGGTGTGTTTTTTAAAAATATAAATTAAGCCAGGTTTGCCCACCAGCTACTGGGGTTGTAAGTACAAAATTTAATACAGTAGGAAAAAATTAATATACTTGATACATCCTGGAAGAAGGTGTGCTTGTAAACTTGGCAGAGTTAGGAAATACTTTAATTTGCATAAGAGTCAGAGGTACTCACACGCATAAAGCCAATGGCACTGTTATAAATAAAATGCAACATCCCAGTCAAATGTAATAAGGACTGAAATGAATTGTTGGCTGAGCTCCACTTGGAGTTGAAAGCTGTGTTGCAGCAGCAGACACACATTTCAGCTGGAAGGAAGTGGAGCTGCAGCCTGCTGTTGAAGATTGTTTGCAAAAAAGGTTTGAATCCGTTTTTGTTTTAATAGTGGACATTTAACATGCAGAATCATCCCAACTTTGTAATTTTATTGAGGGCAAATGGAATTGAAAACTGTGTCCACTTGTTTTACATCTGCTCGAATCTGTCCAACTGTATGTGTGCTTCTCTGTGGTTGTGTGCTGCTAGGTTCATCATCTCATACAATCATCTCAGCTCATATCTCTTTCTTTACAGCCCACGCACTTCAATGCTGCAGTGACCCCTGGCTTAGTTTGGATGGAGCAGTGGAAAGTAGAGAAGCCAGAAGATAGGGAAGCTGATGAGACAACAACTCCTCAATTCAGTTTGATTGAGAGCTTCCACGTGTGTTACTTCTGTTGTTCTAGCAAGTATAGAAGCAAAGTTCCTGCTTTTGTTTTATTTCGCCAGGTTTGTCTGACATAATGTCTGCCATTAAGCACAGAAGGTGAGAGTCAGGGCGAATTTACATTTTCACTGATCTGTGTGGGGATATAACCAAACCCTTTTAGGTCTGCCTCATTTCAATGTAAATTAGGGGCTAGACAGCTCAGTTCGTCAAGTGCAGGACTGGCACATTGGGCGCGATGAGCTGAATCCAGTTTGGGTCCTTAGGCAAGACTCTTCACGCTAGTGCCTACCTATGTAGCCACAAGGGGTCCTAGGTCTGGGTCTCCCTGAGCCGGTCCCCAGCCCGAACAAAATGCAGGGTTGTGACAGGAAGGACATCCAGCATAAAAATGTCTTCCAAACCAAAAGTGCAGATCAGTGAGAGATGATTCACTGTGGCGACCTCTGACGGGATATATTGAAAGATGAATGGCTTAGTTTGGATTGAAGAGTCGAAAGGAGAGAAGCCAGAAGGCAGGAAAGCTGAGGAGAAACATAAGCTTCCACAGCTTTTTCATTGGGATTAAGTTTTAGCTTTGAGAAATATTTTCAATTTTTTATTTTTATGTGGTTTTAATTCTCCTAAACCTTGAACTTATTATTTACAGAGAACCTTACTTCACTTTATTTAGCATGAAATGTCCTTAAAATAAAGACAAACACACTCCAGATTGGAAATTTGCTGCACATACATATATATGTTTATAATGTTCCTTTTTTTGCAAATACTTGTAAAATTGTAATTTTAACTTATTTTAGTTTACCTAATGATCAAACACAAAGAACCACTGATATTTACACTGACTGTCACATTGCTGTCCAAAAGTTCCAAACAAATAAACTTATGCTGTCAACATTAACACGTTAATGCACACGATTCATTTGAAAAACATTAACGCGTTAAAATATATTAACGCTGATTATTTACACTTCGCAAAGCAATAGGCTTCCAGAACAGGCTTCCGTGGTGTGCGTCAATTTCTGAAAACAGCACTCTTGGTCAGGTACAATCTCGCTTGTAACATGGTCACTTACAAAAGAAATACGTTTTCAATCGAATTTTAGTACTTTATTCTTGTTCTTTATTAGGTTTAATGATTCAAACCCAGTAATCTCTTTTAAAAATTGAAAAAGGCAAATCGAGACCATTGACCATTGTAATCATAGAACATGTAAAACCAGCTGTGCTAACTGCAAACCGAATCCAGGTACACCTTATAAGAAAAGAAAATTGATAATATTCATGTCAGTTTTTTGCTACGGTCACATTATGGCCTACAGGTTGTAGCAAACACTCAAAAAAACACGTAAAGGTAAATAAGAGTGAAGTAGATGAGATGCAGGCATGCAGTATGGATTTTTCATTTTTCAACCCTCGCTAAATCCTGTGCACTGCACAAGAAGCATGTTAGTGCTAAGTGATAAGTGCTCTTTGCCTGCAGCCTGACTGTTAGAAATTAGGAAACTATACAATCACAGTGCATCACAGTGGGTATCCTATGGGTACTCATGGATCACCTGCACACTTACACTGTACATGTGGCATTTGTGCGAGATCAGTAAGGGGCCAGTGTGCACACCTTTCTAATGACTAGAGTGTGGCAGAAGGGCATTGCATGGCAGCATCACCCGTATGTCATAAGTGCGTGTAAGTTCTCACTCACACGTATTCCTCCTCCACTGACAAGTGGCAACAAACACACGGACATGGCAGAGAAAAGGTCTATGGAGTGGCTGTATTTTTCCAAAGTAGAAGCAGACAGCATGCTCTGTCTCAGATGTAACAAAAACGTGGCTTGTGAGGGCGGCAACACCAGTAACCTGTCCAAACATTGCGCTAAAATACACCAGATTCTAGCGGAAAGTGCACAGTGTTTGACCGTCCAAATGAGACATCTAGCGCCGTGGTTGTTTCAACAGGTGTGTATGGTAGCGGTACACACATAGAAAACGTGACTTAAGTGTTGTCAAAGATAAGTGCATGAAATTTTTATAAAATTGAGGGGAAAATGAATTTGGCTACCAGCCCTGTAAAAAACAACGTTCATATCATATTAACACGCTGGAGGTTCATATTGTGCTTCAATATTAATGAAAGGTCCGACAGGCAATGTAAAATATATTAAAATACAACAGTGTGAATTTTTATTTCCACTGTTATTGTTCTTTAAAGTGAGGAGGATACTTGATAATACTCTCCATTTTGGTTCTTATTTGCACTGATTAGTTAAGTTGTTACCTTAAAGTGTATGTTATTATTACAAAGACATATTAGTATTTATTGACCATTTTATTTAAGTGTTTCAAAGGACGTTAAATTCATATTAATTTTATTTTAAAATAAAAGGTTTTCATGTACATACCCAATAGTTTATTAGTATTCTCTCTCTTTGTTTTTACACAGAAAAGTATTGATAAGAACACAGATTAAATACTGGATCGAAATGCAGTATCAATAAGAGGAATAGTGTCGATAAATCTTAATGACACCCATCCCGACAGATGGGTAACTATACTGATATGTCTGTGAACATTCTCTGTCTTCCATGTCATGTTATCACAAGATTATATTCTTCTGGAAAACTGAACTTTAAAAAGGTCAAGAACTGAAGAAAGTACTCGTTTGAGCAGCAAAACGTTTCAGATCAAGCTTTTACAGCACAGGCAGTTGCTTTAAAACGTAACGGTAAATCAACTTTTTTTGACTGTTTACCTGTACAAATTGGGCTTTCAAAGTGCTGACTGTAGGTCCTTGCCAAATTTTTGACAATTTACCATAAACTAATTTTATTCCTGAAATTTTTGTCTAAAACGGTCTGTGTGCTGCCACCTAGAGGTTGAAACGAGGTGGTAAAAGTTTGTGATTGGTCAACTGGTGTAAGTCCCACGTCATTTAAGAAGTTGCACGTCATCATGCTCTGCAGCTCCAGTTTCTCAGCCTGCCTGCCGTAGTCCCCCCCCCCCCTTTTTTTGTGCATTTTTCCAATCTGGGCTGAGGGTGGAGTCAGCCTCCAACAGTCCTGTTGTGTTACCCTTTAAAGAACAGAATCCTCTGTCTCCTTACAGAGTCAAATGCGAGAAATCCTTCTTTTATTGAGTTATGTGGAGAAAGGGGTTGTTTTTTAGGGTAAGTGTAGGTGCTGTAGTAAGAAGTGACTGGGATTTTTTGCAGAAGTCTCAAAAATAGTAGAGTAAGATTGCAGAGAGGGATTGAGTGTCTGCTGCTAACTGACAGACGTCGCTTTGAATCAGGAAGCTGATCGCTTTGTGCTCCACACTGCTGTGTCAATTAAAGAGCAGCAGTCCAGGCAGGTGGAAAAGAGGACGGCCTCATCTCAGAGCAGCAGCCGTCTGAAGATTGGCTTGAGATTGCCGCAGGCATCGACTCTATTCAGCCTCCTCTCCCTTTGACTAGTTCAGTCGCACATCCACAGCAGGCAGCTGGATAAGGGAAAGATTTCATCCATATCAGTACTATGTCTTCAGATGTCTTCAAAGCACACAAAGCTTCCAGAATGATGAAATAGCAGGTAAAGGAGGAAAAGGCAGTTGTTTCCCCTTTTGTTCCCTGAGGTCTGAGAAAAGTGAGCTCCTTAACAGTTCTGTCCTCTCTGTGCATGTGATAGTTTAGGATTTGCAGTCCTCCTGGTGCTAGAAAAACATCGAATCTCCTTTCCTTGTGGCAGCTCCTGCAGCTTTCGTTTTCAGCTGAAGCTAAAACAAGGTCATTCATTACCATAATGGTGCTATTTGAAAACAACATTTACATTTTTGGCCTGAAGCACAGCTTGTGAAATTCCTGCAAGGTCCATCAGCTGTCCTCTTCCCTCTCTACTTGAACTGCACAATTCCTAGTCTCAAGAGGGCCCAACACATGATGAGAGACACATCACACCCAGGTCACTCTGTTTGAACTGTTACCTTCAGGACGGCGATACATAGCAATCAAAGCATGAATGAACAGATTAAAAAACTGTTTCGATCCCACAACCATCATCACACTGAACAAAACATAATACACACAAGAAATAGACGCTAAAACGGACTTGATGTGCAATGAGTGAACTACTTTGAAAAAAAGGGGAATTTTTAGTGCAATGATTGAAATACTTTTGTGTAATATGTCATTTTTTTCTGTGCAATAAGTGGATTTTTTAATGGTACTTTGTGTTATTTATGCTTAACTTTTTTTGGAAACAAGCGACTGTGAGGACATTAACTCTTTTTTGTTGTGCATGTAAATGTCACAATGACAATAAAGCCTATTCTGATTCTGATTCTGATTGAACCAAGTTCTCATTAAACATTTATTTTCTTTGGTTCTAAATGGAATCAAAATGAATAAATGGCAATAGCTACATTCTTCAGAAGAATACTTGGAGGTGATTAGAAAGATTTTGAACCTCATCTGGCTGAAAGTAAGAATGAAATGTCTATGTCAAAATTAGTTATCCAAACAAAATATTACAGTAGTATTTGGAGATCCACTCCAATGAAAATCATGTTTTCAGTGTTTTAACATGTTCTCGCAGCATTTTTCCCATATTGGAGGACATATATAAAAGAAGTTCAGGTTTGTGAACCAGCAAATGCCATGGGCGGGTCAAAGTCTCCTTTCTCCAATACAGTTCTGGAGCATCCACTTTCAGACAAAAGGATCCATTCACATATGGTCTGCTGCCATCTGGCTCTAAACTGTACAGCCGGAGAGCTCTGATATTGTGAATTTTTTTTGTTGTTGCTACGCTAATGTTAGCTTGGGCTTGTGTGGTGATATAAGCTAGTGGGAGAGAGTGTAAACAAAGGGATGATGGGAATTAGCACGGGCTAACTTTTGCGCCAGCAGTTTCACCTACAACTCTGAGGCAAATTCCTAATAAACTCCTGCTGCTCTGCAGAAACTATGTCATAAAAATGACACAGCGCTTTTTGGCTAAAAACTGCATAATCATAATTAAAAGACCACTGAGAATGATTTTACAGTAGAAAAAACATGTCGTTGGAGTGGGACTTTAGATATTGATGTAGGTTTCAGCCTCTCTGGTACAGCAGAAGTAGCTCATCTGTTGCAGTCTCTGTTGATGCATGCTGCATATCATCGTCACGTTATGCTTGACATGAAAATAAGCCTTTTCCTATCTTTTAATGTGCAAGTGCTGTAACCACCCAGAAATAAGATGTTTGCAGAACTTTGTAAGTGTCTTGAAATTGGAAAACTTCTTCTCCGGACCGTGAACATCACATCTCACTTATATGTCTCCTATAAACTTTTCACGATGAACCTTGACCACTTTTAAGCCCCTCAGTACTCACGTCACACTGCTCCCTCTAACTTTAAATATTTTTTTCTTTGAAGCTGTGAGAAAGTGCTCCAGCATCTGTGCGTCTGTGTGAAGTCTATATGGAAAGTTTTGCCTCCATTTCAGTCAAAGCTTGTGTTTTATTTCTCTAATTATCATGCAGGGAGATGATAATATCACTGAAATATGTATGAATGAATAATTGCGGCTGATGAGTTTGGTGAAGTTAAGGCTTTGGGAAATAGTTCAGGAAGATGAATATACACAGAAATAAAGATAATGATGCTGCAAGATGAGTTAAACCCACAGAAACTAATGATCACTAACTACACACATGGAATTGCTTTACTTGCACGATATTGAGGAATGCTTGTGGTGGATTGATAAATTCTGTGGTGGACAGATATCTAATATTCTTAGGTGTGAAATACTCAGGTCATGTTCCCTGTGTGTCTTGGACTTAACCAAGTTAAAGGTTTAAGGCAGTTTAACATTTCCTTCATTTCTGTTCATGAGATTGAGAAGTTAAATGTCTGATATCTGCAGACACATTTACAATGTGGCAACATGGCATGACTTTTCCTCAACCCAAAGTGTTAATATTTGAAATGAATTTTACTGATAGAAGAAGCTCTCAGTTGAATATATAAAAAAGGATAACACTGAAGCTTAATATAATAGATACAAAAATAAACATCCTGGTTAAACTAGCAATGCAACACAATAAACATTTGTTACATGGTTCTCAGGTGTCACAGAGTGGCATCCAAAAGAGCATTTTTCTCTCTTTGATTTAGTTTATTTTCACTATGATGCCTTTAGAATTCGGCTTTTGATATATATATATTTTTTGCTGTGCAGAAAATTTAAAAGAGGCTGGTTCTGTTTTTCTTCTGTGGAGCATCAGTGTTTTTTATTGTTTTGTTAACCCTAAAAAAATCTATAATTATTATCTGTGGAAGCACTTTAAGATTGATATCTCACATGCATTGAATTTTTAATTTTATTCCAACTGGCTCTAAACTGTTCCAGACTCCACATGTATCGCAGTAAATATAGTTAAATTATATAGTTCTGTACCTTCAAGTTTTGTTGTTTTTTATTTTCAAAATGTTGAAGGAATTTAAGTCTTACTGACATGTTTATTTATAAGGAAATAAATTAGTCCACAGTCCATGTATCCTTTTTCTCTAACTCCTTATTGGGTCACAGGGATGCAGCAACTTACCCAGTCACTGAAGGGTGAGGGCACCACCCTGAATAGTCACATTCACACCTAGAATCATCAATTAACCCAAGAAGCAGTTTTTTGCGCTATGGGCAGCTGAAGTGGTTGGAAAATCCCATGCATGCACGAGGAGAACATGGAAACTCCACACCATTGGGATTTGAACCAGAGCCTTCTCACTGGGGCAGGACTACTAACACAGACACTGTAGTGCAACCCTAGTCCTTACTGTTGTTCATTTTCACTTTGAAAACATAAATAATAGTAAAAATAAAAAGACTGCCAGTAAAAAAATATGCAAAAATAATTTGAAGAAGTGAAAAACTATTTTTTAAAAAACGGAATATTTAGAAAGTCATATCTAGAAACACGCAATTGCTATCCCATATCAGTTATTAAGTTGTTGTCTTATATCAACGAAAAAAAAAGGATTTTTTTAAACCAGAAATTTCTTGCAGCAGAAATTTAGGCATATATCTTAAAAGGATTTAAATAAATTGATTTACTGCATTTATTGTACAAAACCATCAAATAAAACTATACCAAAAGCCTTCAGTAAATTTAAGAAAGAAATACTTCTTAGTAAAGGAGCTTCAAATGTGTTTTCTTATATTTGTTTATTTCTTCTTAACGAATTAAGATCTCTCCACTTGTGGTTTAACTAATGCGGTCAGCATCTCTGATACTCGTTAATTATTCAATGTTTTCATAACCTGATACCCATTAATAGTTGCCAATCTTAAACCCCTGTAGATTAACCACAACCACACAAATGAATGAAAATTAACTCGGCAACACAATTGTTTTCTGCACTGTGGCTGCAGATGAGTGTACACTACTTGGTGTGGATGCGCTTTAACCTGAAAGGATAATTCACTATTTTGTTTGTGCCATTGTGACTTTTTAAAAAAATTTGTAGCACAGCTGGTGCAGTTTTTAGGCCCTCCCACATCCCTTTATCTCAGCACAGACTGCAGTTAAGAAGCAAAGTCTAACAGATAGGCTACTTTTTTTCTGCAGCGTTGCAGACTGCAGCCAATCAGAGCAGTCATTTTTGTAAAACATCCCCCAATTTGTAATATTAAATATTTTCTTTGCCAAATACTTTTACTTTTAGGGATTATCGCAATTAGCAAACCCACATCTCTGTTGTCAGACTAAATGTTTTGTAACAGAATCCTTCGATGTGTTTAAAATCAACAGCACCACAGCAGTTGGTCAAGTGAGCTCACTCCCACATTTATATCATCACATTTTAAAGGTGTTCTCTGCTGGCTGGTCATAAGCAGAATTCAAACACCAGGTATGAAGATTTATTTCCTAGAGGTATTTTTGTTTGTTCGTTTGGATTCTAAGATTATAGACACATGTACACATTTGCTCAGCTCTTTAAGCACCCTCTTTCAAAAAACCAAAAATGCTTTTAAACATTAGTCGATATGCCCACTTCCTATCTCTCTGCCACTAATTAGTTTCTAGTATGTTGATGTAAGATGTTTTGCTGTGTTGTATTAGCTCCAGACAATGCCTAAGCTGCTCGTGCTGAGAGCATCACGAGCGTGTGCTCTGTGTCTCATACTGGTGCTAAATGCTCATGTTGGAATTCTTCTGGCTCCAGACGCAGCAATTCTCCTCTCTGTTTTCAGCTTCCTAAGCTTCTTACAGACTTGATTTATTCTCATTCTAACATGTCAGCTCAATAATGTCAATTGAATCGTGGAACGTTGGGGCGTGCCTTCCGATTTAATTACCATACCAGAACAGCTGTTTGTCAGTAATTAGCAGGAAATGTCAGACGGCAGGGAAGAAGATATTTTACGTGTCCAAAATTTGCATTGAAAATTCTCCCATTGCCACTGTGCACCTTTATTTCTGCATTTCCATTGTGTCTCATTTTACACCCTATTCCACTCTGATTATGTTATAAAGTTAAGGTCTTTTGTTTCATGGCGCCTAACAGCAATGCGACGTGCCTGGAATGAGGGCAGACGACCTTGCCAGAGCCAAACGCTTCCTATGGGTGGAAATGGGCTGAAAACAACACAACAATAACACTCGTGTGCCGCATGTTCAGAGCAGGTTATTTTTGGGGGAGAGAAAGGTGTGCAAGAAAATGGTAGGTAGGAGGTAGAACATAAGAGACAAGAAACAAAAGGACTTGTGGTCATGCGGTGCAATGGAGACATAGTAGCTCTAAAAAAAGACAAAAATATAACCAAGAATTGAAAAATTGATAACAAAAATAAAAACAATAACATAGAAAATGACCTTTGAATATCTAGCAGCAGGAGTAACTGCCTGTGATGTTTTTAAGCCTCGTCTCCAACAGTCTGACCATCAAGGTCAGGCCCTCGTGCTTACTGCCACCCTGTAATAGCAGCAGAGATGAATACACTACTGAATGAGATCCAATCATTGGAGCTTTTGTGAACAACAAAGAGTGACCTGTAAGGAGGGATGATGGGTGGGAAGAGACCAGTGAGGAGGGCATGTGAGAAAAGTGGCTCAAATAAAACCAGTACCAATTTTTTATTGTATTTTTATTTTCTTTTGGGTGCAGCTGCTGAAACGGAATCCACTTAAACAAGCTGCAGATTCTCTGCTGCACAACAGAAATGAAAGCATACCGTTTCCTTTGTGTCCTTTTCCATTTAAAGCACAAAGCTCCTTCTGCCCGTTAGTAGATTTAAATATCTAATCAAAATAAGAACATATGAGTAATAGTAACAGATTAGCTGTCTCTGCAATCATTATTTTAGCAAACAAAACACATTAAAATGTGTTTGTTGTGCAAGACAGTGAAGAATCCCTCCCAGCTAATCCGTTCAACTGCACACCAGAGTATGTGTTTCTAAATCTGACATTTTCATGTTGCACCTACAGTGATTTTTGCGAGCACTGTACATATGGCCACACATAAGCTCTGTGCTAAAAGAGGTGACAGTAAAGATTCAGTTCATAAATATGACACTATGTTCAGATAGTCTGAGTTTAAAGAGAAGCAATTTGAAAATGCCTGTAAACAAAACATTATAGTACTTTTTCTATTTTTATTTATAATGACAGCAAAAATAATTTAACTCAGTTCAGTTTGCCTATGAGGCATCAGTTCACTCTGGATTTTGTTAAGGAAGCAAAACAAAAAAACATCAAACCAAGAAAAAACTTTTTTCTCAGTTCAGTCCAGATTATTCCAAATCTGTCCCAAAGTATAATTTAATAAATACCTCTTTATTCATTCTCCAATCCGCTTTATCCCTTTCGGGGTCACAGGGTTGCCGGAGCCTAACCCGGCTACTCATGGGCGAAGGCAGGGGACACCCCCGGACTGGTCGCCAGTCTGTCGCAGGGGCCACAATCACACATCCATACACACTCACAGACAAAGAATGAAAGGACACAACGTAACCTACAGCAGGGACCACGACAAGAAACAGACAAAGACACTAAAGAAAAGAAACCATAAAACTAACGTTTTTTTTCACTAATGCAGACCCACACATTGAAATTGTACCTGTTGACTTTAGGTCATTTTTCCCATGAAGCCCTTATACAGCTTCCTGTATTAAACTACATTTGAGCAAAGACCATTTTTTTTGAAGGAAATCAATTGTTAAAGAAAACATTAGAGCTTGTTAAATTGACCAATTACAATTTTTTTTCTGAGACCATTTTTAAAATGTTTTGGAAACCAAAAAAACTAAAAAGTGAAAACATTTTGCGGTAGTTATGTTACGTGGCAGTGAGTATCGTGTCACCTCTGCTAACATTAACATGTATAATTTTTTTAAATGTTTATAACAAATTTCTTTCATTTTTTGGCGCTGTAATCCAGTCGGGAGAAGCTCTTTGTCGTTAAGAAAAGCACACATTTTTGAAATCGCAAAGTTACTGTCGTGAAATGGTAATGCCATGAAGTAGGCAAAGAAAGGAAGTGACGTATGGTTCATGCATGCGGGGTGAGCGGTGAAACAGGTAGAGTTCCGCATACAGATAGCGCAGTGACACAGCTCACCAACTTCGACCTGGTGGAAATTTCAGAATAAAAGCAGTACAACTTCCGTTGTAGATCAAACTTCCATTGCAAGTATAGTTCTGTTTTGATATAAGGAGTTGTGTTTTGAGTTGCTTTTTTTTGCATTGTGAGTTGATTTTTTCTTGTTGAGTTTTTTTTTTTTGTTGTAAGTTGATTTTTTTTGTGTTGTGACTAATTGTGTTGTGACCCTCTTTATTATGAGTTGAGTTTTTTGGTTCGTGATTTAATTTTTTTACATGTTGTGACAAGTTGTAGTGTGTTGTAAATTTTCTGCACTACAGGGGCACACCGACAATGAAAGATCTACTTTCTGACTTTTTCCATAATGAAGGCACACTGAACTATAAGGCACATTAAGTGAGACAAAAGAGTCAGATATAAGTCAGTCAGTCACATTACCAGCGTTCACAGTAACTCTAAAACTTCTTTGTAACATGCTATATGTTAGCTAGATTTGATTTGATTTGAAACAATTTATTTAGAGCAATTAGGCAAGAATAATACATTCTAATATTAGAAAAAAATAAAGATATAAAGCAAGTAGCAAACATCAGAAAAATATATGCAGATTATTATTATTCTTTTTAAATTATTATTTTTTTCATTAGAAAAGTAATTTACCTAAATCAAGTATCAAAAATAAAAAGTATGTGCAGATTATTTTCATTGGAAAAATCCTTGACAAAATCACACTTTAGCAAACCAAGTAAAGTGACATGATTAGAGCCTTTGTCCAAGACGGTATTCCGTCTTCTGCTACCTGATTAACAGCTGTTCTTCTGGTTTTAGCACAGTATTTAAAGTTCTCCCGGTTGTTGTGACTGCAGACTTTGTTTGTCAGGTCCATGACCTTAACATCTGCAGGGCAGAAATCGCTGCTGAAAATCAGGGCCAAAGTTGACTTCCAGAGACAGCGGTGGATCCTCGGGCTCCTATTTTCTTGAAATCATATTTGGCTCTTGTTTTGCTTCAGCGTATTAACAATACCTAGAACTCCCAACCTTTTTTGCAACACGTAATAAAATAGACTGATACCTCAAAACGAGTGTTACTGTGACTAACTCTTGATCTTGTTAGTAACACATAAAAAAAACAGTCTGACAATGCTACCGTATACAGTAACACTCAACCTTGTTTGCAACTCGTAAAAAAACAGACTGACATTTTGAAAGAGCACCACGCTTTAAAAAAAAAAAAAAAAGGGTTTTAAGTGTGCCTTATAGTGTGGATGATAATTTATGTTAAATCAGGCCATAGTCCATGCAGTGGAAAAGGGAGCACAAAAAACCTTAGAACAAAATAACACAAATAGCAGTTCTTGAAGATGATATGAAAACTGCATATGCTGGAAAAGAGAAGCAAACTGCAGAAATGAAACATCTCAGTAATAAATAGAAAATAGTCACAAGGGGGATAATAGAAAGACAATAAAAATGTCAGTTTTAATTACCTTGAGCGATACCATAGCAGTCTTTAATTCAGCATGACGTTCAAAGACTGCACTGCTGGATAGGTGATATGTCTCAATAAACTTTGCTTCTGACAAAAAAAAATGACGTGAGCAGAAAGGATGTGCTTTCAACGGTCCGTATCATTGGATCTACATCCCATTGGAGACTGCAGCAATTTTAGGTAAGGTTAAGCCTGTCTAGACCTGCCTTTCAGTTATGTTGATTTGAAGCACAAAACACAGCAATCCTGTGTGTGCCTTCAGTGATGATCTTTGCAATTAATTCAGGAACACCCATATTGCATTTTTATGAAATTCAAATGTACTAAATGGATTGTACTAGGTACAATTGTACCCTTGTATTAAACATAGTCTAAAGTAAATTAAGTAGAATGTGATTTTATGGGGTCATGTTTGCACGTGTTTTTTATACACACAAACTTTGAAGACTTTGAAACCTTAATGTTTACACAGCAGAGGTGACCAACGCATAACAATAAACAAATAAACTTTACCAGTCAGGTTAACTGGCAATCACTGTGAGATCCTGAGAAACGTAGATTATTTATGTTCTATTTGCAAAAAAAACAAACAAACTGTGATTTGTTAAAGTTTTTTTAACTCAAAGCAAGTAGTGGCGACCAACATTTTAAAACATTTACTTTCATCAAGAAGTATGAAGACACGTAAGCCCTTTCCACCAGCAAATACAGGAGGCATGTCTGACAATACCAATCAACTTTTAATGATACAAAGGAATTACAATATTTGCGTCCTGAAGGAAAATAACAACAAGGACTGCTGAAGAAACCAAGTCATTGCACATCAATTTAACTTGAAAGTCAATTGCGAAAGCCATTTAGTTTCTTTTATAACTAAAATCTAAAAAGAAGAAAAAGATACGTGTGTTTAAAAAAGGTTTTAAGTTGAGTTGACGTTTTTCCCTTATTGTGTGAGTTTTAAAACGGTGAACATTCTGCTCTTGTTTGTACATTTTCAAATGTAAAAACGGACAAGGCGCCAAACCAACCAGTTCTTTTCCTATACTCATCTTATTTCTAAACATTTGAGAGCAATAATAATAATAATGGGAGGGAACACCAAACTGTTAATAATTGCTGTTAATAAATATTTAACAACACTTCATTTAGAAAAATAATTTCTATAGCATTAGTATGAAAAACCACAATGAAGCAATAACACAACGTGGTGTGCATGATGCATAGCCATATTTTTTATTTATATTTTATAATTTATTTTTCATTATCTGAGGTAGGCTGCACGGTGGCGCAGTGGTTAGCGCTCCTGTCTCACAGCAAGAAGGTTCCCGGTTCAAGTCCTGGCTGGTGGACCTTTCTGTGTGGAGTTTGCATGTTCTCCCCGTGCATGCGTGGGTTTTCTCCGGGTACTCCGGCTTCCTCCCACCGTCCAAAAACATGCTTCATAGGTTAATTGGTTACTCTAAATTGTCCCTAGGTGTGGATGTGAGTGTGCATGGGTGTGTGATTGTGGCCCCTGCGACAGACTGGCGACCAGTCCAGGGGTGTACCCTGCCTTCGCCCATGAGTAGCCGGGTTAGGCTCCGGCAACCCCGTGACCCCGAAAGGGATAAAGCGGATTGGAAAATGAATGAATGAATGAATGAATTATCTGAGGTAATCTTGTTGCTGTTAGCTTTCTTTGTATTTTGTCACCTTTTTTGTTGACAGGAGGGAAAAATTACAGGAGTTCTCAATGACATAATTTTGGGCATGTAATGTTATGTAGTAAAGCACAGGGTTTGGTATGTTGCATTTTAATGTTGCAGGTATTGCATGATTTCTACTCGTGTTCGCTCCAAGGACTTGAACTGTGAAACTTTTGTGATCTCCATCTGAAGTGAAAATATTCAATATCTCTGTAGTCTGCTGCACAGAGGGTAAAACTGAAAATACTAATTATCTCACTGTGCCTAAAGTTATGTAAATTTCTCTCTTATGTCTCATTAACCTAATGCAACATTAGATTGCAAATGAATCCAACATTTTTTTTTGCTGCAAGGCCACTCTGACTGTTATCTTTATTAATTGAGCTGCAAGTGCGTGATCCATCTTCTGCATGTCTGAGATGAGTCAGCCCTGTGTGGACTGCTTGTGACCATGTAATTGAGAGATCAAAATGCTTGAATGGGAAGTACAGCAACGATTCCACATGCAGGGAGGACAGGAACGCTTTACACTCATTACGGCTGGACCTCGGTACCAGCTACTGCCTTTGTTTCTCTTGTCTTGTCTTGTCTGGCTGCGATGTCAGCAGAAGGCAGCCGTCAGAGCAGAATCACCAGCGAAAGAGAACAAACAGACAAGTGCAGCCATCTTCTTTGCCCGATGGAGAAAAGACTGGAGCTAATAGGTTTTAATTTCCAACGGCAATCAGCTTCACTGCCCCAAAGCGGGAAATTGAATTTTCAATTGGATATTATCTCTTTGTCGTTTGAAATAACTTATTATGAAGCTTTGTGCGCGTTTGAACAGCTTCACAAAGCATAATGACTAATTACAGGGCGGGATTGCCTTAATGTGGCAGTTGTATTTACCCTTGCAATAACAACAGCAGAGGCTGGTTCCAGCTTTTATACAGTGACTGGAGATAACCTCCAATCCCTTTAGAGGACTTGTACACAATTAACTGCACTGCCTTATCTTCTCACTGACAACCTCCTTTTTCTGCTCATGTTATGTCTCTTTATACAATTGAATGATTTAGTTGCTTTAACTTGAAAGGAAACAGTTTTTGTGCTGCGTCTGTTTCTAATGAATACAAGGAACAATGGTGGAATATATAATGAGGTTGCTTAATGTGTGCAGCAGTTTCACACGTGAGCACTCTGCTTGCATCTGGCGTTGTGGACATTTTTTCCAGTTTTGTCATGATGTCTTCATTTCATTTTAGCTCATTAACACAACGATAGTTAACACAAATCTACCAACAAATCAAGGCCCGGACGATTGGTAAATTGATGTGACAGTCTAGAACCAGTAAAAAATGTAGTGTATGTGCTCCATATCTCGCTGAAGGAGCCAGAGCTTAACACACACAGGCTTGTGCTGATCACTGGATGTTTCCACTGAGGACAGCAGGTCAAAAAGATAAAAAGAAAGACTCCTAAAGTCTTCACAAAACCCATAAAAAACTGGCCTGGCAAAATATTTGTTATCGTGAAATCTCTGACTTTGCCCCTCACATGATGTTGTCATGACAACCATGAGGACAGTGGAGCTGAAGAGACAATTTTGACCTACAGCTACAAAAACTGCAGCGTGTTGCTGATGATCACAGTGTGACATGACTGTGAACTTTCTGTGGAAGATTTGTCCTTTATATAAAACTTTAGAAAAATGTTGAACAAATATGTGTCTATTAACAATATTCTGAGAAATAAAACTGTTACAACTAGATATATAGCATTACCTGAGATACTAGTGTGAATGTTGTAAGCAGAATGTTGCCGCTGTAGATGCTAGAACTGATAGCTGAAAAAGCCGAAAGTGATAGCAAAAAATGCTGACGCTGAAAACACTGAAGCTTAAAGCAGAAATGCTGAAGCTGAAAACACTGAGACTGATAGCTGAAAATGCTGAAGCTGTTTGCTTAAACCGCTGAAACGTATTGCTGAAAACATTGAAGCTGATCGCTGAAAATGTTGAAGCTGATAGCTGAAAACACTGAGGCTGATATCTTGCAAAAAATTTTGCTAAATTCCAAATTAGCCTAAAAAACTGGAAAAAAATTCTAATTTAGCCAAAACAACTAGCATAATGCTAAAATATTAGCTAAATTCCAAATTAGCTTAAAAACTAGAAAAATGTCTAGTTTAGCCAAAACAGCTAGCATAATGCTAAAATACTAGCTAAACTCCAAATTAGCTTAAAAACTGGAAAAATGTCTAGTTTAGCCAAAACAGCTAGCATGTTGCTAAAATAATAGCTAAATGCCAAATTTGCCTAAAACACTTCAGTAGTTACCAAATTAGCCAAAAAGATACATAATACTAAAATAACAACTAAATGCCAAAATTGTTTTAAAAACTCAAGTAGACGCCAAAGCAGCTGAAAAAACTAGCATGTTGCTTAACTATTGGCTAAATACCAGTCTATGCCATTCTAAATGTCAGTGTCAAAGGAAACGGCTCCTTTCACAGGCAGAGGAAGAGAAGGAGCAGGGCATAAGCTTTTCTCTTTCTAACAGTTTTGACATGGATCAAACAAATGCTTGTATCTTAAACCATGTATATCTGCAAAAAAATGAAAACACCGTCAGAATCCAGAGATGATGGACTACAACTAGTGGGATTTTCATGTTTCATGTTTCAGGCATCCAGGAGTAATCGTAAGTTTAAAATAAGAAGTAGACAAGAAAGTTCTCCCATTAACCATAATACATTTGTTGAGAGAACAAACTTTGAAAACCCTGAAACATGTAGTTGACATTTGGGGCTGCTGTGAGAAAACTACATGTTTCAGTGTTTTTAAAGTTGTATTGTCTTAGAGCTAGGAAAAATTCTGAAAATAAACTGATAAAAACTTTTTCTGTGAGGGACACTGTGGCAGAGTTTGAGTAAAATGAATCCATGAGAGGGTCGGTGTCTTCCCACTCTGACACACTGCTCCACTCTAACTTCAACTGCCGCTCCTTTTGCATAGACTTTCATTCATAACTGAAAACTCACTCAAAGATGACGTAACATATATTTTTATACATACATACATATATATATATGTTTTTTAAAAAAAGTAGGCCGACCCAGCGTTTATTAGAGACCAGCGCCTTTTGGAGACCAGCGTTTATCCATCACAGACACAATGATGATGGTTAATGGGTTTATGTTGTGTAAGATTCGATCTCAAAATGCAGAAAATAACAAATGAAAATTTCAGGATTTATTGAAATGATGAGAACATTTGTTGGGAGGGGGGTGTTGGGTCTTAAAGGAGCCCGGCCGCTACTAGGGACCGGCGTCTATTACAACTAACACTTGTCAGACTCGGCTTTTGTTGGAGACCAGCATCTATTAGAGACCGGCCATTATTGTAAGATATACGATAATCACTTTGATCTGCGATATCTCAAAAACCGTAAGGAGTTTTAAAAATAAAAACACAAGTTCATAAGCCCAAGTCTGCTAAATAGTTTAAAAGCTGAATGGTTTTTGTAAGTCTACTTGAATTCTATTGTTTTGCAGAGCTGAAAGTTTTTAGTTAAAAAAGGTGCATTTAAAGATTCTGTAAGCTTTTCAATGGAGTTAAATAAATGGTAGTTTGTTGAATAGTTTAAACGTTGAAGAGTTATGAAGTTCCTTCTCAAATGAAGCCACTTACCATACAAACTCAAAGTTATTGAGAGAAAACAATAATTTAACAGTGAATAAATCTTATCCACTACTAACAATGTTCAGTATTTACCCAGTGACATGCAAAACACGTGTACATGTTGTTGAGGATATCATCTTAACAGAAACATGCTTCCTATTTGGAATAGGACCTGTTTAAGAGTGGAATGTGATTACACCCCCTGCGACCTGTCCAGGGGTGTCCCTGCCTTCGCCCATGAGTGGCCGGGTTAGGCTCCGGCAACCCCGTGACCCAGAAAGGGATAAAACGGTTTCGAAGATGACTGAATGTGATTACACTTCATGCAGCCTTTTATTTGCTTATTTTTATTTATTTTTATTTAAACATAAAAGCGAGAAAGAGGAAAAAGTTAAATTTTGGAAATTACCCAGCTTTACCAATTTTTATTTGAAATACTAAACCACTCCTCCATGACTGCTTTCATCCACTGTCAGGATGTGCTGAGCTGACAAACTCGTGCAAACATTTCCACAACAGTCTGTGTTTTAAACTATTACCTTAGGTCTCGTGGGACCTGGGCAGAAATGGCTCATGACTCCACTTGCTGTTCTGAGTGAGTCTAAATGAACTAAAAATATATTTCAACAAAACTGCAATGAGAGAGTGCTCATTTAAGCAGTTAGGATCACAGTTTTGGCAGAAATAATGTAATGAACGCAAAGTTAGCTGTTGATGGTGCTCTTTTCAGCATATCTCATTAGCTGTAATGCATGTAAACACTTTTTTAAATAAATAACTTTTTCTTTTTAAATATACATGTAAATGTATATGTAAACAAAGGAAATACTTTGTCCAAATTGGCTAGATTAAAAAAATTAATGAAAACATTAATAATTGTGGGGTTTTTTGTACTCAAAAACCTTTAGATGAGAAATTCCAGCATTAAATAAAAGTTCACATGAAACTATCTCGAAAACAATGTGTGACTGTGGACTGCAGTGACCAAAGTCTTTAGCCCTAATGTCGACATTACCTTTTAAATTATTTTCACCTGTAGAGCAGCAGTAGGTCATTAGAAAATTGCCTCTGAGTTGTCTGCATGACTGTTAGTGCAGAGTAACCACGCTCCCCCTTTCCCTCTTTCCCTGTTGCTGAGAGCTCTCTTTTTAAGTGGAGCAGGGAGCGTCTGGCCTGCCTAGTGTAATTTCTATGTCTAAAATGTGCTCCTTTTCAAATTGCATTTTTTTTATTCACAGCGATTTGAATAAAAAAAATTCTCAGAAATGCAATTTTAAGCATAATTTTCTTCATATGTGTCTTCTATCATCAGAAAAATGCCACAAGAACATGTTAGAAACACCAAAAATACAGTTTTTTGAATAATGGTTACCTGGTTCAGGTGCGTCCAGCCTTTTATAACATGCAGGAAGGAGCATGATATATTGGAAAACATGCAGGAATGCGGCCCTCGAGGCCTGGAGTTTTCTATCCCTGGTGCAGACAAAGGAATGCTGGGATATGAATGTAGGGTTACTTCCGCGCCAGCACTTTCGCCCACAACCCAGAGGCCACTTTTTAATGAGCTCCTTCTGCCCTGCAGAAGTATGTCTTAAAAAACAACACAGGCTTTTGGATTTTTGCTAAAATTGCATAATCATGATTAAAAGAACACTGGGAACGGTTTTACAATAGATACAAATATCGTTAAACTTTAAAGCTTTTTTTGAATGCATATAATTGAAGTCTACTTTTGCTCTGACAAAGACTCCTGCTTGACACAGTCTTGGAGTCATTTCAAGTTTCTTTTAACAAGTGAAAGCGTTTTCCTGCTTCATTCTCCCTCTGTGAGCGTTTGCAGATGAGAGATTGCTGTCTTGGAATATCAAGGGTTGATTTACTGTTTAATAGACTCAGCAATGAGGCCTCCTGCTGTCCTGCCACCTGCTCTGCCAACCGAGAGCAGCGTCGCTACGCACACATTTGCGGCTCGTTTACCAGCATTTTGAAACAAAAGCACATCCCTATTAACCAGACAAACAGGAGCAAAAGCCACTTAAGCACACAGAGCTGTCTGTTCGCACCTCTATCGTGAACAGAATGAAGAAGTGGGACTGGTTCTGGTGCTCTGTTTGTCCACCTGTCGCTTCATCTTCTTCTGCCTCCTCCAAGTGGGACACTGATGGAGTGTATCTTTTTTGGCTCCAGTTGAAAAATGAAGCCATTAGTTGCAAAGGGAGAGAATCAGAGGCTGTTGGGCAACATTTCCCCTCCTTCAGTATAGCATTAAAAGAGTTATCCATCTTGATCAGCACAGTACATGCAGCACTTATTCCAGGTACCTTTTAATTCAGATAAATCAGTCTCATCATTTAAGGAGTAAACGAGGCTGAAACCGAAAAAGAGTAAAGATATAACAAAACAAAATCCTTTCTTCAACTTGTGAGACTCTTTATTTCACTCTGCTTTCCTCATTCATCTGTTTCACTCTTAATCTCTAGTGTTTTGTGCCCTCGTCTCTCTCTCTGCACCCCCACTATGTGCATGTAAAGTATACAACCTCTACAGTTAACATCTTCTATATTCTTTAGTGGAATTCAGAATCTAGGAAAAAAGAAATGCTGTCTCCTACTCTGCCTACAGCTACTTTACGGTCACTGATTCATGCAGCGGAAACTGCTCCCAGGGCTTTCTCTGGCTATGCATGTTTGTGCATGCAGCATGCTGATGTGTGCGAATGTTTGCAAAGTGCACTGCTCAGTTAATGCAAATACTCCAAAGGCTGTCCAAAGATGTTTGGATCAAACCACAGACACTCACCTTTCAACCTCTGGGATCTTCTGACATGCTGCTTGACCAGTTTTGTTGATGCAGACAAGAGATATACATTTGTAAGGACACATATATTCTTTTAGGTATTTTTTTGTTAAAGAACATCGAAAGCATCAACTAATGAATAGTTCAGATTTAAAGAAATGTCATTGCCTGTGTCCTTTTTGTCCTATTATGAGGTCCAGAAGGTCCTATTATGAAGGTCCTTTCCCAGAATGATATAAATATCAAACTCCTCTGGCTTCTGGTAAATGGCTGTGATTTATTTGAGGCAAAGGTAATAATCTAACTATTTGACACATATTTAACAAAGAATAATTTCAATTTTTTACTTCCATAAATTCAATTTTAAAATACTTGTCTAAAAATGATGCAGAATATTTAAGAACTTTTTTTCAAGCTTCCTTTTGCCCTGAAAGCCATTTTAAAATTATAAATGAAGTTGAAACCTTTACCATCTCTGGTCCTCTGGTTTTCTTTCAAAGCGTTTTGGATTTAATTGCTGTTACTGTGCATGTTTTATCATACATCTTGAAAAAACAGAACATTTATTTCCTGAATGTATGTTTACTTTAATATTTTGGTAGGACTTGTTTCAATGGTTCTCTTAATGGCTACATACTCCTGACCCCATTTTGTTTGGTTTGTTTATAAAAAATAATTTGCACAGAAGAATAATTAATACAAAAATAATACTTGGTAACATTTTTTATACATAGAAGCAAATGTTTTAAATCCATGCCAATATCCTATTCCCTTCGTAGAGAATTACAACTTTTTTTTGTCATGTCTAAAACAGGTAAGAACTAAAAGAGCTGTGAATCTATATGGACCTAAGAATATTGGACTTTTAGAACATCTCTAGCTTCTAACTAGTTTATTTTCTTAATTTTTTTTTCTTTTTTATCTTTGTCTTTATTTTCTTGCTTTTCTTTTTGTTCTTTTTACATCCCTTGTGTGTCTGTTGTTAGGGCTTGTCTGTAATTGTATTGCTGAAGATTACCAATGAAAGCATTGGAAAAAATATATATATATATTTCTCACATCTCAAGTTCTATGGAGTTCTACTAAAAAAAGATTAATATGTATAGTGTGCTTATTACCCACATTTTATTTGACTGGTATTCTATTTTGAAGTTTATTATTGTTAAATGTCCGACCTGAACAGTTAAACGTCAACTAAAAATTTACTTTTGCAAAATTGGCTTTTAATACTCAGTAGTTGATTGCATCTTAAATTCTCGTTCTTAATTTGCTCTATTTAAAAATATTTTTTTGTTTTCTTTTCTACTACTGTGAAGCACTTTGGCCTGGTGACATAGTAAAGTTCTATAAAAATAAAGTTTCATTTATTCAAATGAAGTCTATGCAGACTAAATATTAGTTTGATGTTTTTGTTCCATGTCTTATTTGCTAATTACACAAACCACAATTATTTTTTTGAATACATTGGATGAAGGGTAATTACTCTAACCACAAATGGTGGTAGAGATATGCTTTATTAACTTTTACATGTTAAGGGTTTGGTGGTCAAACTATGGTCTTTGGTGATTAAAGAAAAAATAAAATACTTAGACCCTTTTTTTCTCTAAATTGTTTACTATCCATGCTGAATATGCTTAAAAATAATCTTTGCTTGGTTTTTAAAGTGGATTACTATGAAGCCATTCATTAAAAAGGGACAATATTCTTATGTTTTTTCTCTCACATCTTACTTCAGCTAACTTTTCACCTTTCTCTGTGTCTGTCCAGCCTGAAGTAATCATGTACGATGCCACACGGGTACCATCTCCAAAAGATGGTGCAAACGGGATGGCACAGCCCGCTCTCCCTGCTGGATCAGAACCAGGAACGGCTGCCGGATTGGTGGGGACGACTTCTACTGCAGTGCTGCAAGATAAAACTGAGGAGGGACAGCTAGGTACAGAGGAGGAAGAGGAGCCTAAAGTGGAACCTGTCCTGGTGAAAAAGCCACACAGAGAGATTCTGGACCATGAGAGGAAGAGGAGGGTTGAACTTAAATGTATGGAGCTTCAAGAAATGATGGAAGAACAGGGGTAAGTTTGACAGTGGAAAAAGCTCCTTTAAAGACCCACACCAGTCATCTTTTGCTCTGTAGAAAAGGGGTGTAACAGATCAAAATCCACAGTTCAGATCGCGTCACGGTTTTTGAGTCATGGTTCAGATCATTTTTCGGATCAGTAAAATGGGAAAAAAAAAAGACAAAAACCAACAAATTTTTTATTTTTTTTAAACTTCAAAGCTTATATAAAATACTACTTGTATTATAGTATCAAAACATTTGCTCATTGAGGTCTATTTCTAAAAACACAACATTCATGGCACATTTGAACTCAAGATATTCCTATTTATATAAAATTATCAGGATGCCAATATAAACAAAGTGCATTCTGAGTACTGTTATCAATTGATTAAAAAATTAATCAGGTTAATCCCTCTTTGTGATTAACTACGATTATTCGTAATGTTTTATGAGTAAAGTTTTATACTAGCTGATTTTGAACAAAGTCTTGGACATCTTGAACAAAGAAAAAGGCCAGAGAGAGCATGTGTCCCTTAATTCTTATTGTCTGAAATGTTTTACTTTGTAAAGTGTTAACTCGGTTATTGTTATTGTGCGCACAAAACACATCAACAGTAAGATAAGCAGAACTGTAAAGACTTTCTTGTCTGCAGTATTACTCCAAGAAAACAAAGATGCTGATACTCAGCCACAAGAAACTGACATTGTGGTTCTGCACTTTAAATGATCCGGGTGAATAGTCGATGCATAGACTTGTTACAGTGACAACGAGCCGCATTACGTATCAAACAGTCCACCTTTTGTAAAAAAAAAAAAAAAAAAAAAATCCAAACCTAAAAAACAACAAGAATAAACTACTAAAAATCGATTGAATATTTATTTCTTTTTTAAGTGACCATGATTTGAGCGGGATAGTGCCCGACATCAGAATTGACGTACGCCTCATAAGCCTGAACCGACGGAAGACGGTTGCTTTGCCAAGTGTAATTAAATAGCATTTATAAATATTAACCCGTTACTTTTTTTGAATTAATCAACTACATTAACACGTTAACATTGTCAGCCCTAATTATGAGACATTTCACCTAGAAGAAAAAACAAACAACATTTTCTTTAAAAAAAAAAATAAGTAAGAGAAGCAGGGATGTCAGAATTTACCACTTCAGATTTCTTCAGTGGCCCCTCCTGCAATAAAACTCCTCCCACTGGTTACAGACTGAGCAGTGGCTTTCTCCTACCACAGTTCAGGGCACCTGCCACTCCTCTCCTTTATTTATATGTCTATTCTCCTCACTGGGAGAGTCTGAATGTTTTTATGAGCCCACCAATGAAGACGTGCTCCACTATTGTAGAGCACTTCCAAACAGATAAACCTGATCTCTCATCATCAGCATCCTCCTTGATGAGGTTGAGAAAAACTTTGGACGGAATCTCCTCCCACACACGACTGGAGCTTTAGATTAACTTTTTTTTTTTTTTTAAACTAGCGTTAAGCAACAACTTTGACACATGTAGAAACAAAGACTGTCGGCGTGAATTAGTCGTGCAAATTGGGTCTGGTATGAATGGAGAGCTGATTTAATTAATGCATGCACGGGGTCCGCAGGAACACAGAAAAGGAGGATAAACCGGTTGGACTGAAGTTAAATAAAAAGTGTTGATTTGGAGACAGCTGTGTTGTTATATATTATATATTGTATATATTATATATATGTTATATATTCTGTCTTTTTTTTAAGAAAGTAAAAGGAGGGAGAAAAAAATTTAGAGAGATTCAATCAGAAATCAGAGATTTTATTATTTGAGTTGCAGCAGTCATGAAGCAGAAAGAGCAGAAATCTGACTCTGAGATGTGCACACAAGATCACAGGCAGCCTCAAATATTACATTCTGAGTCTGTTACCTGCCAACTCAATTCCATTTTAACAGTGGGAAGGAAAAAAGGAATTGTCGATGGCTGAGTGGGGTAAATGTAAGGGACAATTGTTTTGTGAGGCATTGCCTGTTTCTGCATCACAAAATGAAAATGTTATGACACTGATCTGTCATTTGACTTTCTTAAAATGACTGTAACTGCGTTTCGATTTACTATAAAATTACGTAAATTGGTTGTGCGATAATAAATTTGCCTAATGGAAACAGAACGACTTCGAAAAAATCACATTTATGGAAAAAGTTTTTGCGCTTGGAGGAGGTGGTTTTTGAGGCTTATCGAAACTGATACATGATGCAAAACTGCAAAGTAAACACTTTTTGAATTAATGAGTCATGTGACCTTCTCCTTGGTAGGAAGTGGCTGCCTCTGGCACCGCACAGCGGGCACCACAAGAGTCCCACAGCATCACACAACTTATCAAAAGTTGAGTGTGTCATGTGAAATTGTTGGATCCACAGCTTCTTTGTAAAATCACAAACCACAATTTCCTAAAATCGCTTCATCCATAGCGGCTCCCATGTGTAAGGAGCTTTTCGCTCTATGGCCTAAATAAGACGCAGATGTTTCCTTTGATAGATGATGATGCGTGCTAGCTAGTGCCGTGGCAGAAATTTCAATGTTTCTTGTCGTGTTATCAAACAGGAAAATGGGTCCAGCTGCTTACTTGTTAGAAGGTTTATTCTTTTAATTCCGCTGAACAGGCTTCTCATATGTGTCCCTGTTTCTAGCAACGATGCTATGAGATAAGATAGCTGTCAAAAAAAAATGTAATCATAAAGAAAACGTTATGAATACAACCTTTAGTTTTACGTTTGACATGTCTGTTTAGAAAAGGATTTGTTTTTGTTTTAAAAACGACTTTTCTTTGTCTTGAATACGAATTTCTCCTGTTTAAGTACTGTCAAAAATACGTCACAGGCATAAACACGGAGTCCCGGAGCTGATGATGTCATCACCACATCATTGTCTGAAGTTGAGTTCCTGATTGGTTGACACAACACAAATTCTTCTGCGCAGCCAAATATATGCAGTATTTTCACTGTGCCACGTTGTTTGTTGCTGCCTGAAACACGCTGTTGCCAGCCCGCTGCGAAGTGTTCTATGGTCGAGTTGCTGCAGGATCTCTGATCACGTCTGTGCGCTCACCTAACAAACTGGCCGCCGCAGCCACGATAATGATGTTTGGTGGGAACGCAGCTTAAGGTTTAACTTAGTGTTGCTGGAATTTCCATAAAAAGCATTTTTTGTCAGCACATCGAGATGTAGCAACACTACTCCAGACTCTTGAGTTTTTTTAAGGGACTTTTTTATTTAATTCCTTTTCAAATCTGTCTTGAAAGACTAAATCTTTTAGAATTCAAAGCAGATTTTTTTTTCACTAGAAAAATGTATTTACTGTGCAAAGCATCGTCCAGGACAGGTAATAATTCAACCCAGTTTAAAGTAAAGACAGAATTATTCAAACTAAAGTCTACAGTCACCCACACTCTGAGATTTATCGTTGCTGGATTCCCTTTCCTCTCCACACATGCTGTTCTGTGAGGAACCTCAGGAAAATTCAGTCTGTCAAAGACCGTAATTAATGACAAGCTTTGTAATCCTATGTTGGTACACAGAGAGTTCACTCTACTGCTGATATCGTGTGGCATTTTACTCTCATCACATTTGTCATTCAGAGAAAGCTGTGATATTTTATAGGAGGCAGCTTTAATTGAATAAAAGTCAAGCTAATTGGGGACGTTTTTTAGGTTTGATATGAGACCAAACAGGATGTGGAAGAAAGAAAAAGGTGCTAAATTAGGCTTTTGGTTCACTCATTTTTGCATTGTTCTGACCTCCCCGAGCATGACGGCTCTGGTCAGGGAGTTGGACCTCATTAGGTCTGCCTGGTAATAGTGGAGCTGCTCCAGATAGATGTAGGGGTAAAGATGGAGGAGGTGAAGGGGGGGATGCGTCTGTCAAGATCGACTCCTTTCTTTGCCAGGAGCAGGCCTTTGCAGGACTGCAAAATCCTGCAAAAATAAAATAATGATGTGGGATGGAAGAGGGAAGTGCCACGCTGCCGCTTGGGTTGTGATAATGCAAGAAGGACTCGGCTTCTGACCAGCTCTGCACACTCAAAATCCCAGCTAAAGACAGGCACACATGACGGCTTGCTGCTTCTCAGTCAAGCATTCAGCTTTTGGCCCATCTTGTTAAGCTATGATGAAAGGAGGATCTTATTGCCAGCTCGACTCAGCACGGCCGCCCTCTGACTTTAGTTTCCAGTGTGTCCTTTTACACGAGAGCGCCTGTGAAGGATTAAGAGGCAGCATGTGATAAAAGCATGTACAGAGGTTGAAGCAGGGGTTTGAAGGTAGTAAACCCAGCCTCCAACATCAGCCCAGAGCCTGTCCTGAGAATGAGGTGCAGGTTTAGGCGGGGGGGATATCGAATGCTGCTGCCCTTTCCACACGCCCAGCTGAGCGCACACACTCCCATTCCCCAGTTCAGCTGCTCTTCTCTCCTGTGAGAAGACCATGATAAATGGTCCATCTGAGTGATCGCCTCACCACAGGAGCCAATTAGAGCGGCTCGCCGTTTTAAGCAGCCTGTTCACTTAGCAATCCAAAGACTGGCAGCATCTTTCATTGGTTTGTGCAGTAAGCGTGCCACTGCTTTAGGGCATGTGGCCATTTTAAGTTTCTAAGATAAGCTGGAGGCTTGATACATCAAAGCATTTATGCATTATTTTTGCCTGAGGAGCATGTTGTCTTGTCCATGTGAATAACTCTGAAATAGGGTTGGAAAGACCCGAAGCAACACCATGCTGTCCTGTCTGCCTTTAAAGCAGTCTAAATAGTTCAGCTTCAGGGATGAAAACATCCCCCAACGACTCTTTCAGGGGTATCTTTATATTCTGTCCCACAATGTGATGAATTTGATCCTCTGTGCTTTCTTCGTCGGAGCTTCATTAACACAGAATTGCATTCTGGTGCAGTCTCCCTCAGACAAATTAACATTCATGCACATTCCATTTTTTTTCTCAAAAGGGACCTGAATCAAATGATTTTCCTAAAAGAAAACTGATTTCCAAACGTAAATGGCCAATGCTCATTTTTGTGATCATAAAGAAAAGGATGCATAATGACGCAGGTTTGAATGAAACTAGATGAAAAAAACAACTGACTGGCTACACTAAGCTGTGTTTAGTATGGTTTCAGCACCCTAGGTAGAAATACTTCCTACTAGAGAGAACTGTATTATGAGAAGCCTGGGTCGTATTAAAAGAGCAGCTCTGAGACTAAACTATATCTTAAAAGAACCTTTGCACTGGAAAAAATGTATGGATTAATAGTTTTTTCTATGTTTTAATTGAAAGAATCTGCCAATTAAACTAAAGTAATTTGTATTAGAATAAAGATTTCTTTAGGCTTGGGTGAGATGCTGTGAGTATCGCGAGAGTCGACGAGACGTGTGTGGTGAGTCAACTTGGCGGCGCGAAAAGCGGTTGAACAAACATTTCCGTCTGCTGTTCTTTTTCCGCCATATAAGTCATAATTACAACAATATTCACTAAACCTCTAAAAAGATTATTAAGTTCTTGACAACCTGGAGGACCTGGAGAGCTTCATAGACGAGTGTTATAATACCTTCGTCATGGGGAAGACAAACACCACCACTCCTTCCTCCAAACGCGGCCGTCCTGAAGACTCTCCCGGGGCCGCTTCTTCTCCAGGCAGCGGCATCAGTGAAATCCTGGAGTCCATAGATAAAAAGCTCTCCAGCCTTGATTGCCGCCTGAACCTGCTGGAGATTCTCCATAAGGAGTTCCAAGGCCTGCGAGAGTCCCTGGAGTTCAGCCAGCAGCAGGTGCAGGAGCTCGCAGCGGAGAACCAGGCCCTCAGAGAGACCGTCCAGACTCTGAGCAGCGACACCGCTCGTCTCTCTGAGGAGAACCGCTCCATCAAGGAAACCCTCCTGGATCTTCAGGCGAGGAGCATGAGGGACAACCTGGTCATCTCTGGGATTCCAGAGGAGGCGGGAGAAGACCCGGAGGCCACGGTGAAGTCCTTCATGGAGGTCCAACTGAAGCTCCCCAAGGAGGAGGTCCAGAAGATCTCCTTCCATAGAGTGCACCGACTCGGAGGAAGGAGGTCTGATAACCAGCGTCCGAGACCCATAGTGGCTAAGTTCGAGCACTACAAACAGAAGGAGCTGGTGAGGAGCCGCGGCCGGGAGCTGAAGGGAACACACTTCAGCGTCAACGACCAGTTCCCGGCGGAGATCCTCCGGCGCAGGAAGATCCTTTTCCCGCTGAGGAGGAAGCACCTCACCGCCGGGTCTCGAGCGGTTGTCTCAGTGGACAAACTCTTCATTGATGGACGGCTCTTTCGGGACCCCGAGATCACCCCGTGGCTGCGCTGAAGACCCTCAGATGCTGCGATCTGAACCTCCATAATGCTCTGATGAAACCGACTAAACTGATTTAAATTATTGGAAAATCAGTCCATCAATCATCCACACCTCCATCTCGTTAAATCAGTTATTTCTCTCCCCTCTCATGTTTATGTTGTTTTGTTGTGTTTGTTTTTTCTTGTTTTTCTTTTCTCTTTTCCTCTTTTTATTCCCCCCCTCTTCCCTCCTCCTCCTCATATTTAAATCAACTAAAGGCAACACATCCCCGGTAAGTAACCATTTACTCATGCACGAGACATGCGCGCGCACGTACACGCGATCCCGCACGCACTCGCCGACATACCGCAAACACCTCACATAGGCTCATATAGGACACATACAACAAGCAACTCACACAGCCAGGAAACATTCACGCGCACAAGCACACAGCGCTCCTCTGCGCATTGGTCAGCGGGCACGCGCACAGGACTCACAGACGCACGCGCATTACTTAGCATAACACTCTCTCAGTCAGTGTAGTCATGTCCAGTCTGAACATCTTTAGCTGGAATGTGCGTGGACTTGGCTCTGGGCCAAAGAGGCTGAAAGTTTTCAATCATCTGAATGATCTAAAAGCAGATCTAGTTTTACTGCAGGAGACCCACTTATCCAGATCAGCTGATCATCTCCTGTGCTGCTCACAATTCCCATTCATCTACTCAGCTAGTTACAACTCCAAACAAAGAGGAGTTGCTATTTTGATTCATAAAAATATGACATTTACTCATAAAGACACAATTGTTGATCCAGAAGGCAGATTTGTAATTATTAACATCTCAGTTCAGAATAAAGATTTCTGTATAGCCAGTATCTATGGTCCCAATGCTGATGAATCCTCCTTCTTTCACAGATTCTTCACCTCACTTTCGGTTCATGCTGACTCCACAATAATTATAGGAGGACTCAACCTCAACTTGGTCCTTGATCCTGAATTTGACAGACTCAGCACAGCAGGACACCAGCGCACATGGCGTTCTGCAAGTATTTTGAAGCAATACATGGATGAGTTGGGTCTCTGCGACGCTTGGCGCTCATGTCATCCAAACACTAAAGGGTTCACTTTCTTTTCTCCAGTTCACCACTCACATTCTCGCTTAGACTACTTATTAGTCAGTAATTCTCTTTTAAAAGATATCAAGGATTCCAACATTCATCCAATTATCATTAGTGATCATGCACCAGTTTCTGTAAATATTTCTAGAGATATACCCACACCTTCTGGCTTAACCTGGAGGTTTAACACTTCGCTGTTAAAAGATCAAGAGTTTATTCAATTCTTTAAAAAAGAGTGGGCAACCTTCTTAGAATTTAATGATACTCCGGATATTTCACCATGTGTTCTTTGGGAAACAGCAAAAGCAGTGATGAGAGGAAAAATTATTTCTTATTCAACAAATAAAAAACACAAAGAGAAAGCAGATTTATTAGAAATAGAAAATAAAATCAAAGATCTAGAGGCTGCTTATGCTGCTTCTGCACAAGAACACATTCTGGGAGATCTGAAAAATTTAAAGCTTCAGTTAAATGACATCATCAATAAACAAACACAATTCCAAACACAAAAACTTCGACTCGAAAATGTTGATAACTCAAACAAATCGGGTAAATTTTTAGCTAATCAGCTTAAAATTAATAAAGAAAAATCAACAATTACCTCTATTATGGACCACACAGGAACTGTCACTCACGAACCGGTTAAAATCAATAAAACGTTTAAAGATTTTTTATAAAAACCTATACACATCACAGGTCAATCCATCAGAACAAAGTATTAACTCATTTCTTAATAATGTAACTCTACCCAGATTAAATGAGGATCAAAGCTCAAACTTAGACTCTCCGCTCTCATTGGCTGAACTTCATGAAGCTCTGTTACTGATGCCCAACAACAAAGCTCCAGGGCCTGATGGCTTTCCTGCTGAGTTTTATAAAGAATTCTGGGAACAGCTGGCACAAACTTTTTATAAAATGGTTACTTTTATCAAGGAAAGCCAATCACTGCCACCTCACATGAATTCAGCTAACATAATCCTCCTTCTCAAACCAGAAAAAGATCCCACAATTCCTTCAAGCTATCGCCCCATTTCTCTAATCAATGCAGACGTAAAAATTATTTGCAAAGCACTCACGCAGAGAATAGAAAAAATCACTCCTCATATAATTCATCATGATCAAACTGGATTCATCAAAGGTAGACACTCAAGTGATAATGTCCGCAGACTTGTTAACATAATAGATTTTGTCACTATTAAAAACCAGGAAACAACCATACTCTCATTGGATGCTGAAAAAGCATTTGACAGAGTAAACTGGAAGTTCCTCATTGCTGCCCTCCATAAGTTTGGGTTTGGGGAATCCTTCATTGATTGGATTAAAATATTATATCACAACCCAAATGCATCTGTCAGAACCAACAAACAGACTTCTGACAGGTTTTTTCTTGGTAGAGGGACCAGACAGGGTTGCCCACTGTCCCCCTCTCTTTTTGCTATATTTATTGAACCTTTGGCTGCAACAATAAGACAGCGCAAGAGCATTAAAGGAATTAAAACAAAATACAGTAATCATAAAATTAGTCTTTATGCTGATGACATATTACTTTTTCTAAACAATTCACATTCCATTAGTGAAACAACAACAATTATTAATGAATTTTCCTCTATCTCAGACTACTCAATTAACTGGAACAAATCAGTTTTATTGTCACTGAATGGTAATGTTGAGCAAACAATCTCAATACCAGTCAAATCAGGCAATATCAAATATCTAGGTATTTATTTCTCCCCGAAACTATCAGAACTGGTGCAACTAAACTACACCCCATTACTGAAAAGTATACAGGATGATCTAACCCGCTGGGTCAACCTGCCCCTGTCACTCATGGGTAAGCCACAGTAAAAATGAACATTTTACCCAAAGTTAATTATCTCTTCTCAATGATCCCCACACAACCACCACTAAAATGGTTCAAAACATTAGACTCTGCCATATCCAGCTTCTTATGGAACAATAAACCTGCAAGAATTAGTCTAAAAACTTTAAAATCTAGAAAAAGCTGTGGAGGCTTAGAATTACCTAACTTCCATAACTACTTTCTTGCCAACAGACTGCAGTACCTCTTAAGATGGATAAAAAACAATCCAGAAACCAACCCATGGATGGATCTGGAACAGGCATTTTGTGGAAAGATCAACTTGTCAGATCTACCATTTATAAGCCCAACAATAAAAAAACATGACTGCTACCAGAGTAGTAATATAAGTACTACTTTAACAGCCTGGTGGGATTTTCTTAAAATGTCAAACTCTTCACTACTACCATGCAAAATGACACCCATCTGGAACAACCCAGACATCCTGATAAATAAAAAAATGTTGCACTTCCCTGCTTGGCAAGCAGGGGGCATAAGACTACTCGAGCACTTGATTATCAACAGAAGATTCATAACACACCAAGAACTACAAGAAAACCATGGAATAAATAAATTCTTGGAATATCAGCAACTTAAATCTGTAATTACTAAAACATTTAAATCCAGTGACAATGACTTAAAATTACCAGAACTAGTTACCTCTATGATTAATTTTTCATTGAATAAAACTCTCTCCAAAATATACAAACTCTTATGCAACTTAGATAACGAAGTCTCAATTCCAACAACAAAATGGGATGCAGACTTAGGCAGAAGTACAGACACAAGCTTCTGGTCAGAAATTTGTCTAAATACCTTTAAATTAACCAAAAGTCCAAACCTACAACTAATACAATTCAAAACTCTTCACAGAATTTACTATACTGGACAGAGGATGTTCAAGATGGGTCTCAAAAACTCAGACATTTGTGAGCATTGTGATAGTAATTTACCTGACAATTACATGCATGCTCTGTGGTTCTGTACACCTGTCCAGGCTCTCTGGCAACAGGTATGTGCTGATTTATCAGTCTGGCTTAAGGTTTCAATCACAGCCTCACCTTCACTTTGTGTGCTGGGTGACATGAGTGCCATCGACACAGAGGAAAGTTTAGCATCTATAATCTTCATAACTCTTTGTATAGCAAAAAGACAATTTTATTAAACTGGAAAAACAAGAAAAATATTAGTGTAAGTCATTACATGAATCTGCTATTGGATCATATCAGCTTGGAAAAAATGTCAACTAAGAGCTCAAATAACTTAAAAGGAATTCGGGCTCTCTGGTCTCCCATAGCTAACTCCATAACTTAGGGGGCGGGATTCCTGGGTGTCGCCGCGCCTTGACTGTCTGCCGGGGTCGGGGCCTACCTGGTGCCTGGTGGGGGCAGGGGGGCGCTGTTGGTCGGGGGGTCTGGTCCGGCGCCTGGGTGGGGCAAGCGCGGGGGCCGCATGGTCTCCCGGGCCTGGGCGTGGGGGGGTGTGGATGGTGCATTGGGTGGGGGTCTGGCTTGGCTGGGGGGGGTGGTCTTTTTGCGTGTGCTGGGGGGGCTTGCGCGGGGCCCTGGCCCTGGGGGGTCTGCCTGCGCTGGATGGGCGGCCCGGCTGCACCTGGGGGCTGGCGTCACTCCTTCTCTGGCCCTGGGACGGGGTGGGGCAACCCTCTTGGGGCCTGCGATTGCTCCAGGTAAAGCCTACCATTGCGGGGTCTGGGGGGAGCGGGCCAGGGGAGGGGATGTCTGTGGGCAAGAGGGGGGGTCCACTACCAGTACGGGACCCTAGGGGCTTCCTCGGGCCCGCTGGTACCTGACCAGGTAGGTACAGGGGCGGTGCTTGGGGGGGGGGAGGGGCTGGGTCTTGCCCTGGGGGCTGGCCCCCTCTGGGCTCCTCTCTCTTTGTGTGGGGTGGGGGGTGTGGGGCCTGGGGGGTTGGCTTTCGGGCGGTGGGGCCTCTGCCCTGGGGAGACTTGGGCCCAATGCTGGGGGTGGCGGGGGGACGGTTGTTTCATCATCGGGGGTCAGTTTGGTAGCTGT